>JBAMAW010001189.1:0-490465 GCA_037043295.1 Amiota minor
ATTCAGGTTCCTATTCGGTAAACTTTTTTGTTTTTTGAACTATTGAACTGAAATTAGTGTCTAACTATAAGTTTCTGATATAGGCGCGGTACATTTGTTGGAAGCAGTCAAATCAGACTAATAGAGGGGGTACCTCCCATAAAACCACAATCTGGTACTGAACCCTCCATGTACGAGTCTGACTCGCACTTGGCCCATTTTTTATTTTTATCGGCGGTCATCGTCTACAGCGCTCCATTCCTTTCTCTGTTATAACTCCCATCCCCACATATCTCCTTGATTTTCATCAAAGGAAGAAATGTTTTCATACGTATATGCTCTCTTATCTTTTTTGTGCGAGGGCGTAGCAACGCACGCCGGGATAACTAGTAGTTTAATATTTTTTAAAATTGTTTAGAATTCTTATCCATAAGTGATTACAAATTTTAATGTACAGGTCAAGCGATTTTAACTTATGTGAGATATTTATATTTTTTTTTTTTTTGATACTGTCTCTGGTTTCAAATGTTTATTTGTCCACTTCCCTTATCAATTTATCTTTGTTAAGCAAAAAAGAAGCCATTGAACTGCATTCGTTGCAGACATAAAAGCAACAAAACCTGTTCAAAGTAAATACATACTTAGATGCATATGTATCTATGTATGAAAGGATATATGTACTTGATTTTTTGTTTTTTTTTTTTTTTTTTTATTGATATCAATTTCTAGAAACTACGCCAATGACAATCAAACGCACGTGTATCTATAAATCTAATCACGCAATTTACTTTAAATAAAAATTAAAATCTAAACTGCTTTCAAGCAATTTAATAAATTACAAATTAGTATTAACTCGCTTTTGTTAGATTTACCTATAGTTGCGACTTACCCGTAGTATTCGAAATGGACTGTCACGCAATAAACAAACTTGTTCGGCAATTGGTTCTGGTTGTAGAATAGCCTCAAGTGGGGTATCTGCATCTTCGTTGCCAATTTCAAGGCGCTTGGGACCAATGCTACGCTCAATAATCATCGAGAATATCCAATACTGCAAAAAGATAAATTTACATTTTTCTTATTAATTTATTTTATTTGGAGAGAGAGAGAGAGAGAGAGAGAAAAAAAAGAGAAAGCGAAGAGATACAAACTTTGCTACTGCGTCTGCTATGCGTCCTTAGAGTGTTTGATAACTTTTTTGGTTGTGGTGACTCGATGCAGTCGGCTGTCGTCAATGGTACGCTCTTCGAGCTATAGAAGCCATTCAATATTTTAGGCATTTCGGTGTCAATTTTACTGATAGTAAATGGTTCAATGGGTTCGCTAAAAGAGGATGATGATGATGTCTACATTAGTGAACTCTTATGTACAATAATATTCAAATCATGTACAGTTTTGCTTGATGCAATTTTCATTTATCATATCGTCATATGCAATTGCAATAACTAAATATATTTACAGTTCTTATCATTATTAATCAATCAATCAATCAATTGCTTATTAGATACGCGCTTATTAGAGAGACAAACTGAAGTAGTGTTAATTAAGTTAGGTAAGCTTTGTTGTAATATATTGTGTCTAAATTGTCTATACCAAGATATAATTAGATTGTTGTAGTTAATTTACACTATAATTTATGATTATTAATTAATTAATATTTGTTAAATATCTTTCAAAGTTTCAGCGGCTTATAACTGTTTTACTTTACTTATTATTTATTTATAGGAAGAAAAATTGTCACTTCCCTTCATTCAAAATAGTTAATGATGTTTTCCAAGAGTCACTTGTCACTTTACCACTTAGTGTGACCCAGTCACTTCAAGTGTGAAACAAACTGTCATAGTTTCGACCTGTTTATGTCTATTTAAAATGCTTTAGCTAGTTCACACCTAATCATTATCTTTCTAAGGCTCTCTTATTATTATTAAGTCATTACTTGTTATCTTCGGATGTCCTTAACGACTGGTGATGAAAATTGTTTGCAATTACTTTTATATTGTACATTTACTTACACCCATTTAATGACGTGTTCTTTCTTATTTTTTCTTTCCTTCATTATAAATATTAAATTTCCATAGTATTATTATTATCCTTATCCGAATGCATTACTTAAAGCAGCAGCCATCACATACCGTTTCCGAACACTAGTCATACATTTCTATTTGTTAGTTCAAGACTTTCCGAAAGGATTTTTTTAATTTGGCTAATGATTATGAAATTTGGGTAATGAAATTGTGAAATTGATTTTTATCTATGTATGTATGATTTTTCTTTTTTGGTCATTTTATATGAGCCTCACTAGTGTCTCTCTTTATGATTAGTTTTGTGTTAGATGAATAAAAAATTCTAACATACAATACATATAACATACTTGAAGGCGCTTCAATTTGTTTAATTAAAAGTTTCGTGGTATGGGTACATATCGCGATTTTATGGCATGATATTTGGTCAATGAATATGATAAAGCAAGATTTCTTTATGAAATATAAGTATCGACATCAGTTATTGTTAATGGTATTGGCTAGTTTATTTTTTTCGTATGGGGATGTGTTTCCTAACTACAATAAAAAATGAGTGGACACATTTCAGAACATGGAAAATTTGAAACTGAATTATAAAATAAAAGAAAGGAATATTCCAAAGGAATTTTCTAATTAATTTTATTCTAGAATAAACTGAAATGAAATTTTGTGATAATTTTCATAGTTTTCGATGGAATTCTTCGAATTTCTAAGGCAAAGAAATGAAAGTTTCATTTCAGCTCTAGAAGACTTTTAAATTTAAGAGTATAATTCTTTAAAAATTTCAAAAATCTGTTAAATTTATGTATTTTTATTTTTTCATTTTAATATTTTATTTTGTTTTATTTTATTTTAATTTAAATTAAACACCTGACTTCTAAGTTATATTGTCGAATAATGAGTCCAAAATGTCGTCGCTTGGGATTGTTTTTCTGTGCCAGCAATCGGTCAATGAACTTGCTGAAAACCAATCTGAATTTTAACAGTTGCCAGGTTGACGTCATGATGTAGAGTTTAGTTGCAAAAAGAACCAATCGCAGCCAGTGAAAAGGCGTTACCCGCGTAAGCGTATTTGAATAATGGAAATGCCAATTTATTAAAGGGCTTCTGCTGTTGAGAATTTTTTTAAAAGCTTATAATATTGATGTTTTTTTTCGGATTCTATTATAGACGAAATGTATCCCCTAGAGTGATGAATGGATGCCTTGGTTGGTTACTCGAAAATAATGCACACAGCAGTTCCGGAGTTGATATATTGCTCAGGTTAAGAGGGAAAGTTTTGGAAATAATATAACAAAAGCAAAGAGGATTTTTAGTGATTTTTCTTATTTATAGATAAGTTTAAAAATAACAATAGTATATTTATTGCCAAGCGCGTTCTGTGTGTATATTATTAATTTAGATGAAACCATTTCATGCTGCATACTTCTGACCCGACATCATTCAAAACTGTTGGACCTATAAACTTTTCATGGCAATTACAGAATATTAAAATTTAAAACTGTACACCATTTTTTTTAACATCCAGGTTTACAAAATCTTAAGGTTCTTAGTGTCTGGTAGATCCATTTTCTTTAAATGTTTTTCCTAAGATCAAAATAGTCTGATTTAAAGAAAGGCATTTTGCTTGCCTTTTGCTTTCACTCTTGTGTCAAAGGCTAGCAAATTTAGTGAGTCGAAAGAAAAGCTGGGGTCGATTTTAGAAGAGTCTTGTCTAGTTTTATGTTATCATCCTAAAAGGGTTTATCCAATAGATTGGGCAGGACTTATAAATTCCATATTACAGAACGTAACAAATATTCTTTTAATTTAATTTTAATTTAAGGAACTTCAATGGAATTTGTCACTCGTTCAGATCTCTTTTCTTATAATGACAACATCGAATGACATGTTAGCCCAGCAGCATTGACCTCCAGTTATATACTTGTATTTTTATTTTTTTTTTTTTGTTATTTGATGGGATATTTTATTTTAATTAAATTTTTATTTTCTACGCCTACTCCTAGTGGATATGAAGCTCTTATCTTATTCCGAATCAGGAAACAAATAAAAAGCGTAAATTTTACCTTTCAAGCCAATTAAATTTAAGTCCTTCTTCTTCGTTAATTTTGTTTTTTCACTGGCGTAAACACTTCACATAATTTAATTTAATTTTATTTATTTAATTAGAGCTGTAAAAAATTCAAACACTTTACACGCACCGCCTTCAGATTGGCATATTTCAATATAAACATATGTTAGCAAACACGAATGCGATCAAAAATATAATGAATGCACACACTCCCACATAGAAAAGGCTCTGAAGCCTTTTATTAACACAAAATGGCGGTTGGCGTCGGCTGTAAGCGCCGACAATGCTAATAGTAATGGGGCTCGAGAGTTTTATTCAATTTTAGCTGGAAGTGAAAAATTCCTTTGGCTTAATCTCTCGTGAGGATTAAGTGCGCTTAACGAGGAGGCGTCTTTCATCAATTCATAAAAATAAGCGTGTGTGTGCGCGCGCGACACTTTGAACGTAAAGTAATGTAACATTTGACGTTATGACATCAAATGGATATAGACTTCAATACCAACTGGGTTCAGCAACCGGTCAAAGGACAATGAGTTTTCTTTCTTTGCGTGCATTAATTAGAATAGAACATAGAGAAAAAGATATAAGTGAAGAGAGAAAAAATTATATAAAAACTTTAATTGCAAGTTTACTCTTGACTGGGCAATTGGCACTTGGCACTTGTTGCTTTAGTTTAGTTATTAGTTGTGTTGGGTTTAAACGTTTTGTTCCGGTTACGAATGAGCTAACTAACGTGACGTTTGGCTGTTCAAGTGAAACTGAAACTATTGAAAGACGGTCAGACTAGACCACAGGCTCGAATGTTTTGCAAATGTGACAAACGATGATGATGATGATGATGATAACTAAAGGGAAAACGAACTAACTGAAACTGAAGACCCTTTTTTCTTTACTTTGTGTGCGACTGTCATTCGTCACTCAGTAGTCACACAAACAATATAAATATGTAAATATAGAGATACAGAAATACATACATATGTAGATATTTTAATTTGTTTTTGTAACTAAAATGAATTTGTGACTTATGCTTCATGCCCTTCTTTGTATAAAGAGGGAGAGAACAGCGAGCGATAAATAGAACTCACTCATGTGTGGTACGTACGAGTATCTTCTATTAGAAATGTGAAGCGTTCAATTGGTTTCAATCGCTCAACGATTGCATGATATCACGATGAGTGAAATAATCTATTTCTAATATAATTTATTAAAGTATAAAATAAGTGCATATGGTATATAGAAACATATACTTACTTAGAACGTAAACAACAACCAAATTTTTTTTCAATCAAAACAACAAATGCCAACATGGCGTATGGATAACAATATAATTACGAGTATAATATGTACAGTAAATAAGTAAAACAATAAGTTAGAACTATAGTGAACTATATGAAAAAAATAAAATAATACAAATAATAAGAATACAAAAAGTTCCACTGACAACATATTTGAGGAGATGTAGGCTCTTTATAGATTTCATAGCACTCTTTGTGGCATCAGCACGCCTAGAAATATCATAAAAGACAATCAATTTATTACTTTCATTATTATTGTAAATTTACTTACTTTGGTATTGTCAAAGCATTCGGAGATTGACGACCTAAGCCAACTGGAGGCTCGTCATTTTTGCACACTTGAACTTCAAGCTCAATTTTACCCTTAAAATTTTAAAAGAATTTCTATGTCATTATATTTCATAATCATTGTGTGTGATACTTACACCTGATTTTATATTTTTATCTGCATCTCGAAGTTTCGATGAAATATTCAAAGGAAACCAACCACGCACGGCTTTACGTTTGAAGAGATTCAAATGTTTATGTTGTTGTGGAAAGAAATTCTTACAATCGATTGCAGATTTATATGGTGCAGGCATATTGGAAAGATTTAATTCTAATGATGATATATGATCATCATGTAAGTGATAATCTTGATTCTTTACATGCAAATAAATTATGGGTGGAAGTTTCAATTCAAATTCTTCAGACAATTCCATTTTACGTCGCACAACCATCTATGGAGGAGTAGAAAAAAAATATACAACAAAAATTTCTTGAAATTTCTTTTCATCAAAATTGATAAATTTACTAAGCATCTAAGTAGTTTTCTATATTTTAAGAACAATGCTGTCCATAATTTTAACCAAAATACAAGATATACAGAAATCCGAAAAATACCTATACTTAATATGTATTTATTTTATTATATTGTTTATTAAATCAGAAAAGCAAGTGCCCAACATGGAGTTCAATAACCCAACAGTGGGTCTTTTGGAAGCAATTCTCTTTACAACAGTGCGGGGAATATTGTCAGTCGCTATGGAATTGATCCTAAATGAAAAGAGATGTCAAAAAAAACAAAAAAAAGAAATCATTTGAAAAGTGGAGTCTCTACATAAATTAAAGTCTTTGTCGTAGTGCATATGTATGAAGAGAATGGATGCAATGCATACTGAAAAATCCTTATACCATCTTCAACATGAACAGATTACAGACAGGCATTGTTTCCATTAAAACGACCAGTAGATAGTGAACTTTGCCCACCATTGACCTCAAATGTCTATGCTTTCGAATGAAAGTTTTCTTTGACAAGTCAAACCGGTAAGACATTTCTTCATCAATACTTCTTGACTAGCATTAAAGCCTAATATCATCTTTTCGGAATGAGGCTCTATTATCAATTATCAGTAAAGAAACAGCAATCTCCAACCATGAGTGTACAACATGTAAACTTATAAATTGGCCTAAGTTCACTTGCAGGAAAATTCTTACAAAACATTTATACTTTCGGAATATATTCAGAAATCAGGCACCATCGATTGTTGTTATTTTAGGCCACCGATTTCTGGTATTTTCGATGGAAAAACATGTATTTAAAGCTAAATTGCTAAATAAATAATAATAACTAACTTTGAATGTTTACAACGTCATAGGTACAATAATTTGAAGCTTCTTCAATATTAAATATTAAGGGGCTTAATTAATTAATAAAATAATAAGCACGTGGCATGGCTAAAATATTATCTTACCTTTTAAGCATTGAATAACCAATTATAAAGAACAACAAAATGAAAATCTAAATACATCGCAGACTTTTGCTTACTTACCATGTCTTCATGAAGCGAATATTTCAT
The DNA here is from genome assembly GCA_037043295.1 of Amiota minor. Taxonomy (NCBI): domain Eukaryota; kingdom Metazoa; phylum Arthropoda; class Insecta; order Diptera; family Drosophilidae; genus Amiota; species Amiota minor. The sequence continues at coordinate 7,202 of JBAMAW010001189.1, forward strand.
GGGAAATATCATGCGCCAATTAAAGTTCGCTTCACCGCATAAGAATGATAATGGACATCGGTCGATTGGTAATTGCTCGCATCTTGGCACCAACTGTAAAAGTCAAAATGAAGAAAAAGAACAAAAAACAAAAAAACCATAATAATGGAATGCATCTAGAATTTCCAAACAGAAAAGAATATTATATTCAACAAAATTTTGCTGAAAACTCACTCACCCCACAACATAAATATCACTCAACAATTTGCTAGAATCTTTAACATCACCATCGTGCACTGGAACATTTGTTAGATTGAAAACAATAATGCGTACCTCAAAATCCAGGTGCGGATAAGGAGTTATGTCAATAGCTTGTGGTATACATTTATTAGCATCAAAGAGTTCTACCCAAAGTTGAAGTTTACCCTTGGTAAGTGAGTGAATTAAGGATTAAATTATAAGAGAAGTTAAGTGAGTGTTTACTTGTTCAATGCCAGGACAATCATCACGATAAAGCGAACGTGTCTCAACATGTTCTGGGACCAAACTATACTGAAACGAGGGCAGTTGCTTCATATATTTTAGTGCAGTCAATGCTAAGCGCTCATTGATATCCTCATCTAATAATGTACTTCTGATATTATTAATTTTAAGTTATGTAAAGGAAGAAATGGTAGTACCTTTTGCAATAAGTGTTTCATCTGAAAAAAGTGCATTGTCAACTTGTACATGGTTGCCATAGTACATAGGCGGCTCAATCTCCTGTTCGTGGCAAAGCTTACTTAGTAATTCAATAGGTGTCTCTGCATCACGCCACATATTATAACCATATCTAAAAAAGAAAGCATTCCAATGATATACGAGGGTCGATCAATAAGTCTTTAGAAAATCCGAGAGATGACCATTGATCAGATGGTTTCATTTTTATTATCAATTAAAGCGACAAAAGTTTTATGTGCGAGTCAGACTCGTATACGCAGGGTTCAGTACCAGATTGGGGTTTGTATGGGAGGTACTCCCCCTAGTGGTCCGATTTGACTGATTCCAATAATTGTAACGCGCCTATATCAGAAACTTATAGTGTCTTAATTTCAGTTCAATAGTCCAAAAAACAAAAAAGTTTTTCGAATAAAAACCTGAATTTTAATGCTGGGTTTGTTTTATGGGACGTACCCCTCCTAGGTGACCGATTCGGACGATTCAAACAGATGTGTAGCGCTTATATTAAAAACCTATAGTATCTAAATTTCAGTTTGATAGAACAAAAACACAAAATGTTTTTCTAATAAGAACCTGAATTTTAATGGGGATTTTTATGGGAGGTACCTTTCCTAGTAATCCGATCAAATTGAATTTTCGATAATATATGTTTCTGATGTAAAGCCACCAAACATCCAAGATTGAAGATCGTGGGACTACTGGATCGTATAGCTGCCATACAAACCAAAATGTTTCTTGTATGGGGACCCCTTTAAGTTTTTGAAAATATTTTAGTTTTAGTAGTTTTACAAAATTTCAACTCTGTAGCTATTGCGGTTTATGAGATATGACCCGAGGACGGACGGACAACGAAGTCTCTGCAATAGGGTTCCTTTTGGTATCCTTTGGGTACGAAACCCTAAAAAGGAGAATTTCGTGTGTTCATCAAGCATTATACGTTAAAAAACCATCAACCGAAACCATGGCTTAAAAAAATTGTAGCCCTCTGCAACAATTTCCTGTTTTCAAACCTGAAGAAATGGAACGGCTTTAGTGATTTTGGTCGAATGAAAATTTATCATTAAAACAAACACCTCTTTTGAGGTCCTTGAGAAAATCTATATTCTATATCTATATTATTTAAAAGGGATAAAAAAATTGGAAAAATGCTGAACTAATTGTCTCGAGCTTAAAGGACTTTTTGATCGATTCTCGTACAATATAAATCCCATATCTAAAGAATTCAGTTACCTTGAATACTCATTGGCTATACCCACAGTCGCACGATGTTTACTCTGCCAACGATTCTCGAGATCAATGCATGTGATGCCAATGACATTGTCACGATAGAAATCATGATCGACCAATGATATCTGTAAGATGTGTTCACGTGGTAATTGACAATCAAATTCAAATGATTTTCCAAATATCGGGTTACATTGATTTGGTACATAACTCGCTCGATCCGAGAAAGTTTTTGAACCCAATGTCAGCTTAACATATGAATCCGATTTCGAACGAATGTCTCGTGAATTCAATTCTAGACCCTGTACTATATAGACACGCACAAAGATCTTAGTAAGTTCTCCCAACTTTTGAATTTTGGCACGAGCCTTTGGAAACATAGCGGCTCCGACTTGGGGGATTGGATTATTGCTTGCATCACCACCTGCACCTTTTTCGCCATATAATTGACATGGTGTCAAGGATATCTGAATTTTTAGCGTAGCATAGATTTCTTCTTTAGGTGGTCCATTACGATTTATTCCAATGCCTTCTACCAAATCTATAGGAATAGCCCAATCTTTAAAACCAGAAAACTCTGGCTGTTTTTCCAAATCGTTTGTGTAGATAATCAAATGTTGTTTTTTGGAACTAAACGAGCTTGTTTGGTACGGACACGTTGAATTATAAAATTTTGCCCACCACGAAAAATCGCGCTCTCCCATTAAACAACTTGTATCTGTCTCCCAATTCTCAGTGATTGGTTTTAATGATATTGCTCTTTCGTATTTTGGTTTAAATCCAAACCAAATTTTTAATACTGTCCAACAGCTAAGGAATTTTGAAGATATTTTTGGGATTGATTCTGTTTCATCTTCCGTATCTGAATCGTCTTCCGATTCTTCTCTTGTCTCTATACTAGTACTAGTATATGTGGCATTTGCTACACTCGTCGATGTGATTTCACTTGTTTCTGTGTCCCTAAAAGGTAAGCTGCAAGTAATATCATTGTTGTTCTTATGAAGAAAGTCCTTTGAATTGGGTGCCAAAGCTGCACCATTAATATGTTCAATATTAGAACCTTTAATTGTTACATCAATGGCAACAATGCCAGGCCAATATTCAATCTGATCTGGTAGATTCTACTCACACAGAAGAAGAGATAAATTATATTATATATAAAACACATTTCAAGTTTCATACTTACCACAACTCCCGAAGCATAAGCTACTAAAAAATTAAAACTGTTGTATATTCGTGAAGTTGATAATCCACTGACAAGCATCAGATCGGCCATCATAATCTTAATGCGATGTCTACCGACGCTCAACGGGTCAGTCTTGCTATAGTTACGCAAACCAATAAAGATAACTTCAAGTCTAAAAAAAATGGACAGGAATTTATATTTACTATTTAATTTTAGCAAAGAAATAAAAAGATTTCAATTTATAAAGTCTTCAAACAACAGAATCATTTTTATATTCAATAGAAGAATTCGTAACTCATGACAGAATTTTACTTATTATTATGGGGATCTACGCTATCCCTTTTATGACTAAGTCACGCTTTATGTTTTAGAGAAATACTTCGATGACCTTTCATTAGGCAACCTGATTTCCATTTCTTCATCAGTTTCAACATTCAGATGCCAAAGACTTCTTGGCATAATTGATTTAAAACAAGAAGAAGAGATGTTTGACTAAGACCACTTGATTGATCTTAAAAAATGTCTCTAAGCCATCTTATAACCAATATACAAAACCTTTATTACAATTTATTAGAATGTATTAAACAAACAATCTTCCATAAAAAATTCTCTAAATAACGATGAAAACAAAATTCAAATCTGTTGCGTGGTTTAGAAGTTTTACGCATCGCTACTATTCTATATATAGATGACATATTCTCTAGATTCATTGACCGAAAGGGATTTCATTCAATACTTACACAAAATTCAGCATATTTGGTCTGATTGAATTGGGAATGCCAATGACAACGCGTCCTTCTCCTTGCCCTGACTCACATCTCTCTCCAATAACTTCCACAAATTCAGCAGACATTAGTACCTCAGCATATATGCAACCTTTTTTTGCCATTGGCACCCACTTGAGCGGTGGCGGTGTAGCATTTTTTAACCGTTGGAATTTCTCTATTGCATTTTTGCTTTCCATAAAATCACAGAAAGTATAATTCGGCATACGTGAATCCTCCCAGGTTGCTTCACTAGCACGATTGCTACTTATAATCGATGGCATTAGCATGCCACAACCCACTAATTTATTTGGAATGTTCTTATCTGCATCAAACAATTCAATTGATATTAGTGGTGAATTTTGAAGATACCAACTAATATCGCCTGGTAGCAGAACTTCGGGCAAAGTGATCACCATATTCCATATGGGTGATAGCGTCCCATGGACAACATGAGTCTCGGCCACATTTTCACAGGTCACAACACGCAGCAAAGCATTGCATAAGCTGGAACGATCAAAACCGGGACGCACTTTTGCCTGATGTACGAAGAGGTTACATTTAAAATGTGTCCTTGTTACTTTTGGTGTCCATAGCATTGGACCCACCTCAGCCCAATTGGCGTTTATATGTGCTATGAAGTCAGCTTTTTCAATTTCATTAACTATGGCAATACAACCCAGAACTGTGGCAACAATGCATCCACAATTGACACAAGTGTGTCTACATTGTGGATCCTTGAGAAGAGAAATAGGTTAATACAAACTTAGTAAACTTCTATAGAATATTATTGAATGGAATCTAAATACTTACTTTAAAAATGAAAGTCCTAACACGCCAACAATGATTTATTGAGTGACTTTTGTGCATGTCCAGGAAGTGTTTTGCATTTAACCGACACAAGCCAATATCTTTTGAGTTGGCACTCATTGCCAGGATCAACTCAGGCCAATCGTCTTGTATGCGTGTCATCACAACCACTGAATTCAATCGGGAAGTCAGTTGCACAAGATCAAGAAGAATTTGATCTATGATGATTTCAATATTTTCACTTGTGGCAGACTTTATTTTTTTACGATAGCATTTCAATTCAATTGGTATTTTGGCCTAAATAATAGATATACAATACCTATAAATGGCATGCAAGGATTGTTGTTTAACCACTTACAAAGTAATCAATCAAATAAAGCTGACGATTAATTTCCCATAGAGTCCGTTTTTCGGAAATTTTATAATCGAAACGCTTATCTGCAACTCCATTTTGAATTTTTTGTAAGATCCCAGATAAAATGCCCTTCAGACATTTGGTTTGCATATGAAATTGATTGTTGTATTTGAATTGGAAGAGACGAAAAGTCTCAATTTCGCCTTTCTATAGAAAACAATCCATAAACTACCATTATAACTATATGACAATATTATCTACCATATAATCAACAACTTCTTGCATGAAAAAATCGCTTTCAAATTTGGTGCGATTGTCTGGCATGACAGCGTTTATGATGCATGATTTATAGGCGATGGCTTGGCGAAAGAATCTTAAGTTGGGTGACAGTTTAAATTTATCCTGTTGCGTTTTAAGAACGCATTCCACATTATTCGAGCTGTGCTCTGAAATGATTTGTGATATTATTGTAACATAAATTAATCGATAGACCTATTACCTGCTATACGCATACTAAGCTTGCATAAATTCGCCGAGGCATGTATGAAATCACCTTGTATTGGTAAAAATTCTAATTGCAAACATTCAGTTTGCCAAAATCGAGATTCGTCTAATGCCCATGTGGGTTTTGTATAAAGCATACGCTGAACTTTTTCCTTAAGTACCTCAGAACGTATTTCAATTAGTATACGTCCAAAATATTGCAAAGGATTCGAGGAATCATAGAGATGTATAAAAGTTGGACCGAGAGCAGGTTTGCCTAGTTTCAGAAAATATGATATCTTCTCCAGACATTCTACATAATAAATAGAAATATTTACCATTAAAAGCAATCTCCCCGAAATGTATTTCACACTCAGCCATTGGTTTCCATTGAAGATAATCATGGGCATAGATTTGCATTAAGAATTGTTGTGTCAATGTTGGAAAAATCCATGCGAAACTGATTTCTTCATTCCAAATTGGATTATCGGTACTTTTGGCAATTTCTGTTTTACCCTTAAACGGATGAAATCTATACTTTAAAGATAAAATGGAGAATTCTTTTTAAATGAAACCAATAAAAATTAACACACAAAAGCACAAAAGATACTTGTATATAATAGTCACTATTGCGTACAAAATATCCATGATATATAGTCACAATATAAAGAATATTGCATTGTATATGTGAATAAGAATTCTGTAAAAGATTTCTAAAAAAAAAATAAAATTTTGTGTAAGCATAGTTAAAGACTTGTCTCTCAGAATCAAGTGTAACTTACTTTTCAATATCATCATAATCTTTATCAACTTGCCATTTATTCTGATTACTGGAATCACTATCCGGTATAAGTAAATTCATAGGGTTACTATTTTGTGTGACAATTGCCAAATCGATTTGCAAATAACCACTGGCCTCTTCTTTCACTTGATCTTTAATATCAATAGGTGTTTCCAAACGCCCCCATTTCTTGAAGAAACTATGCTTTGCTTGATGCCAAACTGTATGTAAATCAATCTGTAATTCACTTATTGTTACATCCTTTTTGTATGTTGAATGTTTCTTCAATTCATAGAAAATAGTTAAGCGCAGAAGTTCAAACAGTGAAGTTTTTATTTCAAAAACAAAGGACTGAAAGAAATCATAGTTTAGATACTTTCTTCTATATTTAGTACAATACACTATATATATATATATATATATATATATATATATATGATACCTCATTATAAAATGTATGTTCGCTTTGGTCAAATGTTTTTGTCAATTTGCTTGCCTTGTCCAGGGTTATACAAACATAGAGCTCAGCATTGGAACAACTCAAATCAATATCTCGTGCCTTGTGCACTGTTGTGCAGATAAGAAACTCTTGAACGGAGCCTGCGCAATAATTGTCTTCAGAGGCAACGGATGTCATAATCAGGTAAAATAAGTGAAGAAAAAGCTTTCAATTATATTAATAAATTATATTTGACATTGACTGAATTTATAATCTGATAGATTTTGACAAATTTCAAACAATATTCATATTCGTAAAGAACCAATTTCCTGTAGAATATTGTAAAATAAAAATACTGCGCCATTGGAGGATGTAGATTAGCATAAAATTAATAGAAATTAGGTAACGATGCAGATGAAGTGTACCTTACAATTCGAAGAATTCAATTTTCTCCATGATTTGGTAGTGCCGGCGTTTGGTAACGACCAATTTTATTTCCGATGAATAAGTCATTGTTCCATTAATTGCATAGCAGCAACGTTACATCATCATTAAGCTTTGTCTGCTTGTCAGGAGTCAGTATTCCATATTCCGAGGGTACGTAGTAAGAAACCCCTTTACAAGCCCGATTCAATTTGTTTCGCAAATGCAGGCAAATAACCAAGAAAGAAGTACATAGAGCCTAGCTAATACCACAGCATCGAGAAAGTTCTTCAAAATGATCCATTAAATTAACACTTGTACAAATTTTTATATTTTATATTATTATTTTTATGTGACTATGAAACTACATATTTCAAATTGAAGACATTTTTTTTTTTTGATATTTTCTTTTTTTTATTGTAACTTGAAGTTAAGAAATGTAAAATTAAAAAGTTAATATTTGCATTGAAATTATTAAAATTAATTTGTTAATAGAGTCGCAAAAGCGGGTTCTAATTGACTTTGTCTTATCATTTGCATTTCTATTAGCCCTTGGCTCGATGTAAGTTATTATAGCGGACCTCTTGACGCAAAAAATTGTGTAGATAATAACTGTAATACTTTCTTCTTCATCATCATCAATTTGACAAATTTCGTCAATTAAGAGCATTACGATATTTTCGAAATCATTTTGTTTTTATTATACTATCCGAGAAGCATGAGCTCAAGCCAAAAAATTACACGACCAAATAAGTCTTACGAACCAACTGTACGCCTGTCGCAACGCGTGTAGGCCGCATTATATTGTAATGCACATATCGAAGGTATTGTAGTTCCATTTTAGTGCTGCCAAACTGCAGGGAGCTTTTTTATAAGACAAATGGTCATGTATTCGTTAGTTACACGTTAAGTGCACCTGTTTAGACTTCATTGATTTTGTAGATACATACATATGTATCTTCCTTTCTTTTATATCAATTTGGTTTAAGCTTCATCAGTTTAGCTTCACCAGTTGTTATTGTTTGACACTTAGCTTATCAATAAGCGTGTGGCTTTCAAAACCCTAGGATAACTGGATCGTAAAACTCCCATACAAATATATTATTAAGTAATAATAATAGTATTTAAATATTTCTGAATGCTCTATCACAGAGCGTAGTCAAAAACGTTTCCTAGAGTGAAGAGTTTCGGCATAGGCGAAGTTTAACTTCTGTTTATTCGTTATTGTTTCGATTCAATTCAGAAATTGTAAAGTGAAATTCAGTTGGCAATTAAAAAAACAGTATTTAAGGCTACAATAAATTATAATTCATCATAATTCACCATCAAATCAACAAATTAACATTCAAACTGTGTCATAAATTAATAAACAAATATGTATTATTAATTTACATAATAAAATTCCCCCCACCGGGTCAGAGATGGATTTAATTAAAATAAATTACTTTTAAGCTTAAATTTTAATTATTATTTTTTTACATTTCATCTTTAAGTTTATTTTTTAAGCTGGCAGTAAATTGTTATAAACAAATAAATGAATTACGTCCATTTGAAATTGCAACCATCGAATGTATATTTACTGTGTTGAAACAATATAAATACTGATGATGCTGATTCTGGTCTCTCGAATTTGGTAGTTGTTCCAGAAAACCAAAAAAAACAAGTGCACAAGCCATAAATTGAAGTTCAGTGACATAGGTAAAACATTAAAAAGCAGTTCATATTTATAATAATTTGCTCAAACATTTGCTTATGACAAAGCTGTGTTTAATGTGGTTGTCTTAAGCGCTGATTCAGAGCTTTGTTTGAAACCATCTGTTTGTTCTTTGGTATGTGGCAATGGACGAAACATGGATCCACCAATTCACTCCGGAATCTCATCAGCAATAGACAGTAGTGATGAACAAATCTTGAAGAAAGAAATTGGAAAAACACTGTCCAAAATGCAAAACACATCACATAAATATTTCATCACGAGAATGATAGTCATTGATTACAATTCATACCATAAATACACGAATTGAAGTTCGAATTGTTTCCTCATTCAAGGCACTGATTACCTGTTTCCACTACCTGTCTGTGGACTTTCAAATATGCTCTAAGGAAAGAATTTATCATCAAATACTAAACTGCCCTAGTTGCAACAAACATACTCGTACACCTATTTTAAATCTAAAGACAAATCGTTCTACAAAAAAGCTTTCGGAATGTTAGAGGAACATTATAGTGAGTCTTTTAAAGAGGACTAGGCTTATGAATCAAGTAAAATTTAGGGAATTCTCCATTTTTTGTTACTTAGTTATTTTTATCCATTTAGTGAATAAAGAGTGTTAACCTTTATGTAGATCCCAGTTTTTCTAAACACATTCCGTCACCATGGTCTTACTAAACCACTAGCACAATATGTTTATGGGATATTGATAGAACGATATTGATGAAATTTTCTGGGAAACTCTAGCATGATCTATAAAATCCACAATACAAATTCGATATGCCCACATCTCCGTTTCTACATAATATTTTTACATTTTTTTTTTTCACACTAACACATTCAAAAATAGTCCATTGAAGCTAACTTCATTTCTGTAAAATCTGCTTAAAATTAAAAATGGGTTGGCCAGACTATGATGTCTACCTAAGGGTTAAAGCTTGAGAGAAATTCGTTCAAACAACATCCAACATCGAACATTTGTTTCAAAGCCCCACAAAAGTTGAGAGAGAGATAGGCCTTAATTTTGTGTGAGCTTTTGTTGTTGTTGTTGTTGTGATTATTGTTGTTACTTTGTGAGTATCTCAAGCATCCATCAGCTGAAGTTTAGCTGGGGCTCGTCGTCTCGTTGAGTGCTTCGGCTTTTTCGTTCGGCCTCAGCTTGAAATATGAAATACGACAAGAAAACAATTTGAGCGTGGAATTGAAACGCGATCTTGAACGATTCGGAGTCGCGCGGTTGAAAAGAATACAACTCAAGATGGAATTGGAATTCTTTTGTAGTTTTGTTCCAAGTGCGAACGGAAAGAGCGTAGAGTGTATTATTCTTCTATTCTCAGCTCTCTGACGCTCTGGCGAAGTTGTATCGTTTCATGTTGTGGATGGATTTTACTCGCTACTTTTGACTTGCTCGTTGCTTTTTACCGTTATTTTTTTAAGTCGAAATTCGACTTTTGACGAAAGCAGATCTACGCTCGTTTATTCGGCAAATTTCAATACGAAAGATTTTGTACATTACGGTATCGTGTGTGTTAAAGCCAAGTTACAACACAATTTTGACTCGCTTTGGAGTTTGCTAACCAAACCGAACACGAACGAAGAAAGTAAAACACAAACATACTGATGAGTTCCAGCTAACTTTAGCAACAGCAGCAGCAACAACAGCACAGCTTCTCCTGCAGAGATTTTTCACTCTCGCTGTTGGGTGATTTTACCTTGGAATTATTCTTTAAGCGGGAGTTGTTCTGAGCGAAAAGTGTGTTTGTGCGCGCGTCTGCCTTTTTTGTCAGTCAGTGATTGAGTGAGTAAGTGAGTGAGTTAGTGAATGTTGTGTGTGTTTCTATATATCTGAGAGCGTTTTTGCGCGCAATTCAATCAAAACACACAAAATCAAGAAAATCATCCTCCAAAAACATTCATAACACATCAGCAGCATCAGTAGCCAGTAGCCGCATTAACAATTAAATAAATATAAATACAACAAATTTGTGTTTGCAAATAAACAAAAAAAAAAAAAAAAAAAATTTGCAAATTTCCAAAATACAAAAGGTGAAATAAAAACAAAAGTTGTGTGGAAAAACAAAAGAACATTTGTGCAAATTTCAGAAGGCCAACAGAGGCAAATCAGAACCCAACCCAACGAAAAACAGACTTTTATTTTTCATCTACACAAATACAATAACTTTTACCCAAAGAATTTTGTCTGATTTTATAAAAAAAAAAAAAAAAAATACGAAAAAAGTTAAACAAATAGAAACTTTGTGCAAACAAAAGCAGTTTTATTCCAACAAAACGGAAATTATTTGGTAAGTTTTTAAGTTTATACAATAAATATATTTTGTTATTTGCCTTGTACAGCTTCATTTGGTCCAAAATATACACACACACAACCCACACCACACCACTCCACCTACTTCAGTCAAATGTATGTAACACGCAATGATCAAACCTACGAAGGAATCTAACAAACATCCATCCACCCACCACCCACCACACGCTTATCCACCCACATTAGCAACGAGTGATGAAAATGAAACATAAAAGAGAAGAGCCACCCACACGCAGCTTTTGGTTTTTAGTTGAATTTTTGTTTTTGCGTCGTTCAAACTTTTGATAAAAGCAAATGAAGTCTTTCTTATTCTTTAGTATTGTACCAAACTTACTACTACATTCACGTGCTACTTATGTACGTACATATGTATATATGTATATGTATGTATGAGTTTTTTTCCATTTAATTTTCCTTTTCCTTTTGCTTACATTATTTAACTTCTTTTATTGTATTTACATTATTACATTATTTAACTTTAACTTGTAGTCAGTCTGCTCTACTTTCATGCTTTACTGTTCTTTCTCTCTTTTGTATTATGCGCAATTCGCAATTATTCATTCCTTCTTTATAAATTTTCTTTTTTTTTGTTTTTTTTTTGTTATCATTCACACTTGCACTCCAATTATGACCATACCGACATATATTGTATGTATTATGTTAATTATACAATACTTCACTCTCCAAGAACACAATTACTTACCTTGGTATTATTATTGTGTCACATGCATTTTACTGTTACCTTAGTTGCTCTCTCCTTACATATTGGTTTATTTACAATACTTACATCTTTCTTACATACCATGCATCTTATTCTTATTCTTGTCTGTCCTTCCGTATTCTCCCTTTTGTCATTGCTGTACACAATCATCTGATGACTGACGTTGCTTCGTGATCTTGAAAATATTACACGTCTTGTTGTTGGATACTTTGCTGTTGTTACTCACTTCACTTGTATTCATTCTTCAGTCTTTCAGTCTCTTGAGCTGCTATATTCCATCTTCCCCTGGGTGATTACCTGCCCGTTTGCATCCAACCATCCACCAGTCCACTAGACTCTACTCCACTCCACTCTACTCCACTCACCTTTACTCAAATCCATTAGTGTGTTTGTTGTGTCTTGTCGAACGAGTTATCGCAAAATAATACAAAAAAAAAAAAAAAAAAATAAAACATTAAAAAAAAAAAAAGTAAAGAATAAACAGGAAACTCAAATGAAGTAAACGAAGCTTATAGTCTCTATAGTCTATAATATATTGATACAAAGTGCAAGAAAAAAGAGAAAAATATCGGTAGAATCAGAGATGAGATTCAAAGTCAAGTTGTAAACATTTTTTAGTATAATAGTTTCTTGTGTTTTTATTTTTTTTTTTTTTTTCTATTTGTTTGCAATACTTTCAAGTGACTTCTGTACCATAAATAAATTCTTTATATTTGTACGATACACGTGTTTGTTTCCAGTTAGTAACGGTAGTAGTTTTACTCTCTATTTGTATTTATTTATTAAAGTTTTCATTTGATAAATTTAAAAGTTTTGTTAACAAATATTGTACAATTTTAGTTTCTTGATATCATTAAATAAATTCAATAAAGATGTTTTTACGTTTTGTTAAGTATTTACCCAAAATGATATATGTAACTTCCCTAAACTAAAATTACTCATTTCCTTAAAAATTTCTGAATCACAGTTGTCAACATTCACCCGTCACCCATCGCCTACTCATCTTACTTACTTATTTGTTGTGACTATTAACTTGGTAATAATATCTTTTGGAGAGATCCGTACTTAGATTTTGTTGTAATCTTGATATCGAGGTTTTATTAAAATTTATTGTACTTCATTTATACAATATTTCAATTACCTTTACGCCCTTTTACTGCACGCGAATGTCTAAAAAAGAATCCTCTGTCCCACTAATTGCATGTGTAATTATATATGCAGCCCCCCTTGTTCATCATATGTTTCTCTTGCATCCACCCACATAGGAAATTTCTTTAATTAAATGAGAAAGCAAACTTCTCCTTGATAATTACAATATAGATAACCCAGTTGTTACAATATAATAGTCAAAGGGGGCTTTAGTGCAATAGTCACCTCGCTCATACATATGTATGTTGCTAATATGTGAATCCAGGACACTTGTTAGAAACTTAAATATCTGTCATAGTAGCTGGGTATGTGAAATTTCGGCTTCTTAATTAGCCAAATCGGATCACTATGGTCTACCTTCCATACAAAGCTCCCATTAAAATTTATAAGAAAAACTTTCTAGTTTTTGTAAATATTATTGAACTAAAATTTGGATACTATAAGTACCTGACCTATGCCCAACCACCAACCACATAAATTTCAAATTCTAGGATTATTGGATCATATAGAAACAAATAGTTGTTTTTATTATAATAGAAAAACTTTTTGGCTTCTATATTATCGAACTGAAATTTCTATAGTATAAATGTCTAATCAATGTTCAAAACCAGTGCAAATTTTAATATCTTAGGACTACTGGATCGTGTAGCTCCCATACAAGTATTTCGTTCTCATTATTGAAATGCTGTTTGTAGACTGACTCTACCATAAACGTCAAACTTCAAATCAATAATTCAATATAGAAATATAATATAATATGCAATTACAGGAGCCCCTATTACAAAATTTCAACTCAATATCTCAATAAATAAATTTCACTCCAAAGCACAGAAGAAGATGTGAAATAGATAAACATTGGAGATCTTTGAAATCTCTCTTTTTTGAATAATTTTCTTTAATTTCAATTACCTTTTAAGAACTTTTTCAAAACTCTAGGATAAGATAGATAAGCAGCTCATCCAAAAAGAGATTTAAAAGGGGGATACCATTATTATTAAAATTCCATGAATTTGTTCCATTTATTAAGTGAAACCAATGAATTATTTTCACAATTAAATATGTACCAATTTCATTTTCTGGAACCGGTTTTTGGCTTTTTATGTTGGCACACATTGCAACACACACGAAATGCAGTCAAGCAAATATTTTTGATTTTCACTAAAAAATTTGCTAAAAATAGAAAAACAAAAAATTAAAGAGTAAATTCATTGAGGTAATAATTAAAACAAGTGCGCAAATATACTAACTAGTAGACCGAAATCATAAGCCAACAAAGTAAGTATAAAAACCGCAAAATAATAATTGCCAAGAAAAACCCAAATTCAGTCAGTCAGTCAGTCAATGGAGAATTCAGAGAAGTAAATACATACTAAATTCATTTCAATTCAATTCAATTCGATAAGATACGATTCGATGCAAGCGACGACCGTTAACCAAACTTCATGAGTAACTAACTCAATTTAGCAGTGCAAGTCAATTACCAAATATCCGCAAAATAAGCTAGTGAAGTAGTGAATGACTGAATGAATGTGTTGCAATATTAGCCAAAAACAGAAACGTGCAATACACACATAATTCAATTAGTGAATACTAAACAAAAAGGAAAAAAAAAAACAATCCCAAAATTAAAGGAAACAAGCCAAAATCCCCGTATGCAAAATAAGTGAGTAGTGATGGTGGTAGAGGTGGATGATGATGATTCAATGGACAGAGGAAGTTACAATAGATTGCTTTGCCATAACCTCAGGTGACTCGTTAAAAACGCATTTACAATTCATTGTTTCGGTTGTTCCTCCATTTTAAGTATTTTTCTTGGCTTTAGAGTCACTACAATTCAAGTCTCTTTACTTAATTTCAAGTGTTTCGATTTTTTTTTTTTCTTTTGGTTTTTTAGCTAAAAATTAAATCACTTGGCTTGAATGTAAAAGCGCACACGCTGTCAAGCATAAAACCGTTTTATGTGGCTTGGCTTGGTTTGGTTTGGTTGGTTGATTGCCTGCCTCCCTTCCAACCTGCAACGATTTGTACAGAAGAAAATCTGTTGCAATCTTAAAAAAAAACACAAAAAAATTAATTAGTCAACAAATTAAACCAATAACTTTTTATGTTTGGTGTTGTGTTGTGTTGTTTGCAATCAACTTGTTCAACTCAAGCTCCAAGTTCATTTGACCCAAAAAGTCGTTCACTTTTAATTTCTAACCAAAACTATTTGGTTCGCAAATTTAAATAAATCAAAAGTTAATTTTGCTCATTAAATCAGTTTATGATTGCAATTTTTATTCCTTTACCAATGTTGAAATGCAAAACCAATTTCAGTGTTTCAATGTTTGACTTTTATTGACTTTAAAATTGTCATAGTAAAGGAAAAAATTTACCAAGATTGGGTTACTTTATATTTCGGTTAGATTTCATTCATTCATTTGTGGTGTCACTCACTCATAAATAAATATGCAACATATTGTAAATACATTCAAGGTAAACAACTTCAATCAATCCTTTGTTAAGCCCCCTTGTACATATCTTATCTATGAAATAATAATACAATGAAATGTATCTCTTCTGTTGTGATAGTCAAAGTATCTTCAATGCATAGGTATAATATTTTATTGAAATGATTGGTTTGCTTTGCTTTTGTTTCATGTTAATTTAATCAAAAATTTTTAATTTATGTATTTGATTTGATTTGGTTTATTTTAGTTTTTGTGTGTTTCAATGCATTACGAAATGCCTTTAATCAATCTTGCATGACGCTGGGATTCAATTTTAGTCAACTTGAGTTGGCAATGGTTTCATCATGATGCTGTCCATTCAACTGCAAATTTCGTTATTTAATCAAGCGTAACAAATCATTTCAATGTTCTTGAATTTCATCTTAGATATTGTGATAGAAAAATAGAAAATATTCTTCCTAATGCTTTCTGTCTACAAGTTCAATGTACGCAAATGTTACGCAACAAATGATTGTTCGCCTTTCTTCAATTAGAAATTGAAGTTGGACAGGGTTTTTTTTTAATACATACACACCTTTTTCACATGTTTTGTTTTACTCCATTACACTTGTGATTCTGATTCTCACCCTTCTGTAATTTCACTCCCAACTCGCAAGTCACTAGTGAATGCAGCAGACCTAATTCTAAATGTTGAAGCTCTAAATTAACTAACTTTATAAGAACGGAAATGAACTGCATTCGATACAATGAAATGAAATATGTATGCACTGTTAATGTTGTTCTTGTTGGTTTTTGTTTTTTTTTTCTATTATTATATACATGTTACTTCCCCACATGTATCTATGTAGCTATATATGCAGTATCTATCTGTCCATAGCTTGATTCTCTTCTCCATATCTCTTTTGCTCTACAAGAGGTTGTTGCCTTTGACTGGTTTATTCTGCATTTCAATTTAATTCTTGTGCATATCTTTTGATCTGTCTGTGTGCCACTCGATTCAACTAATCCCTGCCTGCCTAGCTGACCAAACCATTTCAAAGTATCAATTGTCAGTTGTCTTTCTATACTCAATTCATTGAAGTGAAGTATGTCTGTACAAGTGAGTATCTGTCCATGTACATTGAGTATAATGTCATTGATTTTGTTTAATTAAAATTTAAAATTCTATTACATTTTCACAAAAAAATTAATTAGGAAAAAACAAAACAATCGTTAGCACATTAGTTTTGGTTTGGTTGCTTTAGTTAATTTCTAAACATCTTTTTTTCTATTGGATCCTGTTTGGGATTGATTCGCACAGTATATACTTCAAAAATAAAAGATGCCTCATGCTAACTTAATGGCGCGAATTAGATCTGGTAGGCTTCAATATTGTTGTCCAGACACATAAACTGTTCTTGCCAACTACCCCCTGTCAATTTCCATAATGTTTTGCTCCGGTGAGTAAGGATGCCATTTCAATTGCACTACCTTGTGACACTCGATTAGTGAGTGTCAATTGTCACATTATCATGTTTCATGTTATCACGCTTAAGATCTAAAAAACTCTTCAAAAAATGGCAAAGGACTTTAAGAAGGCTAATGCTAAAATTGTAGCTCACAAGTGCCATAATACGAGATCCCTTCGCAGATCATTCTACTGCCCTTCATAATTTCTATTGTAGATGGCGAACTAAATTCTTCAAATTAAATATTTTCCTGTCTGATAAGATAACGTGAGGCTCGTGGAGTTCTGGGAAAATTAGTGTAGCAAAAACTATGGGGTTGCGCTTTGGGATTGCCGTTCTAAACTCTTTATCTATTTAGCTTTCAAAATAAGACATTGAATAGTGAGTGATTAGGCTTGCATTAACATTGGATATGGTGATATTGGAGATCTTAAAGGTAATATTTACCTATAGCCCTAAATAGCTTAAACTCGAAACAGAAAAATGGTTAAATACTCGTAATCTTTATTCTAAAGTTGTTAGAATTTGAAAGTTGTTTGATTACAGGCAACATATAATAGAATTTATCATCAATCATTTTTTTAGTAAAGAATTTCAAATTCGAATCATCATATACTCGTACCAATGACCAAAACTATTATATAATTCATCATCATTGTTAAATGTTAACAAAGGCGGACGGCTAATGTGGCCCATACATTATGCGACCACGTTGTATAATTACTTCATGGAATTTAATGGAATGATACGCTGCTTGCGGGCAGGTACAACATGTGTGGAGAAGAATAGAATGCTGATTGTATGGAAAATCAAAACTTTTTGATCTATGGTTGTCACAGAGGAATAGACAAAAAACACTTTAAAATTTGAATATTTCGTGGTTTTGAATTTAAGTGATGGGATCATGAAAGATGTGATAAATGACCTCTATATAAAATACTTATAAAAGGATAAAGATAAAGAAGAAGATCTGACTGATTAGGTGACATGGCTATTGCCATTTCCCTTGAGATGAAAATCTTTCAGAGTAAGAACTCTTAAAACACTTTTCACACTATTTTAGTACAACTTAAAGTGTATAAAAATCATGTTGTTATCATATTTTTGTTTTATTTATGAAGATTGCATTTAGATTAGCATTTTTATTGCATTTTAATCTTATCTTGATGTCTGACTTAGTAAAAGTTATAACCTTTAATCAAAAATACATAAATCCTGTTAAACTGGAAATATACAATACAACATTTTTTAATATGAAATTTATTTAAATCTTATGTTGTTTTTGTTCTGTGTGTTGAGACTGAATATCATAAATAAATATAAAATTTTATTAATGTAAAACAAATAACCAAAAAAAATAAAGAAACAAAGAAAAGTGAAGCCAAAAAAGTGGCTTCAAAATTTTATAAATTGTATAAAAGAAAAGACATTAAAAATTAATACAAAAAAATGAATAATTATTTTGATGATTGTTTTCAGCAATGATATCACCTCATCATTGTTGAATTTTAGAAAGATAATAAGGGATGCTTTAGTTTTTTGTATCCTGAGTATGAGTTTGTTAAAGGAATTTTGAAAAAAAGGTAGAGTTTTAATTGAAAAAAAAAAACAGAATTTTTAGGATTTCAATTATTGATTTAATTTTATATATTGTGAGTACAATGAAGTACCGGGGTTTAACGTGCTCGCCTGTCTGTAAGAAGACTCAAGAACACTCCACGTCGAGTTATTACTCTACCCGCATTTGGGTATTAAACCATAGCCACCACGATACTCCCACAAGGGGGCCGTACCCGCTGGCCAGGACGGAACAAGTTCCGTGGGCTCCTGACCACCCGTGGTACCAGAAAAGCCTCTGGTCAGACTTCGTACCCGAGGTACTACCAATTCGAACCCCAAAAAGTCCATGGGTTGGTGCCCCATTATGTTTTCATTCATGTAGTAGCCAAGAAATCCAATTTATAGAGGGTAACCTGGATCACAAATTATAAATGAAAATAATGTTCCCTCCAGGAATATGAGTTCTATACATAAAGATATAAAACCCAGAAGAATTTCCCGGAGGGGGAAATATTGTGAGTACAAATTAATTCGGTCCGTTTTTTTGTATTCAAAAAAGTGTTTTTTTATTAAAAAAAAAGTAAAAAATGCATCATTCAAAGTATTGTCCGCCGGAAGCGATTACTTTTTCTCATCTCTCTGTGGTAATTTTCGAATACCATCTCTGAAAAATGAGTCCTCTTTAGCCTCGATCCAATCATTGAGCCATTTTTTCGTTTTCTTCAAAAGAATCCGAAACGGTGACCCCTCAAATCGTTTTGCATCCATCGAAAAAGCCAGTAGTCGGAAGGAGCAAGTTCATGAGAATACGGCGGTTGGGGTAAGACCTCCCATTTCAACGTTTCCAAGTAATTTTTGCCCGTTACAGCTACGTGGGGCTAAGCGTTGTCATGTTGCAAAATCAGCTTTGCCTTGACTAAAATATTTCCATGACTAAAATTGTTTGCAAATTTTTTTTGAAAATTTAGATTTTTTGAAATTCATTTTGTCAAAGTTATTGACCTTTTTTTAATTTGTTTGTTAATATTTTTTTTTTTTTTTTTTTATTTATTATGTTGAGTGAACAATGATGAGGCCTTTAGGCAACCACAAAAAATTAACAAATTTAAAAGTTTATTTTTATTTGTTTAATAATTTTTATTTACGCTTGTTGAACGCTTCAAATGGCATATTTTGTACTGATAATTATTACAGTAGCAGCAACTGTGAAATGAGTCAAAAGTTTTATTTTTTTTTTTTTGTTTTTTTTTTTTTTTGCTGTGTTGCTTTTGTTTGTTGATGTAGGACGTTGAGATTGAACTGAGTGGGAGGAGTAGTATTTGTTCTACTTTATATACAACTCAGCGTTGTAGGTATATAAACACAAATATTTTATATATTTACGCTAATAGAGATACTTGCGCGCGCACTTAACACCTGCTAGCATCACAAGTAAAAAACCATGGAAACAGAAGCTGAAGCCAAGAGAGTAAAGCAAAAATCACCGCTTATGATGGCAAAACACTTAGCGTATTCTTGTTAAAGTATTTACATTCATATATTTTTTTTTTATTAAATTAGTCTTTGAATATTTTAAATATTTTTTATTAGTATTATTTTTTTTTTTTATAGCCCATAAATTATGGAATTTTTTAAATTCCTGCAACAAAAATATTAAATATAAAATAAATGGATTATATAACATTTAATTGAGCTTAAAAGCCACGAAAATATTTTTATATTAAACTGATTTTAATTTAATAAATTGACAATAGCAAATAAAATTTATGAAAAAATGAATAATGAGAAATATTTTCCATTAAAAACGCAAAATTGCATTAATCTTTTTTGTTTTTATTCTACTTATATATTTTTATTTTTTTTGTTTTTTGCTGTCAAGAACGTCACTCAATAAGTCACACATTTGGACGACAGACAATGACCCAAATATGGTTTTCATTTCCATTTTTGATTTTTAGTTTTTCAACATTAAGCACGGAAATCGAATTTAAATATTTTTCATATCAACAGACGCAGAGACACTCAGACGCAGAATAAATACACATAAAACCCAAAAATTGAAATTTTATCATGCCAAAAGAGTCGTGATATCTCAATTACTCATGATTTACTTATGCCATCCAAAGCTATAGATACACATATACATAAGTACTATCTTTAGATACCAGATACATTTACTATGAGTATCTATGAGTGTCTCTTTGCAGAAGCGGCCTACGTTCATATGACAAAAAAAAAAAAAAAAAGAAGAAAATATTTTTTTGAAAGTAAAAACTTGTCAGAATTTCAATTATCATTTTGTTTTCTTTCCTTCTTTCTCTCTGTTTTTTTCGGCGATATTGCTCTAGTTTGCATTTAAGTTGCTTTTCATTTTATTTGGTTTGGTTTGGTTTGGTTTGGTTTGTTTGTGTTGAGTTTAGCTCAAGTCATCGTTGTTGTTGTTGCTGTAGAAAATCGAGTAATTCGGTCATAAATATAAACGAATGCACATTGCATATTGACATACTTACTTCTTCTTAAATGTAGTAAGTTTTTTTTTTAGCTTTTACTCATTTTCAATTGGAACAAGTCTTGGGTTTTTACTTTTCTTATTTTTCTTACTTTTGTTTTGTCATCATCATCATCATCATCATACACTTAGTTTTAGTAATCTCTAACCAAGTTTTTCCTTCTGTTTCTTTAATTATTTTTATCTCTTTACTCGTAACTTTATGTTGTTGTTGTTGTGTTGTACATGGTTTTTACTTAAGCTTAAGTAAGTTTTTCAAATAGTTTAAGTCTAATTAAAGACTCTTAATGAATCTTTTTTAGTCTTTATGACACTTAAAAAATGTCTACTAGCATAGTAGAAATGCGGATGTCTCTTACTAAAACGGGAAAGTTTTAAATACTTATGAAATTTTTGTGTATTTTAAGATCAATAAAAATGTAACTAAGACTTAGTTCATGTTTAAAACTTATTGCTTCTAGAAGAAAACTATAAATTTCTCTTTGAAAATATAAAAGGATTTCTTGTGGCAATGATGAAATATTAAAAGTTAATAGACTTTAATGACAAAACCACATTTTTTTTTTTAAGTTAAAAGCTTAGAAAGCCTAATTTCTAATTCCTCATAATATTTATTTGTTTGATATATCATTTAATCAGTCATTTGGATTTAGTTTCAACTTCTAACTTCTTTTTATACAATTTTGTTATCAGAGTTGGATGCCTAGAAGCGTAAAAGATGAAGATATACAGCGTATGCTGGATAGAAATTGTTCTCGAAGTTGCTGCGCATCTAAAAATTATTTTGTTTGTAAGAATTGCGAATCGAAATAATGTTTCCTCCCACTTAAAGATATAAGTATGTGAAATCTTTATATAAAAAATCAATAAAACAAAGGCGAAACTCATTAAAATTTACTTTTTGTTTCTTTGAATTCTCTTTTGCATTTAATTTTATATAATTTCAGCATATTTTTTCTCTAATTGTAAGGGTGGTCCCTTTTTTTTTTGGACGCCCACAACTGCTTTACTTCCTTGCCAATCGATGTTGGACTCTCTCTTCAATCGCTTTCCAACAATACCTATACAATAATAACAATAATTTCGATTCTAATGAAATATATGAGCTAAAGATAAAACTATGCTCAACACTGGCAACCATCCCCTATTATCTTTTGGGTTGATTTTCGTTTTGAAAGCAATATATTTATTAGCAGAATCAGATTTACAAGAGGATCTGATTAGAACTCGTTTATTTGTCTGTACTTAAGAAGTAGACAGTTATGTCATCTAATCATATTTTTAAATTATTCAAAGAAATTCTTGCCTTTTTGCATTCTTTGAAAATGTGTAGTATTCTTACTTTTCCAACTACAATATTTCGGTACATTCAGATCTTGACAAAAGCTTTCATATTCCTTTTCCATTTTCTTCAGTCTTCTAACGAAAAATATATGAGAGCTCCTGCATAGGCGAAATGATGTTCAGTGGTTCGTTAACATTCAGTAAGAAGTTTAGTTTCCTAGTATTGGGTTGGTGGTAACGTACCTTCAGACAAGATTCCAGAGCGATACTTCCTGTAAGTATTCATTCGATCTGGCAATGCAATACAAAAATGAATAGGTCGTGAAACCATGCTGAGTATGTGATTATTAAATAAGTTGTTTTTGCGAAAAGAATATGGGTGTCGAAACAGAGAGAATTCTACCGGGAGGCTTGATTTGTGCACATCATGGAGAAGGTACTTTATCAGAACGATCAGTTAGAACATGATTTGCGCGATTTCGTTAGGGATATTTCGATGTCTTCCTTTGTTCGATTTGATAGAAAAAAAAACATTATTGATCGCACATCAATTTACAAAATGTTACTAAAACCGAATGATTTGCAATGTTTTCTGTCCAAATTGATAACAGGCGTTAAAAACTGACTAGCATATGCCAATAATGTACGAAAAAGTAAGGAAAAATTACCGCAATTGGTTAACAGAAACATAGTCTTTGATGAAATATAGTTGCTTTGTTAAAGGAAAAGAAAAAAATTGTTCAAACAACAAATTGTTTCTCACTTTTTGAACTAAATTTGCCATTAAATTATCCAAAGATACTTAAACTTTTTAGTACGATAATCTGGAATCTTCTATTTCAACTTTAAAGTTAATACACATGATTTGTTGGCCTTTCTCCAATAAAAATGATTAAAAACGATAAATATAAGTTGCCAAGTGCCATTTAGACTCGCACACGGAGGGTTCCGTACCAAATGGACGGTTTGTATGTATAAGAACCGGAAGTATATTGTGTGGTTTGTATGGGAGTTACCTCCCCTACTAGTCCGACTTGACCGATTTCAACAAATGTACAGTGCCTATATCAAAAACTTATAGGGTCTAAATTTCAGTTCATTAGTACAAAAAAAAAAAAAAAAACAGTTTTCTAACAAGAACCTGAACTTTAATGGGTGGTTTGTATGGGAGGTACCAACCCTAGTGGGCCGATTGAACTGAAATTTGGATACTTTAAGTTTCTAATCCATTTCCACTAACCATATAAATTTCAAGACCGTAGACTGGATCGTAACGCTCCCATACAAACCCATACATTTCTTGTAAGGAGATCTCTTTAAATTTATTCTTATATTTTAGTCTTAGTATATCCTGCTGTTGTCCCAATAGAGCTACATATTCTGTGCAAATTTAAACTTTCTTCCTATTACGGTTCATGAGTTTGAGGGCGGACGGACGGACATTGTAGCCTTAGTAATAGGGTTCCTTTTATAATTAATATCACATTCGACTTACGAGCACAGCAAAAGCTCTTAGTCTCTTTCACTTTAAAAATCTATAATCTATAAAATGTAGATGGTCCTTTTAAAGTGTCAAACACAAATCATTCTGAATTCAATTGTAAAGTATTGTACTTCCAATAGTTTAACTATAAATAATCTTTTGCCTTAGACATTTTAATTTATTATATCGGTCAATGCCTTAGCCACTATCGCCATCATTCACAACATTCAATTTTCATCGGTTACATCAATCATTTTACTTACTTAGATTGAAATTTATGGATTTGACATTTGGTTTTGATTTATTTTTGATTTTTCATTGGATAATTATGATTATTTTCTTGAAGATTTATTTCATTCGAAAAAAAAAACAAAAATGTGGGGAATTTTTTAAAGATTTCTTTTCACAAACCTTAATTAACAGCTAAAGGTGGATTTTCCCAATTTCTACACTTCTTCTTTGCTCCCATTTTATTAAAGTATCAAACAGAAAAGTAAATTGCATATAGTAATATTGTAGTTTATAAAACATAGGAGTTGTTACAACTTTGTATAAATATTATATGCGTACAGATATGTTAGATAAATATATATATATACATGTGTTTGTATGTGCATGAAGAAAGAGAGATCTTATGCAATTCGCTCACATGCCAGCGACAGCAAACTCATAACCAAAGCTACAACAATAATGCGGATTGCAATTCCAAACTGGCGGCAGTCAGTCAGCCAATCAATGAAACGCATTACAAATGCCAAATGTTGCCGCAAGTGTATCTGCAATAATATATTATGAATACATATGAATATATATGGGCATATCTGAGGCAAAGTTAATTACAGTTTTTCTTCATCTTCTATCTTTTCATTAACTTCGACTTTTGTATATAAAAATTTATGAGAAAGTGTATAATACAACACAATATGATGAGATACAGATACAGATACAGATACAGTAGCATTATTCATAGTAGCAATAGATACTCTTAGCTTTCGATACTGCAATTATACTATTTGTTTCTTCATCTCCATTATTTGACCAGAAAATAAGTAGCTCAATTACATTTTTCTTAGTTTTGTATCTAATGGCTGATGGTCGTCACTTGTTTGCTGCAATCTAAGCTTTGCTGGGCTAAAGTTACAGGAAAAAAAAAAAAAAACATGAAACAAAGTAAGGATTTTAAAGCGTAAAATAAATAAATATTTTTAAATACAATACTTTTGTGAAATGAATGAATGTGAAAGTTGACGACATCAAATCGCACAACAAACGAAAACAAAAAAAACCCAAACAAACCTCAAAAAACTGTAAAGCAGCATAAAAGCGCATTGAACTCTCTGAGGTACAACCAGCGGCAACAACAGCAGAAACAGAAACAAAAACAACAACAACAACAAAATAATTGCTAGATACAGCAACCAACACAACAACAACAACAACAACAACAAATTGTGGCAACAAAAACAATGGCAAAACTTGCTTTTCAATGAAAGTTAAATACTAAAAAAAATAAAGAAATATAAAAGATACTTTTTAAGCATGCATGCATAAGTACATTTGTATCTCAACAAATGATGAAAGCATGTTCTTGCATGTGCAGCTGATCTTATTGCTGATTTTTAAGTAGATACATTAAAGAATTTAATACAAAATAAAAGAAAAAAAAAAAATCTAGTGCAAACAGCTGCTTGCTTGAATGTCAAAAATAATAATAATAATAATAAAATACGAGTATATCTAGATAACCAAAAAGATACAATATACGAATATGCTTACTACAAGCAATTGTCGTTTTCATTTATAAGTACAATACAATAGTATACAGAAGTAATGAGTAAGTATAAAGTGTGTGGTTGGTTGCCTTTTACTTTATTTATTTAATTTAAAAAGCAAATAAAAAAAAAATTAATGTGTGAAAATTTTTATGATATGCCGCCGCGATACTTTGAATGTGAGAGACGATGCTTGTTACTTACTACACTTACTATACACTATACTACATTGCATTATTATTATTATTATTATTATTATTGTAGTTATTACTATCATCATCATCATCATCATCATCAACATCATCATCATCGTCTTTATTATTACTGCTATCACTAGTGTTGTTGTTGCTTCTGTTGATTCTGTTGCGGTTGCATGACTCAAAATGTAAATGATTTTTATTAAGTCAACTGAACTCACTGTAGGCTTGGCTCAATCAGTCTTCACCGTTCACTGCTCATTCGCGCCCGCATTGTTTTTTTTTTTTTTGAATAAACGAACATCTGTCGGTTTTAGTCTCAAATTTGATGTCTGCATGCGTTCGAGTGTGAGTCTCTGTAGCTTTAATACAGATTTATTTGCAACTGTGATAAATTTGTATTAATAATATTTCTCTGCGATACTCTACAATTTGTTGGTGTTTCTTGGAGTGGGTTGCTGTCTATAAGTTTCTACAGGAAATTATTTCATACAATCAAAGATACATGTCTACAGTGCGTATACGTAATTTGGGAAAAAAAATTATTCAGTTCACAGTTAAGCCTCATTAAAAGTTCATTTCCATTCCCATATTAATTTTTTCTTTTTCTGTTTGTGGGATGAAGTGATTTAAAAAAATCTCTGAGTAGGATGATTGTCTGAGTAAGAGCTACAACATAGAATTGAGTCAAGTTGTAAATAGAATTTAGGTTGAACATGATGATGGCATCTGTTTTTCGAACGAAATCTAGGACATGTTAATTCTAAAGTGGTTGAAGTTAAATACTGGCAGCGCATTTTATATTTGTACTATGTTGTATCTGGGTTTATACAAATTTGGCGCTGAAATCAAATGGAAATTTTCTTCTATTTGCAAATTTATGATGATAAAAATTCAATTCCATTGGATTTATTTATATTATTTTTGTATTTTGTACCATTATTGTAATTTGACCATGACTGCACTGAGAACTTAAAGGAATCAATTGTGGAAAAGGACAAGTGGTTGGTAGATGAAAATATCTGGGAATAATAATTTGAAAAGACGGTGCAAGAAAATCTCCAAACTGGAAATGGTGACATGAAATATAATTCATATCCGAAAAATAGAACGATTTTCAATTCATTTTTTTATGTATTTTTTCTTTACAAAGAATAATAAAAGTTTTCTTGGTTCAGCAGTCAGCATTTGTCGTTTATGCATAGAATTAATAAAGAAGAGAAGTTTTGTTTTTCTTTGAAATGTTTCAAGGCAGAAGACATTGTTACGACAAATCAGAAGTGCTGCCAAGCTGCTGATTTCTATGATGCTTATCTGTGGAACGATTTGATCATACGACCAACTTGAGCTGTGAAAAAAATGCCCCCCAAAATTTTTAACTTACTTTTGTTTGTTAGAACAAATTTTTTGGCTACCCTGCTTCATATAGATAGAAGATGGTGTGATTAGGGCCGCAAGTAAGTTGCCGGTTTAAAGTGACGAGCAAAAAAGAGACATCAGTTTAAGTTGGCGAGTCGCATTAGGCGCACTGATACTTGCCCTCGGTCCGCGAGTTAGACTGCTTTGGTTTGAAAGATAGATTTTGTCTGCCGTTGCCCTTTTTGATTGCATCAGCGCAGCCCAAATTTGCTGTGAGCCTTCTACTGCCTCCCTGAAAGGCACTAGCGGCCACAAGGGGGTTGCATCGCTCACTTTAGGGACATATGGTTCATATGGATGGCAAGAAGAAGCCGAGAGAAAGAAGGAGGAAAGGAAGTGGAGGAAAAGTGATGGCGCTGAAAAAAAAACGGTACGATATTTGATTTGTGAAGCAACTGCGTGGACGTGATTCTATTTTTGGTAAAGTGAAGTAAAGAAATAATTGAAGGAAGACTGGAAATCGTCTGGTTCTTCTGAAATGGAATTGTAATTCTTGTTAGTGATGTCTTGTATTTTAATTAATTTATGTCTTAGTGTAACGCTAGCTGAGTCACCAATAAACTTTGTGATAGTGAGAAAAAAATAATGTGTTCTACAACCAAAAAAAAAGGAAAAAAAAGGTCGTAACAATATGTTCTCAAAAACCCTTTATCTCTGTTTAGGAAAGTCTATGCTTACCTCAAGGTTTACAAAGAAACTCCTAATAAATTAGGTAGGTGTCCTGTCCATTTCTTCCTTTCATTGAAATAGGTTGACTCTTGTTAATTTCCACATGATTTTGTTAATTCACCCAGATTAGTTTAATGCTTGAATAGACAAGGAACTCTATCATTACACTTATGTCCTTCATGCCGTTTAATACTAAATTCTTGATAGATGTATGACATGTAGAACCAATTTTTATTATTATGTCTTTCTTTTTACTTACATGCATTTTCCATCAGAGGATTTCCACATAGAAGTTTTACCCATGTGGCTGTTTTGCATTGCTTGTAATAAACTAAACTTTAGAATAATCGAAACATTATAATCTTCCTTATAAAGTCATCATCAATCATTGTAGAAGTTATAAATTCTTCAACAATGTTTTATTTTTTGTAAATATTGTAAAGTTTTCCTTTATGGAGAAGCTACAATTTTTACCTCTTGCATCAACACTGAACAAATTATTCAAAAAAATAATACAACCTGTGAAAATATGCACAACAAGACCAAAAAAAGTAATACCCCCTCATACATAAATGTATGTGCAATCAATATAAAAAATTGCTGCAATTTTACATAAAACCGACAGCATGTGGGGGCCACTAGCAATCTGCAGAGCAACTATGAATAAAGGAGCGAAATAAAGACACAAAAAGTGAAAAAAACGCGAAACAATTAACGTTTAAATGTTAAAGATACTGACAATAACAACAACAACTGAGTTTGCAGTCATATCTAGGCCTTTGTTTTAAGTGCTGCAACACTTGATCTGGCCAAGCGAAGCCAAACCAAGTTAAACCGAACAGATTCGAGTCTGGTCGAGGCCATTGTATGCCGCATTGCCACAAATGAATGTTGGGTGTTAACCTCTGCATTGTGAGATTTTATGTAAGCGAAGACCAGACCAACCAACCAACCAACCAACCAACCGACCGACCTCTGATTAAAGTAGATACAACACACTATAGAAAATATTAACAAAACCAAAAAAAAAAACCTTTTACGAAGCGATCACTTTTGGCAATAAGGGAGCCCAACAAACAGTGAGTGAGTGAATGGCACTTGCCACTGTGCACTGTGAAGCATTTTACTGCTTTCCACGTACACTTAAATGTTTGTTGTTATTGTTGTTGTTTTTTCCATTTCTTTGGTTAAAAACGAAATATCGAAAGACAACAGAAATAAAAAAAAGAAAATTAATATGCATTGTTGAGTCTGCACTCCCAATGCACACAAATACATTCAACATACCTCTGAGACTTTCACTTTTTTTTTTTTTGTATTGTTGTTACTTTATATTCATTTTCTTTCTTTTCGACAAATATCTTGTATCTTATTGCTACAGCGTCATATCGGTTATGCTGCAGTATCATCGAATAGGCAACTTCAAACCGATTCAAATTCGATTGTGTATGCGCATGAAAAGCATCTTCATCATTATGACAATATAATATGATGCTCAGCATCATCTCCATGATTATCACATTGAAAATGAAAACCTCTTCAAATGAAATTAAATGCTTTAACGTGCAACAACTCAAAATTTCATTATAAAAATTTTGTGAAAATTTCTCGCTTTGAAAATACAATAACATAAATCAATACACGAAACACAATCACAAAACAAAAAAAAAAAAACAGAAATACAAAACCAATAATATTGTAATAATAAAATGTCTTCATTCACACTTCCGATTTTGGATGATTTAATTGTATTTTTTACCTTTTGTTGTTGTTTGTTGTCATTTTCATGTTTACAACTTTACTATTTTTTTATACAATTTTTTCTTTTCCTTTATTTTTTTTTTGAACAAAAGTTTTTGTTTGAAAATGTTAACAAATTGAAGTGAACTCGAATGTGAGTCTTTAGTAGATTTAAGTAGATGAAAAAGCAAAGCAAAAAATGGTTACGCATTGATTACGTAATAGATTTTGTATTATTTATTATTATTGTTATTGCTACTAGGTGCGCTTTGCTTACTAGTTTTTGTTTTCTTATAAAAAATATAATAAATTTTTAAGCTTCTCTCTTAACAACTTCCTTATTGTTAAATAAAGTTTTTTGTAGTTCAATAAAATGTCATTGAGTTTGCTTCCTAATTCATTTTCAGATTTTTTCAATCAGACAAAAGATTTTTTGTACTTCAAACTAGTCTAAAGATCAATTGAAGCTATAGTTTAAATCCGCTTGTTGGTCTAATTACATGATGATGATTGCATATGATATTATTTCATCAAACAAAGGTTAAAATGAAGTTTTAAAATTGTTTACAAATCAGTTTCAGTAGCAATAATTCTACCATTACTAATAGACCCTTATGTGTCTCTTCCAAAGATGCTAGACTTGTCTTTGATTAATGTATATAAAAGAATTGGACCGATTGGACCACCATAGCAGAGAAAAGTAATTTTGTATATAGAATTAATGACTTCAAATATATGAAAGTTTTTCATTTTGATGTCTATTGATTTGTTTGCATTTCCAAGCATGCATTCCATCAAATTAATTTAGCATATCCAAAGATTTTTATTTACGATATAATCACATTCATGTCTCTTGATGCTAGGCAATGCGTTTTAGAGGTTTGCATGAATGCATTCAAAACTACTTATGAAAATAGCTACATGTTGTGCTGTTCTCATTTAAAGTGAAAATTTACACGTATTGATGAATACATACTGAATAGTGTCACTGTGAAGTATGCGTGAATCACTGCACAGGAAATTTATTTTTATTTTTTTTTTTTTTTTGCGTTCTTTATTATTTAGTGCATCACTTTGCATACAACACAAAGCCTAACAATAATTGAGAAATCTTAAAAACGAACTAATGAAGTTTTAAAAGTTTCTATAGTGGTGAGCTAAAGAAACTTTCCAGTGTTGCGTGGTCCTCCCAGGTTTATGGGGCAGGAAAGTCATTCCGACGAAGGCGCGTGTGACAACTCATATAAGATAGTGATCGAGCTAGTGGATTAGGATGTTCCGAGAGCTTAACAAGATATTTTTGTTTCATTTGGTCCAATTCGGTTTTAATTAGTGAGACGTTAAGGTTGCTGTGGATATTCGCGTTCGAAATGTACCAGGGAGCACCTGTTAAGAAACGAAGAAGATGACTTCAACGTTACTTGGGCTTGCGTTCCCCCAAAGCTGGGAACCGTATGTCCAGATAGGCTTTATTAAGCTGTTATATAACAGCACCTTTAGATCGAGGCTTAGCCCAGATCTTGGGTTTAAGAGCCAGTGGAGGGACTGGGCTTTTAATTTCATGGAAATTTTTTTGGCTTATATTTGCTTTCAGTAAATGCTGCACAGTAAATGAAACCATTGTTGTTCTCGCATCACAATTTTGTCCAGTCTTCAGTGACGAGAAAAGTTGACTTCATTCCATCAATATTTACTGCACTCATAGTTTTATTTCGTTTGTTCGTGTGTAAATAAATAATACTCATAGCATTCATTCAAAGTAAGTGCAGTAGAAAGTTGTACTCTTCTTCACTCAATGTACAATGTACAATAAATATATTGTAGAATACAAAGAATAACATATAGAGTTCACATTCTTGAGTACGAGTACTAATTGAAGTGGGAAATGTAAATGCATTCCATTTTATGAGTATCATATTTGAAATATTCAACAAAATCGAATTCAATGATTTGATGTTTCATGAGATACGGAGATCTTAAATAATTTTTGTTCTTTTTCTGCTTATTTTTATTATAATATAATTTTATTTGCTATCTGTACATCACAGCGAACTCAATCAATATAAAACTACATAGACAAGTAACTTAAAATCTAAATTTGAAAATAATCTATGTGGAGGATCTAACATATGAAACTTGAACTTGTGGATGTAATCTCGTCTTTAACAAATGGTACTTTGAGAGATTTATGGTGCTCGAAATTGTTCACATACCAAGGATTACCTGCTATTGTACTTAGAGTCTCAGAATGCTATTTTTGCAGTAACTCAATGTTGAAGTTACTTGCCATTCCTCACTGCTACATTGCATATGTAAACATATAACGCCTTCAGAACTGCCTTTTAGAGTTAAACTTTGGTGTCTAGGCAAAGTTGAGTTAGTACATCTTTCTGCTTCACTTTAATCTGTGTCTTCCTCCGTTCTAGGTGCACTCCAGTTTGTAAGACTGTGCAATCATTCAATATTATTGAGGGACAGAAGGAGAATATTGTTTGAACTGACTATTTTCCATTGCTTCAGACAATTTGCCATGACCATGAAAAGTTAATTTACCTGGTGCTGTGATGCAATCACATTGTTTTCATTTGATGCAATTATTACTCTGTCATTTGCATATGTTGTAACCACAATAATATTTGCTATTGGCATATCAGCAGTATATGGTATTGTATATTAGATAAAAGATGGGGCCAAGTACGCTTTGCTTCCTTGGGATACCCCAGCATTATTTGCATACAGTTTTGGGTATTTGCTCGATTGTTTAAATCAAAGTCACTAAAGAATAAAAAAATATTATAAAATTAGAGTGGAATCGAATCTATTTTACTCCACATTTTCCATTATTATTATTGTTTTTTAATTAATTCGACTATGGTAAATTGCCCTAAATAGAAATGAAAGCTAATTGATTGAATTTGTAAGGTAATTTGTTGATCTTTTATTTTTTCTTTATTTTTATTCAAAAACATATTTCAATTAACCTTGAAGGAAGTCACTGTTCAACTGTCCATTATAATGAATTTATTTTTGCTTAAACTTTCAATAGTTTTAATGCACTTTTCGATTGTCAAGGTTACATAAAAGTTTAAATGTACAAGACAAAAAATAAAAAGAATTTATAAAAATACTTTGGTCTGCTGGTTGGTATCAATAAAAGATACATTAGAGTGGAAATACATAATTAGTTTGATTTTATACCATAGCTGATCTAATTTAGATAAGCATTTACATTATTTATGATCGTTGATAAATCATAAATAAAACAATTTAAAAAATTTAAATGAAGATCATTAAGAGATTTTGGTTTTGGAAAGCATTTTTATTTAGGAAAAATTTTTAATTTATTTATAATAATATTTCTCATTAGTAGAAATTATCTATTTTTAATTTAATAAATGAATGAATAAAGATTTTAAATATAAAAAGAATATAATTGATTTGGCTAAACAATATATAATTTTATGATTTTATCTTTTAAACTACAATACGATTAGATTAAAATCTTGTGCAAATATCATCATATTCTCCATATTCATATTTGCCACAATGAAGTACCGGGGTTTTACGTGCTCGCCTGTCTGTAAGAAGACTCAAGAACACGGTGCCAAGCACATGGATTGAACGTCAATCAACGTCCCCTTGGATAAATATCCGCAGGTACCAATTTAGAGTCATATTAAATTTGGTAATATGACTCCCACCTTGGTGGGGAGCGAGGCCCACCTTAAACCTCTGCTGCTCTCTGGGTCACAGCACCCGGTTGTATAACGCAACTCCACGTCGAGTTATTACTCTACTCCGCATTTGGTTATTAAACCATAGCCACCACGATACTCCCACAAGGGGGCCGTACCCGCTGGCCAGGACGGAACAAGTTCCGTGGCACCCGTGGTACCAGAAAAAGCCGGAAGGTACTACCAATTCGAACCCCAAAAAGTCCATGGGTTGGTGCCCCATTATGTTTTCATTCATGTAGCAGCCAATAAATCCAATTTATAGAGGGTAACCTGGATCACAAATTATAAATGAAATTAATGTTCCCTCCAGGAATATGAGTTCTATACATCAAGAATAAAACTCAGAATAATTTCCCGGAGGGGGGCCATATTTGCCACAACATTAACTTTAAAGATTTTGCATTTACTTAGTATTAGTATGTTGCAAGAACTCTACAGTTCATGCCACAAATGCCACAAGCCATTAGCCATCAACCAAGTGATGATGATGATGATGATGATGATGATGATGTCTCAAAGGCCTAATCAGCAACCACAAAAGTGTAATTAAAGCATTTGTGCTTTGTACATATCAAAACCAAAATATGATGCCACACAAACGCCGTGTAACAACCGTCAGCAATCAACAACAACAACAACAACAACAACAAAATTGTCTCCTACTACTACTATTTCTACTGACAATTTGCATAACATGAAATTAACGCCAACAAGAGAAATTTGTTTGTGTTGAATGAATATTTCATATGCAATTGTTGTTGTTTGCCAAAAGCTTGTCAACAACGTCAGTCAGACTGTTTAAAATTATATGCAAATGTATCTGATATGTATCGAAGTATCTACAATATTTATCTTTACAGTCAGTATATCTACGATAGAAAAATAATATTGTAATTACGCAATGTGAATAATAAATAGCGAAATATAATATTTAAACAATTGATTATATACAAAATGGAGAAAACTTTGTTCTCAGCTACTTATAATTTTATTAAACCTTTTTACTATTTTTTGTGTTTTTTTTTTTTTTTTTTAATGATTTTTACAATGTAAATGTTAATGACTTTAGTTCAGTTGATCTTAAGTACAATGCAATAAACATCAACACAGACAGACAGTTGTTGAAAAACAAAAGGCAAAAAATTCTTTAACAGAAAATAGGTTAAAAAAAGAAAGTTGTTTCTCACTTGTTTTGTTTATTCATTATGATGATGATGATGATGATGAACAATTTTTATTTGCCTTATGTATGCAGTATTAATTAAAGGCAAAACTTTTAAAAGGTAAAATTTTTATGAAACATTTCCACAACATCAAGGGAAAAACTTTAGTTTACTCTGTTCATAATACGAGTGCCGAGTGCTAAGGTTTTTTCCTCTAATTTTTTTTTGTAACAATTTTTTATAAATTTCCTGTTACTTTATGATGCTGATGATGCCAGCACACACATCGTATGCTTTATGTATTAGACCTATGAGTAAATAAATATGAGCATGTGCAGTAAGTGAATTTTTTTTGTGCTTTCCTGTGCTATTTCTACTATGTGTTGTCGAAGTTTACTCAGAAGTCCCCTTTGGGTTTGTTTGCAAGGTTTACTATGTGCAGCGTTGCTGGTTTTTATTTTTTTGTATTTGTAGTTTTTACTGCAGTTGCACAGAGACATACAATCTCATTTCTCCTTTCATGTTCCCTTCGACAACTGACAACTTAGCGGTGGTGGTGGTGGAGATTTTCACCAGTAAAGCTCTGAGGCGAGTCAAGTGAAGCTAAGCTAAGCTAAGCCAAGCCATGCCAAGCCAGCCAAGCTAACCTGTTAATTCGACGACGTAGTTTCTGTTTGACTTGATTCAGTAGTAGTAGGACAAATGTATCTATATATACATATATAGTGCATCTCAGTAGTAAGTACATAGAGCTCAGTGCGCCTTATGGCCATATTTGTTGTACAATACTACGAGCTTCTATGCGATCTATATGTACATAAATAGGTTGTGACGCTGCTTGCTGCTTAAAGTGGCTCGATTGCTTGATTTTTATACACGTACAAATGTATCTGATAGATAGATATGTATGTACACTTGTCACGTTTTCTGTTGTAAGAATTTAGAAATTTTTTATTGTTGCTTTCTTATTTAATGGGATTTTTTTTTTTTTGCGTTATTTTTCTCATTCTCCTTACAATACACTTTACTTCGCATTTCTTTACATTCTTATACAATCTCTCATTATTATTGTTCATTTTACTCTTTCTGCTGAAATCACTTCATTTATTTATTGTGCGACGTGTGAAGTTTTTTATCTACTGTTGCTGCTGATGCTTTTGCTCTTTCTTTGAAATACCCTAAGGGGGCTTTATTACACGTAAATAATAGAAGTCATCACAATCACAATCATAATAAAAATAATAATAATGATAAAAAAAAAACTTAAAAAAATGCAATCATTCTTCTTCTTCTTTCACTTGAATTGCTCTACTGATGTCGTATTTGTCGTATTTGTTTGTAAGCTCAAAGTGTCTTCTTCATTTTTAACCATGAGAAATATGCTTGCGCTCTTTTTTCGCTTAGTTTTTTGTACAATTTTCTCTTTCGTATTTTCATTAATAAATTTTCTTTTATAAAAATTCACTAACAGTATTTTGCCTTTTTCATTATTCCTTCCTTTTTTTTTCAAATGTCTGCCTTGTGCACTTGAAAACCATTAGAAAAAGTTTCTTGTATTTCACAATACAAGTGTTATAAATTTAAGTATAAATCTTATTCTGAAATGACCATGGGAAAAAGTATTTCGTATTTTTTGTTGTTGTTCTTGTTGTTGTTGTTATTGTTCCTAATATTTAACAGTTAAATATTATACATATTATGTACAAGTAGGTCAAAAGTTGAAGGTTTTTTTCACTAAATTTTATCTTAAAAATAAATTTTGCATTATATTTTCTTCAATTGACATTCAACTTTTTCTTCTTGTAGCATTTTTATTAGTAAATATTTAATGTTATGATTAATAAAACATGTTTACATTGCATCAGAAAAACATATAAAATATGTAAGGTTTTTTACTTAAAGACATAAATAGTTTAAAATTTTTACTTATTTTTTTTTTATTGGAATTTGAAGTAGATTAGTTCCGGTTAATAATGAGAAAGGAAGTCGTTCAAGTGACCTCCTCTGCTGTTAGCTGTCAATCTTTTATCAAAGCTTCTCCATAAAGTTGGCTAAAGTGGTATTATTTTTTATTATTATTATTATTATTTTTAGTATTTTATATTAGATTTAATTATGTTAAAAAAATAAATAAATAATGTGAGATATTTGCTTGATAATGTTGTCTTTGATGTGTTAAACAGTTTGAAGATTATCCGCATAAACTTTAATCTTCAAGAAACCCCTTCAATCCAAAGTCCAATGATGTCTTTCACTCGTTTAGTTAACCTGAATGTATTTATTTCACACATGAAAAAACACCATTGTAATTTAGTAACTTTGTTAAAAATAAATAAAGGTAAAATTAAAAAGATACCTTAAAATTGAGCACAATTTACAATTTCTTTAATTCACTTATACAACTTTTTCTTCTTTAGCATTGTTATAATTGTTAATATTTCGATCTATTGAAAGTAAGTGATTCTTATCATCAATAAAATAGTCTACATTGTATCAGGAAAACATAAATAATTTTGTTAAAATAAGTTAATTAATTTTATTAGATTTCTTTATGACATGAAAATTATTCCAAATTTAATTTTATACAAAAATTGTTATTTAACCAAATTGTAAAGGTTGATTGTAATTAAATTTCTGATACAAAGAAAGTGAGTAAATCCTAAGAATTTGTGAAATAATATTAAACATTTTCAACCATTTTATTATAAGTAGGAAATACAATAGGTCACAGGTTAGGTAGAGTTTGCCAAGATCAGTTTATTAAAATCCCATTTTAATGCCACAGACTCAGTTTGTCCGATCCAATCTGAGCATCATCAATTTGCTTGGATTAATTTATATTGCAATTTTACTGAATTTTAAGTTCGAAACTATGTTTTTATATTTGTAAATAAATTCAAGTATTCTTTCTATATATAAAATATTACAATATCATGAGCTCATTCATTAAAAACTTTCTGATTACTAACTTTCTTGGTAACTCAATTGATCCTTGATTGAAACAGTTTTTGTAATAAGCTTTGAATAATCCACTTACTTAACAGCAAAACATCTTGTCTCCTTGATGTTATTGATACTTACCAAAATGATACTAATATTAGTTCAAAATCTGAACAGTCAGCAGTATTATCAGCATGAATATTGAACTGCCTATCCAAATGTCAAGTTAAGTAAGCCACACGTAGCAGTAGAGGCAAAAATTTGTATGACATTGAGGTAAGTTTAGGCCACTTGTCAATTGTTTTTTTTTGTAGGACAAAGAAAGTTTACTTGTTGGGTGCAGCAGCAGATCGCTTACCCAGAATTAGACCGAGATATCGAACTTGGTCCACTTGCGGAAAGATCTTTGAATCGTATGTGATAACTGGACATGCCTCATGGTCCAGATTCAGCATAAAGATACAATTTGCTGATTTGTACAAATTTATGTTGATATTCCAGTTAAATATTAAATTAGTTCTTACATTTTCTAAACTTTATTTTGCACATAAGCACATTTTTAAATCCAATCAAAATAAAACTTGAGTTTTGATGAGTTCTTGTATAAAAATTATTCATAACACGTGATTCCCTTAATTCTTGAAACAATTGACTACTAACTTTTGTAACAATTTGAATATTCAATTTTCAAAAATATATTATTAATAAGTCATTACTTAGATTCCTCAAAATCTCAACAGTCTTTAGATATTTCAACATGAATATCCAACTGTTTATCGTAATACCAAATTAAATAAACCACACCCTGGCTGACTTTCATCTGAAATAAGTATAATGTTTTACAGTATCTTTATAACTGTTAGGTTTTTGTTCTTTATAGGTTTGTTTATGAAAATGAAAGTTAAATTTTTTTAATCAAATAAGGTTTTAATTACAATGTTAAAAGGTAATCACATTTCTATCATTTAAATCTCGTTGATTCATTTTATTTAAAAAGTTTTCTTCCTTTTAAGATTAGATAACTTAAACGCCCATATAATTTTTACTGATTTTCTTATAGTAAAAATACAAATCCATGGATGTATGCATATACAATACATATGTATCAATATTTTTGATCCGCTCTTGAGCGATAGTAGTAGTAGAAGTAAAAAATAGAAAAAACAATAAAAGCGAAAAATATGGAAAAAAAAGCAATTAAAATTGTTGGCTTTTGTTTGAAATCCGTACAACTTGAACTATGCAAAGCGCCTTTAAGCGTTTGTTGCAGGCCTTAAGGGTTCCACTAGTTACACATAGTTGTTCTACAATACTCATAGTATGTATGTATGGAACATCTAGAGAAACGTGAGGAAAGTGCACGCTATCTACATGTCGAGCATGTTGTACGTGTATGGTAACAACAAATAAACACACACATTGAGATATACAAAATATGAAAAGTATGAAACAACTGTACATACATGTTTATACAAGTGCATTTTAGCCAAAAACATAATAATGTTCTACGTACGTTCGTTGTTATGTCTATCATATACAGTGGATTGAGTTAAGTTGAGCTGGGCTGGCTGACTAAACTAAAACTGACTGAACTAGTATTGCTGACTGACTGACTGAATGTCTGACAAACTGACTAAATGAATGAACGACAATGTTGGCGGCAAACTTGCTGCTGCTGCTGCTGCTGCTGTTGCTGCTTGTTCTACTTTCGTAACGACGACTTCAATAGCTCGTGACATTGTTTGTGTACATAACAGATATACAGATACAGATGAACAATCTATGCATGTATGCATGTACAATGTACCATGTATCTATGTATCTACAAGTATTGCTGTATATGCATGTGTGTACTAACTATGTTGGCATATCTTTATGCTGTTTAAGAGTTCTGCTCATTCTTATCAACCAACGGTTGGTTGGATAACCAACCTATGTGTTGAATCTATGCTATGCTTTGCCTTGCCTTCATCTGTGACACAACTAAACTTGAGTTTCGCTTCGCTTAACTTAACTTGGCTGAAAAGAAAAGTTCTTTTTTGGTAGTTTGTCATCCATCTTACACTATGAGAGCCAAGTGCCTGCCTAACTGCCTGCCTGCCAACAAAAGCTAAAGCGAATAGGCAAAAGCGTAGCAAGTTTGTGCCAGAACAATGTTTGTTTGACTTTATGCTTTGTGCTAATAAGAAAGTTTCTTGCTTTTTTCATTTTTCAAAAGAGAGAAGAAAAAGTTTTTATTTCTTTTTTTTTTCTTTTCTTGTTTCGTGAATAATAATTTAGTAGTTTAATTTAAACATTTTTTTTTTTTTTTGAGTTCATTGCTGCATCTGCTACACGTTTCTATTAAACAATTTTGTTAATTTTTTATATCATTTTCTTTTTTCTTAGAAAAAATTAACATTTGAGTTAATTTGTTAGGCACGTTGTCGCATTGTCTCCATTATCATTATCATCATCATCATCATCATCAGACATACCTAAGTAAATGTAAAAGATAAGATTTCATTTCAATTGAAAGTTGTTCATGTCATCATTGTTGCTTTTGCTCTTTTTACGAGTAAGTAAAATAACATACTGATGTTACGATATTAACGATATGAACCCTCTAAAATTATCATGAAACACTTTCTATTGTCATTATAATTGTTATTTTTTATGAAATTGTATTTAAATATAATAATTTTGTATCTTTTTTCTACTCTAATTTTCAGTAATTTTTCTTCATAAACCGAGAAATAAATAAACCACCAAAATTACCACCAGCAAAATGGTCTTCGATTGCGGCGTTTGGTGTGCAAAGTATTTGCTTTGCATATTTAATTTTCTATTTTTTGTAAGTAAAAAAAAAAATTCATGAAATTTCTTTTTATCAAATAAAATTACCTTAAATGTCTACAATATAATATTTTATTGTAAGTAAAAATAATAACAAAAAAAAAAAAAAAAAGTGAAAATCATAACTGCCAATAAATAACGAAACCACTAAGAAAAATAACAATTGCCTTATTATTGTTGTGGTCAATTTAGTGAACAGAAACGACACTAGTCAACATGTTTTTTAAGATTAGAAATATTAGAATACAATAAAAAAAAAAAAAAACATTACTTCGGCACTGTAACCGAAATATTTGTATGAGTTACAAAAACCAAATAAGTTTTCAAATAAGAACTTCAATTCAAATTTTACTTTTAATGGGAGGTTTGTATGGAAGTAACCCCACTTAGTGATCCTATTTAGCTAAAAGAAATCTTTGTGTTCTCTGTAGCTCATAAACAGAGGAATAAGATTGCATACAAACTGACGGACAATGAAGTACCAGTGTTTTACGTGCTCGCCTGTCTGTGAAGGCTTAAGAACACGGTGCCAAGCACATGGATTGATAAACGTCAATCAACGTCCCCTTGGATATATATCCGCAGGTCCCAAAATTTAAGTCAAACAGACGGACAAAAGGACATGGCTTAATCAACTCATCTTGTCTAGTTAATCTGTGGTCTCTGATGTCTCCTTCTGTCTATTACAAACTTTATGGCAAACTTATAAGCTATTCACTGCTTGAAGAGTATAAACGTCACCAATTTAATGGATTAAGTATCTCAATTAATGGTAATTCAATGGTGATCTGTGAAGTAAATTAAAGGAAATTTATATACATATTTGTGTAGTTCAATAAATTATATTGTAATAATCATCGTATTACTAAATCAGCAGTTTATCTTGTCTTTAGTTCTTAGAAATTTCTAAAGAACAAGTAGAAATATAAAATATCAATTAACTGGATTGAAAGATGAATACATTTTCATATAAAAGAAACATGCTAATTCAAAAGTAATCTATCATATGAAGTAAGGAGGAGGCTTTTTGCCTGAGTGACGGGCAAACAAAAGACTTTTTGCCAAAGTGACAAGCAAAAAAATCGAATGAGATTTCTATTCTCTGTATTTGTCACTTGGGCCGCATTGATATTTGCTTTGGGCCACGGGTTGAACAGATGGTTTTTATCAAAGATATAATAATGTAATGAAAGTCAAACAAGATTTGAGAAGTTGAAACAGTTGCAAGTCTTTTAAAGATGTGATTTCCTTTAGGTAAGTCGAAATTTATTAAATTTATACAGAAGATAATCAAATAAAACCTTTGAGACATAAGTTTCTTGAAAATTAAGTAAGCATCCTTAAACTTAGTTTATTTTCTTAAATTTTATAAGTTTCTTTTGTTAAATAGTGTAATTGTTGTTGACCAAAATTTAAAAAAAGAAAAGGCAAATATATTTTAAATTTTAAATAATCTTTATTCATATCAAACAATTTTACAACATCGACAACATCAACAACATCATCGACAGCAACAAAAA
Source organism: Amiota minor (assembly GCA_037043295.1). Classification (NCBI taxonomy): domain Eukaryota; kingdom Metazoa; phylum Arthropoda; class Insecta; order Diptera; family Drosophilidae; genus Amiota; species Amiota minor. The sequence goes on from JBAMAW010001189.1 coordinate 48,999, forward strand.
CTGTATAGTGTTGTATGTATAATACAAGTTTTTATTCAATTGGTAATTTGCTATTAAAATGTGCAATGATTTGCCTACAAGACAACAACGACGACGAATTGCAATGAGGAGTGATGACGACTGTATGCTTGGTTGCGCTGTTGGCATTTTACATGATTGAGTATTTACAACATCAGCAATGTTCACAAAGTGAGCCAAGATCTCCAAAGAGGCAGAAAGATGGAGTAGAGTGCAATGACTTGGCGCTTGGCGCTTGGACATGCCCAACTCATGCTTCATGTGCTGCCTAACTTGATTTTCACTTGTGATTATTTCTCTTGATTATTGCTTACTTGCATTAGGATTTTGTTGCTTATTATAATAATTTATGGGTTTTACTTCTTTTTTTTATTGTGTTTGTACTAATTTTTTTTCTATTTTTTGTTTTGTTGCAGGTGCTTGGCGCAATAATACTCGGTGCTGGGACATGGCTTGCGGTGGACAAATCATCATTGATTGCCCTCCTCAAGATGGTCGAGAGCGAGCACATTGAGGTAAGTGTCGAAATTAAAGTTGCTTAAGGGAATCAAAATCAAAATCAAAATTAGAAATTCATTTAATGCATCTGAATTTATCATTTTCCATATCAATAAAAATATGAAAAAACTACCACCGCATTTGAGGGTGCAACCCTAAATATTATTTGTTTATTCATTTTGTTTATGTTTGCTTTTTAACTAATTTCATTTGTTGCATGTTTGTGTGGATTACAACAATAACAATAAAAACAACAAAAACTATTCATGTTCATGTTTTATAATAATTTCATATGGGGCCAACAAATTGCTTCTGTCACCGCATCGCATTTGACCAAGTTATTGTACTACAATATACCTAAACCAACCAAAGGCCAAACCGAATGAAGGGTGAAGTTTTTATTGAAATTAATGTAGTAAAAAACAATAATATTCAAATGCATGTCAACTGCATAAAACAGAAAGAAAGAACAATATATGGTAATAATTGCTTATAATTTTAGACGGAAGGGGGTTGTCGAAGGAAAACTGCGTTGTATATGGCATTTTCTGACAATCTTTGTTATGAAATCTCTGGGTCTTGGTCATTGAACTTGTTTCTTTTCTACTATGTAAAGCAATTTTATGTTGACTGAATTGTAGGCGCAACTTGACACATCAGGACACCATTTAGACATAAGGATTATATTTTGAACATATTTTTTAAGGGTTGATTTCATTTGTGACAAAATTGAAGAAAGACCTTTTTTTTGATTAAAATGGAATGGGTTTCATCATACTAGCAGTTTTTTGGGGGAAACCCAAAAATGACAAGAAAATTAGTTGTTAATATTAATACAATATTATTATTTAATGGTCAAAGGATAGTCGAAATATCCAAATTATTATAGAGGAATGAAAGTTAATTTCCCTTTATGTATTCATTATAACATTTCATAGTTAATTACTTTTTTGTAAGTAACAACATGTCTTAACAATTCTATCAAGAAAGAATCTATTGAGAACAATTATGGATATTATGAAGAAATTAGAGAATGAAATGATAAGATTGTATACAATATAAAGAGTGAAATTTGAAGCTTTGATTTAAATTTGATTTTGATTTACGTCACGTCCAACTTTGAGTCACTTTTTCGAGCACCATGGCTGGAACCTCGCTAAGAATTTGGGTAATGTTATCTTCCAACAATGCATTTATCTCTGGCTTAGACGAGATACATTGCTTACCGAATTCATTTCTGAATTGGTTTCTTGATTCCCGTGCTGTAGCGCATTCTTACTGGAGCCACATGCCGACCAGGTTCAGCTCGTGCGTTTTGGGCAGAAAAATGTTCCAAGCCATTGAACGATAGCGGACGCCATTGCTTTGAATAGCGACGAATGGACAAATCACGTTTCCCGTCAACACTGGGGGATACAGCAATAAAATTTTCCTCCGTTCGTACCAAATGCATACGGGCTTGATATCCATTTGCGTGATATTATTGATTATGATGACCGTAAAAGTACGAAATATACATTTTTCACTGAGCATGAAATGACAATGCTAACTTTGGCTAATGTTTGACTTTGGCACGTCTCACGAATCACGCGTAGCTGTCAAAAATACAATACTGAAAAAGTACTCAGCAATAAAATTATCCTTTAGTAAATCATTTAACTATTTATTACATTGTTTGTTTAGTCAAAAGTGTAAGAGGAAAGACATTACAAGATTGAGGGCTTAAAATAAAATGCTAGAAAGAAACAAGAGTCAAATGAGAAATCATATTAAAGTTTAGTTCAAAAAGAGATTAGAAGTTCTAGAAGAATCCCAATATGAAATATGGAATAGTCAATAAATTATTTATATGTGTTTAATTTTACTTAAAGACTCTTAACATAAAGTCCTAGATAGATATGAGATTAAAAAATGAGATGAATATAAAATTTTGCAAATCAATTATCAAGAGACTAGTGAATGAACATATGTTATGTAAAAATATAAAAAAAATCTGTTGTATCCAATTTTATACAGTGAAATTTAAAGAGAGTCTAAACATAAACTTTTAGAAAGATATGAGATTCAAAAGAAAAGTGTTAAGACTTTTATGAAGAAATTACTGAAGTACTACAATAAACAATAAAAATATTTGTTAAGGCAAAGAAATTCACAAGTAAAAGTTGAAAATAAAGTTCTAGAAAGTATGAAAATCTAAAATATAAAAGAACAAAAGTTCACAAAGCAATTGGAAAGAGATGTTTAAATCCTACTGAGAATATTATGAAGAATTTGCGAAAGAGAACGCTAAAAAGAATGAACGCAAGTCAACTCAAATGATTGGGTTACCAATACGTTTGGTTGCGTCTATATTGACACTAAACACCTCTTAGTAGGACATAGGAAGCATTTATTGGTTTCTACCTTACTGTCTCTATATACAATTCTTTCTCAATCTCTTTTAAAAACCCTACTGACTCAATTTGCTTTCCTGTTCATTACAATTCGAAAAGAGAAAACGTTGATTTCTACTTTTATCCAAATACATCTAATATCTAATCAATAGGAAATCATTTACTTATTTGTAACAATTTTATTTAAAGTGAAAAATATTAAAGAAAATATATTAAAAGGTTGATATTCTTAAATGTGCTAATGATGTTACAAAACTCCTAGAAAAATACATATATAGAGGCATTGAAGAAAAGAAGTTACTCAATACATATTTTCAGTGACTCACCTTTCTAATTTACCACAAATTTATAGCAAATTCAAAATTTTAATAATGTATGGTTATAAATATTGTTTACCTTCACATATTAGAAAGAAAGTTGTGGAACATCAAATCTCTAATTAGAACATAAATTTCTCTTCATTCATTTTAAAAAATATCAATACTTCAACCTTTCAACCTTTCAACCTTTATTTAGCCCATCTAAATTCATCCAATGAAATCCAATGCGTAATTGCAAAATTCATACAATATTCTAAAGTGAATGTTCCAAAGTATTTTACAATATTTTCTATATGAAGCAATTTAGCATCAACTTTATCATCATCATCATCGTCATCGACATCGTCATCACCATAATTGATGTAGGCCACAGCAAAAGGTTAATTATTATAAGCATCATAAAATATCAATTTTATTCTGAATTCGATGGTATTGATAACACATTCAGCTTTAGTTAAAAGTAGATACCCTAAGTTTAAGCAGGTAAATTAAATTTAGAGAAACAAAATTTTGAAAGTTGCAATAACAATAATTTCTGATTAAATTCAGGAATACAAGGAAAACTCTATTTGATATCAAAAAATCTTTCAATTATAATCTTTTATCATTATTACTTTGCTTACTCACTGTAACGAAGTAAAGCGCAATTATAATAAATTGACATTTCATCATCTACAACATCATCATCATCATCATCATCATGTTGATAATCATCATGTTTGTCACTTTACTCTTCATACTTAGTTATTTATGTGTAAATTTATTTTTACTTGCAGCAATTTACACAACCACAGGTCATTGAGCAGTTGGCCTATGTTTTGATCGTCATCGGCGCTGTGATGTTCTTCATGAGTTTCTTGGGTTATTGCGGTGCGATACGCGAATCGCGTTGTCTACTCTCAACGGTAAGTAAAAAAGATAATTACAAATTTGTAAGATTGAAATGACAGCAAAGGAGTAGATGCTTGACATGATAAATGATTTTAAGTACTGGAAGTGTTTTCGAGAGCAAATGTATTTGAGTATGTTAAGAAGCAAGCAAAAGTTTATGAAGAAAAGAAAAATTATCTAATATTGGATAACTTTTATTCAAATGACATCAATTGCTTGCATGATGAAGGTTTGTTTTTTCAAATTTTTCAGATTAGTTTAATAGTGCAAAAACTGATAAAATAGTAGGAAATTGAAAAAAAAAAATTATGAGGTGAGTAGAAAAGATATTCAGTGGATATAGTTCATAAACAAATGATTTCCAAAGTTACTTTAGCATAACATAAGATGAGAGTGATAATATTAAATAAAAACCAAAACCTCTTTTAAAATGGGTTGATATTGAAGAATGGGCTTTTGGTTGGCCATTTCTTCCACTGAAAAGTTGACTCAGGTTTTCCGCGCAGTACGCTTTTGTTCATCATCTGGCTGGCTAATCTCTTGATGCTTTGCATTTGGTATGACGCCTACAAAGTCGGTGATATCCTAGATTCTATCTAGGAGAACAGCTTTTATAAATGCAAAGTACCCCCTCCCTTTATATCCGCCTTTATATCTGCGCTTGGACTGTGAGAGTCTAATAAATGTGGTTCTTTTAGTTTCTCTTACCTGGCTAAACTGAAGCCCAGATTATCGGAAATATATTACATCGTCTTATGCATGTTGATAGACATAACTAATTTGAATCAGTTAAGAAGTATGTTATATTTCTGGAGACGTTCAGGTGAGAGGATTCTAAAGCCTACTCCTGATTTTCCCAATGTAAGTATTTCTGAAGTTCAATATTAGCTTGGTTAATATAATATATACACTATTCATTTTTGACAGTTTCAATTCATACATTTTTATATGCAGTAATAAAATTACATTACGAGGGTCAATAAACAAGTACTTAGCTCACCGCCCGATGGCGCTGCTATTACAAAAGATTATTGCCATCGTACAATACATTCTTTTAGTAGTCTACTGTCAAAGTTTCAGTCAAATCCTTTCATTAGTTTTGTTTTGATAGCCTTTGGAAGCGAGCGTGTCGTTCAGTGTTACAAAAAGGGAGAAAGTACAATATCGTTCGGTGATTCGTCTCTGGTGTGTTTGACGCACGATGGTAACACTCTTTTGTAATAACAGCGCCATCGGGCGTTTGAGGCTAAGTACTTATTGATTGAAACTCGTATATTACGTACATGGATTTGAAGATGGGAGAAGAAAAGATAAGATGTCAGATTTATGGAGAAAAAAAAAAACCTTTAAATAAATCTTACTTTTCACCACTCTGATGATAAACTGATGCATATTTTACCCAAAATTATTACAAGGTGCTTCTTCCTATACTTATTTGTGCATACCTGATTTTGATTTTGACTTACGATTATATTATTATTGGGTTTTTTCTTCATGAATTTGTTGCCTTATGAAAAATGAAAGTTTCTTTTTTCTTTGTAAATCATACATGATATTTTTTTCTTCCAAGTATTGTATTTATGTAAGTTGATAATTATTTTTATAAATAAATAAATTGGTATTTTATTCATTTACGTTTAATTTCCGTCTGAACTTTGAATGCGGTAAATGCAGACAGCAAAATGATGAAAAGCAAAGTGAAGTAAAGCAAATGGAGACATGTGAAGTGCATGCTAAATCGTTTTCCATGGGCTTGGCCCACCAGCATTTTGTTTTTGTTATTGTTTAATTGTGTGTTATAAACATAACAAAGAAATAAGAATAGTAAACAACAACAACAACAACAACATTAATAATAATAAACAGGTTGATTTATTTTATGTTGTGTTGTAGCGACCAGTGGTGATTGTCTGGTGGCTTCCCCCTTTAGTTCAGTAAACTTGGTTTGATCATCATCATCATCATCATCATATTACATATTACCTATGTCTAGTCTCTCTCACTAGAGTTTACTCTCTCTCTAATTCTTTCTTTCTTTCTAACATTATATCAAATGTGTCGTCGTGTCTCTTAATTCTTTTAAATATTAATTGCGCATGCGCAACGGTGCGCAACATGCGACGACGCCTGTCGCATGTCTCTCGTTCATGTTTCTGTTGCTGTTTCTGTTGCCATTGTCTTTGCCTTTGACCAACATCAGCGACAACAAGTTTTAGTGACATTTTGACTTGTTTTTATGGCCGCGTCTTTACGCTTTTATTTTTTTGATTTTGTTTTCACGCCTAAAATTGTTAATTTTAATGCAATTTGTGTTTAATGGAAAACTTTTAAGGTCACACAAGGGTGAATTTTTAATCAATTTCGTGCTCTTTTTTTTTTTTTTTTAATATTGTCCTTCAACTCAGAGTCATTGATTGAAAAAGAATGGTGGATTTTTTTCATATAAAAAAAAAAACTTTGAGTGCCATGTAATTTTTTTCATTCAAAAACTACGAAATATGAATGTGGGTTTGCTGTCATTGATGTGACTTTAATGCGAATTGATTCACAATCATCAAAACCAAGGATTCTTTATTAAATGGAAATAATGTTAGGAATAATACAAATATGAAAATAAGTTTAGTTATTGTTTAATGCAAGGTTATTTTTTAACAATAATTTTCTTTTCAAATCATATTTTAATTTCAGAAAAGGAAATCACTTCTTGAAAGTATCCTTATATTATTGTATGCAATTCTTATGTTTACCAAGTAGATTTTTTTGTCTTCAAATCTTAAATTTCCCACTTTAAAGCGTCACAACTATTTCTAAAATGATATTTCTGTTACAGTTTGATTCCCATAAGCCTCTACAACTCTTCAAGAAGTTTCATCAGCAATTTTCTTTCAATGAAAGCAAAAATTAATTGTTTCGCACAAATAACGTTTTTCTTGCACATTTCCGACATTTTAAATTCCTGAAAAAATGATGGCTTCGTTTAAATCGTGAAATTATTTTGACTGCTTTTAAAAGACAAATGTCCAACTTTAAAAACGCAATCAAGTTTCACGTTCTTTTATTATATTGTGAATATTTTGTAGGAATTTTTATTGAATTGTCATACTTACCTTCATTTGATGGTTTTGTATCATTTATATATGCGCTTTTCTCATTCGTTAAGTCATATTTTATAGGCACTTTCCAGAATAACCTTTAAGTTCTTTTCATTGATTTTGTTTTTTCGGCTTCGGTTGCATTGCAAACTCGTAGACCCATGTGTCATAACCATTCTGTTCTATAATTATGATAGGACTTGCTTTTGCCCCCCCAAAGGTTTATTAAAGATCTATCAAATAGGATAGTTACTCTATAAAATGTCAAATATTTCTTTTAAATACAGTCAAGAAGTTTGTAAAGATTTGGAAGGAATAACCCAAGCAAAATTAATAAAAAACAAAAAAGCAGATTTTGGCGACTTAAGAAGATTAGAAGAGAGAGATGATTTGTTGTGGAAAAAGAGCATCGCTTGCTATGAGAGCAATTTCCTACAACGTCCAACTAATAAGTTTGTCAAGTAAAGTTGTCTTATACATACAAGTACAATAATAATGAATCATAAGGGTAGGAGCTATGAGAGATTGTTATAAGACAAACATCCTACTTAGAGATAATCAGAAATTTTTTAAAGTCTCGGCCAAAGATATCGATAATCAATTTCGTTAGTCAATTGTCAAATAGGAAAGTAAGAAGCTACAGTCCGATTTTTGTAAAGTAGGAAAGTAAAAAAGTAGCGTCCAATCGAATCGGTGTTCATTTCTTAAGTCTGGATAAAGTCAAGTTCATTTCCTTATAAAAAAGTAAGGTAATAGAAAGAGATAAAGAGCATTTCGGTGTTCTACTCACAAGAGAAATCACAAACTGACTACAAAGTTTTTCTATACTATGTAGGATGCTGCCTAGGTGCTACACAACTGTAAACATATGCCGAGAAACATTAGGTTAAGTAACAAAGCACGATAAGGCACCAATATTATTAAGGTGCGCAATTCGGTTATTCAAAACCTACATTCTCTCAATTCCTTCCAGTTTAGGCAAAAATTAGCCTAAGTGCACTTCTTGAAGTTTGCCTTGCCTTGTTCTTATCCCAAGCACAAAATTTATTATTAGGAAACTCATTGACCTTTCTCTTATTAAAGTGAAATTAAATTGTTTGTTCTCAAATATTTTCTCTAAGTGTATATATTTTATTGTAACAAGGATGCGTAATTTGATTTTCAAGGAATGAAAATTATAATCATAATCATAAACATAATGATGTCTAGCAAACGGAAATAACTTACATTTCTATCTGTTTACATTATCGATTTATTCTGTTGATTAGGTTACAATTTAATACAAGAGAAACACAGACAGCAGATGTATTATGTATTGTATTGTATTCTAAACACACTCAGATACATTTTATACTACTTATATGTAAACAGCAATCACCCGCATAAGATACATTACTGTATATGTAATTTTATGAAATTTATTCATTGAAAACTGTCGGTTGCAATATAGCAAAATCTAAACTGAACTGAACTGAACTGAACTAAACTGAACATAATATAATGTATGAAAGAAACATCGAAGGAAGATACTGCGTAGTTAACTTGAAACTTGAGGGCTTACACAACAAATTTATGCTGCGTGGGAGAGAATTTGTTGCATATAAATGTGTATTTATGTTTGCTTAGAAAGCTGCGAGGCGTAAAATTTTTCTCACACACACAAAAGAGATGAGAGAGCGAGTGCGCAGCAAATGAAATCTTTTGTCTTTGGTCATGGTTTGTTGGTAAAGTTGTGACAGTTAATAATAATAATACAAAAAAAAAAAATATATATATTGTACTAAAATCAGTCAAAACACGTGCAATGGCTCAACTCGGGCAACTCATCAAACATGCAGCATGCGACAACAAGCAAACAAACCATGTTCATGATGATGATGATGATGGTAATGATGGCTTGGCTAAATGACCTTGTGGGGTTTACATTGAACGAATAAACCATAAAATGCAAAGCTTTACATAGATAAATTTTTAAAATATATGACTAAAATATTGTGACTAGGTAGGAAGAAGTACGAGAAGTAGGGTTAATGATGAAGTCAGTAAGAGAGAAACATAGATAAGCAACGCATGCTGCACATTGAGCTCAGGGTCAAAAATATATGGCGACGTTTGATAACATGGTAATATAGAAGAATTTGGGTCAGTCAGCAACAACAGCAGTTTTGGTTAGTTGAAGGGTGCATATTAAATGCCACGAGGTAGAAGAAGAAGAAGGGTATACGGAACGTATACTTAATATTGCTAATTTATTCTTCTTTTGACACCTTCTTTTTTCCTCTCTTTCTGTTTACAGTATGGCACTCTATTGATTTTGTTGATTATTGCCGAAATCGTTGCCGTCGGCTTGGCTGCTTTCTACAAGGATAAAGTACGCGCTGAATCTAAGAATTTCCTTCAGACCACAATCACTGGATACAATGGCATTGGCGAGCAATCAGATGCTGTCACCTTAATGTGGAATCAAATGATGGGCAATTTCGGATGCTGTGGCATTAATGATTATCGTGATTTTGAGGGTTCACAGGCCTGGGTCAATAATCGAGGCAATCACACCATTCCAGAGGCTTGCTGCATATTGAAGGATGTGCGTAAATTGGTGCCACGTGATGATGATTGCGTTACCAATCCAAGTGAAAGTAATAGTTTCTATAAGAAGGTAAGCCCTCAATGAATTTTATATTAGATGACTGACTTTACTTACTTGTTAATTTCTATTATTTTCAGGGATGCTATGAAGTCTTTACAGAGTGGTTAATTGGTCAACGTGAGCTGATTATTGTTGTCATTGTCGTCAGCATTATTCACTTGGTACTCATCATCCTTGCATTTGCATTATGCAAGGCATTTGCCAAATATAATGATATGCGTCTGTAGATCGATCAGCATTTTTTCAAGCAAAAATGGGAAGCGAAATGATTTGACAGCAAATATAAATAAAAACTAATTAAAAAACTAACAAAAAAAACATAAGAGAAAAATCACTTGTGCCAGAAGTTGGGAAAAAGGCATACAAGCCAGCAAAATGTGCTCAAATTGTTTAAAAAAAAAAAAAACATTAAAATCCAAAAGTCTCTTAATTTTACATGAAAAAATACCATAAAACCAAACAAACAAATTTTTAAAAAGACAAAAACAAAAAACAGAAACTAACACTTTAAACAAAATTATAAACAAATTTTGCTCAAGAAAAAAAGCATTTTGCATTTTTAGAAAAGTTTTTTAAATAATTTTTACTCATTTTTAACATAATAAAAATTTCTATAAACTAACAAAACAAACAAAAAAAAATGAATGAAAAACAAAAAAGAAATCAAATTTTAAAAATATTTATTTAATTATTTTTAAACAAATTTTCTTATAAATTGTTTTTACATTTAAATATATCAAATAGTTTTATTTATTTTATTAAAAAATATAAAATAATAATTTTTTTTTTTTATTTGAAATAATGAAAAGAATTTGAGTTTTTTACTCAAAAACTTTTGAGTTCCACTCAAAAGCATCACAACCTTATAAAATTAATTGAAATGAAACAAAACGAAATGAAATGAAAAACAAAACGAAATGAAATGAAACTAAAAAACTGATTATTGAAACGAAAATGTAAAGAAAAATTCAAAGAAAAAACTTCACTTTAAATTTAATTCAATTTTTTTTTTTATGTTATGGAAATTGCAAGCAGAAAAATATTTTAAATCATTTTAATTTGTTTTATTCTTTAATGTTTTTAATTTTTTATTTTATATATGAAATATGTTTTTGACTTAAGATTTTAATTATATATATATTATTATTATTATTATAATTATTTTAATTATCTATATGCATAAATATAAATAAATATTATATAAATGAGAAATGTGCGTGTTTTTAGAGCTTAAGAAATGAAAGAAAGAAGGAAGAAGAAAGAAAAAAGAAGTCTATTATTTAAGTTAAATTTAGTTGTGTTTTTTAAATAATAAAAAAAAAGAAAGAATAGAAATTTTTAAAGAGAAAACTACAAATTAAATAAAAATATTGTAATTTTTGTTATAAATGTTGTAAATTTATTAAAATTACTACATACATAAATAAATAAATAAATACTTACTAAATACACAAACAACAAAACAAAACAATGAAAAATTCATGCAAAATGCAAATTACACATAATATTATATATACAAAAATACATAAAAACATAAATAAAACATGAAATAGAAATCATTGAATTAAAATACATATATACGAAAATGCGCAAAGAAAAGCATAAAATATATATACAAGTATAAATATATGTGCAGTGAATTAAAATTAAAAACAAAAAAATAATTAAACATCTTCATAGTGTGTAGTTTTTACCTACGTTTAATAAATATAATATACTTATATTATAATAAATATAATTTAATTTCAAAATGTGTACATTTTCTGATCGTGAAAATATAATAAAATAAATCAATAAACAAAAAAACATTAATTTTGAATTTTAACAAACTTTGATTTCTGTTTTCATAAAACATTGGCACTCCCCAAGGCAGTGTTCCGGGGTCCAACGCTATGGATATGTGTCATACACGACAGATCTCATAACATGTTCTCGAATTGTCTCATGAGCTTTTGGAGATGATACTGCTATAAATTTCTTAAAATCATTCAAGAATGGTTATCTAATTGGAGGAAAAAAGTCAATGCGCAAAAATGGAGGCACATTATGTTTACAATGAATCGTCGGACTTGTTGTCAAGTAACTTTAAAACTTCAAACTGAACAAGTAAGATATCTTGGCGTTCACCTGGATAAATATCCTGGTGAAAAATACATACAGTAAACTAAGACCACAAATTCTCCATTGGCTAATGAATTTTGAATTTGATCTGAGCCTCGAGTACAAGCTATTACTGTATAAATCTGTTATTAAACCAATATGAACATATGGTTCTGAATTGTTGAGTACCGGAAGAGCGAGTTACATTAAGGGTATGCAAAGAGTTCAATCCAAGATCCTTAGAACAATCACAGGCTCCACATGGTATATCAAGATTTAAGACATCCGCAAATACATGGTATATAAACATTTAAGACATCCAAAGACAAAGACCTGCAACTACTGCTATTAAAAGTTTTCTAAGGGGAAACATTCGAGGGTCCATCAACAAGTCCTTAGAAAAAGTAGAAAAAAGAAATTTTTTTTCGTAATTTTCCTTTTAGTTCGATACATTCTGTCCAGCATTTTTCCAAGTTTTTCTTCTTTCCTCCTCAATAGAGGTATTTGTTTCAGTGATGACCTCTTCATTGGACCCAAATTTCTTAACGATTTGAAAACAGAAAATAATTGCAGAGGAATAAAATTGAGGAATATGTTGGATGGGGTAGCATCACGGAGCTTAATTTAAGGATTTTATCCATATTGACTACACACGTGTGTTGTCATGTTGCAACATCACTTTTTTCTTCACTCAATGTCGAATCTGAATTTGAATTTGATACAACATATGCAATAGTCTTGTACATATTTGTTTATAAATTTTGGAGGAAAAAATATTGTAAGCATTTTTGCATCCACCTCCTCCTTTTCTATTCGCCTAGTACATCAGCCAAAAATTTTTATGAAAATTTTAGTTTTCCAATCAAGTTAAAACCGCGCGCGTTTTTTTGAAAATCGCTTGCGTTTTATTTATTGTATAAAGAAAGCACTTGCGATTTAGATGCGAGTGGCACGCGTTTTTTAAAATATGATGATGTAGCTTTTCTGTGTACTAATAACTTTACACAGCAAGTTTTAAGTAAGTCTTTCTGGTTTCAATGTTACATCTTCATTATTAAGAAATGAAATATGCTGGTTGATCTGTTTCACAACAATAACAGAAGGTATTTTCCGACTAATTGGAGTCATTTTTAAGAATTAGTTTAAAATCAGTATCCATCCATCTGAAATATTCTGATCTTCGAATCACCATAATGAAAAATTTTAGTTGATCTGTTTTGAAAACAATGTATGGATGAAGCTAAGATCGATTAGTTAAGGATTAATGTAAAATCAGTATCCATTTTTTTTTGAAAGTATTGTTGTGTGTACATAATCTTTATGAATAATAATAACAATAAACATTTATTGTTGTCCTTTAATAAGCTTTTTATTTTTATTTTTACAAAAAGGAATTATATTTAATACATCTGCATAATGATTATGATAAATTAAATCTACATTATACCCTACAATATACGAAAATGGTATGTATGTTTACAAAATCCAAGCGCTTTGGAATATGTGTTGAACCCAGTTTATTAATGATGTTGCATCTTTTGCTTAGATTATTATAACTTAAATAAAATCAATCACAAAAGTTTTGCATTACTTAATTGTGAATACTAAAATAACTGGATTTAATTACTGCTGCTGAATATCTACAACTAAGTACAATGATTACAAATAAAATAAGAAAATTACTCAAAGGAAATACCATGGAAGAGTTCTTTTGTTCATGAATGTTTTGCAATCTTTTTCAGATTTTTCCTATAATTTGAAGCCTATTTATATTTAGTTTGGATAGGCTTTATGAAAATCTATTGGAATATTTAATATATTCATATTTATTATGTATAAAAAATGTATAAAAAAATAAAATAAAATTATATATGAGTAAATAAATTCAATACACAGTTTGACTGAGTGCGATACTTAAAGTTGCTGCTTTGGAGGATTGATTGATCATCAAAATAATCTATGTATATACAAGTAATAGTTCGTTCATATGTTCATGTTCTTCATATATTAGAAAAATATATTTATATAAGTAGTATGTAAGTAGATTAGTTCAAAAAATATATATAGTCGCTTTTTTTTTTTTTGATATATAAAATAAACTTAAGAATGTTTTTGTTTTGCTTTGCATGAGTGGTATTTCTTATGGAATTCATCTGTCATGTCTTCAATTCACTTTTTAAAAAATATATTGTATACTACAAGTGGCTTGGATTGTTTGTTTTATTAATACATATTTGTTTATATATAAAGATCTTTTTATGCTTACACATGATGTAATGTGATGTGTTGATGTAAGTAAAAGACAGTGAGATCGATCTTTATCTGTTACGACTTTTGTTCTTTTGTTTTCTTTTTCTTTTTCTTTTGTGTTATTGTAATAATGGCTAAGCTTTAAGTTCAAGTTTGATAATCTCAAAAACTGAGAATTTCGCAATTAAAATTCTTATTATAGACAAGAAGGAGAAAATACTGGAAAATGTTTAGGTGTGTGAAGAGTACAATATTAATTTATGTGGTATTTGTGTTCCCTGGATTAGTTGTTGTTGTTGTCGTAGTAGTTGTTGTGGTGGTTGTCGCATTATTACTATTATTGGTGGTGCTCATTGGATTGTTGGTATTGTTGTTATTAGTTGTAGTCGTGAACTCCTCACATGTCGGTTTACCCAAAAATGGCATAGTGAAATCAACCATATTTGGATAAACTAAATATTTATTAACCGCCTCACATAATTTACTCTCAATCACATTGGTAACAATGGACCAATCTACAGATTTATCGCCAACAGTTGGCTTGGCTCGTATCCAAAGGCGTGGCGGTCCACGGAAGCTGCAAGTATTGTAACAGATTTAATACAAATTCCTTTAAATCACATATTTGATTAGACTAACCACATCCATATACGATCTGAAGGTGGCGGTGGCATATTTAGTGTGGCACGAGCTACCAAACCCTTTAGATCGACACGCAGTGTTATATTTGCGCTCATATTCTCCATAGCACGCTGGACATAGGGTAACTCAGTGGCATACTGAAAGAAATTCGATGTCGCAATGCGATCAACAATCTTAAAGATGCGTCGTGCATTACCAGGAGAATTTTGGAAGAAACTATGTAAAGAGGAGAGGGAGAAAATAATATATCAACAATGTACTACTACATATAAAATGAATATGGTTGTTGCTACTCACTCATTCTGTCCACTGGCATCAGAAACAATACCAGGCAATGGACTTTCTGATTCCGTGCTCGAGCTACCCGAACTTTCGGCATCACTATCATAGATGGCACTTGTAAGTGGATCCACAATTGTATCCTCCGATTAGTATTAGGAGTTGCGCCCTCAAAAGTGTCGGGTATAAAGGGCGTTGGTGCAGCTGCTTCCTGGACAATGTGTGATGTTTTAGGTCGCTTCATGCGTAACAAATTCAATTTTGTTGTGACTGTTATGTGTGCAAGGCCTTCATATGTGACATCTGCATCCAGCCAAGTTCCACGTTCATCGAGCATAGGTTGCGATATGCGATGTATAAGTATAGGAGTTTCACCTAAATGAATCTGTGTGATATTGACACTCTCCATGAAATTGGGAAGCTATAAAATCAAAACATTTTTAAGTCTTTTACACTAGTAAAGAAGAAGAATTTAAAGTTACTTACTTTGATGGAGTTTAATTTCTTTTGCAAGAATTCTTGGATTTTGCCCTGTAGGACATTATCATGAAGACAACTGTACATGCAGCGACCAAAGAGTACATTGGCCCAGACAACGCTGCCAGAAGGACCCAAAAACAGCGATTGATCGATGCCTTTCCATAACTCATCCTCCTGACGTTGAGCACGTCGTTGCTGGCATAGTTGAATAAAAGAAATTAATTAATAATATTGTGCGTGTGAAGAAAACAAAATTGAATAAAAATTTATATAAAAAATGATTTAAAACCAATAGTGAAATTAAAGGAAAACATACTTTTCTACGATGGTGATGATGATGGGTTTGTGGTTTCTTGCGCTTACAAATTGGTATCTTATTTTGATTGCAGGCGTTCTAAATTAAAATTATAATCAATTAAAATAAAATCATAAATATAATAAAATAAAAATTAACAAAAAAAAAATCCTAAGAATAAGAAAAAGAAATAAATTTGGTTTTACCAAACATTTTATACACTTCACATAAAATGGTTTTTAAAACATACTTATGATTTTTACTTAGTCTCTTCAGTCTTAATGTCAACCTCTCCGACACGCAAACAAGACTCTGGCAACCGAAAAGAAGGTAGTATATCCTTTCCTTTCTATGCCATCGACCATACCAATATTTCCTAAGTGAGCTGGTCTTGGTACCTTGCCAAACCTTGGCTTTGAAGTGAATTTTGTATGAGGAATAGTTCTACCAGTAAACTGAAGATGTGAATGTATCAACTTGAACAAGGTAAACCACACCTCAGATTCATAAAATCGTGGTCAGATTACTAAAGATTTAAGCAGACAGAATGGGCCGAAACAACTTTTCTGTAATGTTTACCATGCCGATACTCAGTATCCTTGATATTTGAAAATTTTGACCTCGATACTTGCAAATTCCCCTCTGTAAGCTGCTACTTTCTAAGTTCTACAAAGTTCTGGGAAGTACTGTCAGTTTCATATCCCGATGAAAATCGCATGGAAAACAAAACATCGACATTTGCATCGAGCTCGGTTTTTAAATTTCTATTGTTTATGTAATCAACAGACCAAATTGTTGTAATGAAGTGTATAAAAAAAAAAAAATAAGATATAATGGGGTAGAGTTTGTAAACACTCCTACCTGATACATAGCCATAAAACGGATATAGCCTGCTGGATTGCGTGCTGCACATGTAGTCATCAATAGTCCTTCAAAGGTATCATCTTGTTGCTGTTGCAATTCCAGTAAATCTTCATCAGCTGCCAAATCTTCAAATTGTAAATCTGGTGTTTCACTTTCTTCAGGTGCAGCAGCATTAGCCGTTCCGGATTTATCAGCTTTCACATCTAAACTCTGTGAATCGTCGCTAAGCATGGAGGCACGTTCATCATAATCTTTAGAACTGCGCTTCTTCACATTGGCATTGGTAATTTGTAAAGCCGCTTTAGTTGCGGCCACTTGCAAATCGCCATCTTCAACAAACCTCACATTCGGTAAACGCAAGTCCTGATCGTGAACAATACCCTTGCTGGCAGCTACAAAACGTCTATACCAATCTTCTTTTTCACGATCGCCACGTGTGAAAAGTAATAAACGAACTTCATCTCCACAGGGCATGATTAAATCTTTAAGTTCGGCATCGGAATTAACAAAACCTTGGAGTTTTTGTAACTGCAAACGATAAGAATGTATTACAAATAATTTCCATTGGTATGAAGAGAAAATAAAATCCTACATCTGCATTTAGTACAGTTGCTGCAAAGTCAATTTGTTTTTCCAGACGTGTTATATTGGTGTCTTTATCCTCAACAATGTTTGGATCATTTGTTCCTTGGTTAGCATTCTGTGAAGTCTTAGCGTCTTTAGCCTCTGACTTTAGTAAGTCATCATCTTTGCTGGGACTTTGGCGAACTGATTCAGTATTTAATTTAATAATTAATTGTATGGGATACTTGCGATTGAAATATCTAACAGAAATATACATACAAATTATAATAAGATCCATTTTATTTTAACACGAAATTAAACTCACCGCTTTTTGGCCAGACCCAAAGGCAACAGTTCAACTCTACAGCCAATTAAATTGTACGTACGATGATCGGTAAAAATAATGCGTGACTTATCAATGGGTGGCTCATTCCACATCACTCGCTTTGGTATGCGAGCATTTGTACCTGATAGTTTCAGGACAGAACCATCCAATCGCACATAAACCGAACGTGTTAGAGTAAAGGAGAAACTATTGGGATCATAACTGTTGAGTTCATTTAACCAGCCCTAAAAGAAAATCATAAATTTTGTATTTGCATTGGAATTATTTGAAATATTCTAGTGTTTGGACTCACTGAATATGCCTTGATAGTTTTGTGTTCTTCCACAGCAGGTATTTCACATATTGGCATCTTACTATAGTCGGGCAATTTGAAGCTGGCCTTCTCTGGTGGATGTTTGATTAAAACACGTTCCCATAATTGATGCAGATATGTGCCTCCCGTTTCGACCAGCATAATGAAGAGGAGTGTGGCAAAGATTCCACGTATAAAATCATGCATAGGCAATAGCATCAATATTAAAAAGCCCAATATCAAAACAAGTGGCATGAATCTCACAACTAATTCCCCATAATCAGGTCTTATGGAGCCAAATCTAACGCTAACAGATCTGGTCACTAAATTCCTGGCCTGTGCTAGGCCGCCTGTACTTGATTTAACAGAAAAATTCACTTGTGTGTTTAGATTCTTTAAGTTCAATTCCAGTGATGGTTTTCTTGCACTTGAATCATAGCCTCCTGCTGGAAATGTAGCGGCTGAATCGGCTTCAGTTACTGAACCTGTTGCAGACATCAACATATCCTCGAGCATTTCTACACCCGATTCAATTTCCACATCTTTTTTGGCATTAATGATACCACGACGTTTACTCTTGGCACTAAGTACATGGATCTCTGGTGCTGCTGGTGCTGGCGATGATGAGGGTGTTGCTAGCTCGGCTTGTTCAACTTCTTGTTTACGATTACGTTTGCGCAAGAAATTGCCACGCAATGTATGACGCTCTACGCTAGCTGATGGACTTGTATCCTTGCTGCTGCGTCCTGAAAATGAAATTATGGAACTTGTACTTCCAGGTGCCGAACCAGCTGCCGCTGCTGTAGAAAGAGTGTTGGGACTCTGCAACTGATTTGATGTCGACTTGGCTTTCACTTTGGAACGTATATGCGCGAGGCCGCGCCTCAAACGAGAACGTTCAGCCCCGTCGGCACCTGTATTCGTATTGCCATCCATTTGCAATTCATTTTCAATATCCGATTCGGAATTACTGCCACCACCGCCAGCGCTACCACGTGCTTTTAAATCATGTTCTAGTGACAGATCATCACTTGCGGATGTATTCATTGCAATATTCTCCGGATCTGAGTCGCCTTCATGTAACGTTGATGATGATTGATCAGTTGCGGGTGCTTTAGCGACAACAATTGGTACATTGGTTGTATGACTCTTTGAGGATTTGATTTCTTCGATTGTTTGTGATACTTTTCCTTTGATCAGACGCCAAGTACCAACTCCACCACTGCTACCGCTACTGGTACTGTGTTCACCACTAGCACCACTTGCAAGAGCTGCTATTAAGTTGGGCCCAGATGCTGTGGGCGAAACGCCCTCAATACTGCCAGATCTGCAAAAGAATAATAAAAAATTAATAACAATAATAATCATTTTTGACACAAGTTGGCCTTACTACTACTCATGGTAAACGATTTTGGCAGTTAGTCTGTGGTTTACTTAGATGCAAAATTATAAATTTTGTTAATATCCTTTGAACCGCACACCATTAAGCGCCCCATACACTTTCAGTTTAACATCGCCAGTGATCACCAGTCTCATGTTTGAAAAACTATGGTCATTGTCTTTGAAAAAAGTACAGAATCTATAAGAAGTTTGCCACTCAGTAGTACAAATGAAAATGTATGTCATACACGGTGAATCATAATTCATGAATCAGTTGATTGTGTTGGCAAAAATAGATATGGCTGGGTGTCGTGTCAATGTTACTCACACATACTCATTTTCACCAATATAGAATCAATCGAATGATAATTCATCGTGTATGGGGCCTATTAGAAGCTAATTATAATTCTCCAATTAAAACAAAGTGCCTATATTATACAGATTATCATTATATACGAAAAACTGTTAGAAAATGACATTAATGCAAACGAGGGTAAACCATGAGAACTAAACAATGAACTGGTGAGTTTGTCGGAATAAACGAGATGTATAGTTCTGAATGACCAGAAATGACATCCCAAATGATCCTGTGCAGTTATACTGAAAGTGTATGGATCGCTTCAGAAATAACTCATAAACTTTCAGTTGAATTGCGCATGTTATCAACTGTGTTGAAAAAAACTGTCCCATTCTTTTTCAAAGATGTACAGATCTCATAGTTTTCAGCAGTTAGACATGACTTCCAAAGAGTTAAACTGTGCTGATAAACTGAAAGCGTTAGTTTAATTGGCCAGGTCATGTCTGAAATTTGTTCAATTGCCTCTCAAACATGTACAGATTGTACTCAGATAAGACCTTCCAATTGAGCCCCTGTGACACGTGCAGTGTATGGGGCCTCCTTAGAAGCAAATTTACACTTTAGACGCCCCGTACACTTCTAGTATAATTAGCCCGAATATCACCCGAGACTTTATGTTATAGAACAAGTTATCTCACATACATGATGAAGTCCCACCAAGTGATCCTGTGACACGTGCAGTTAAATTGAAAGTGTATGAAAGTATGGTTTTTAGTAGCAACATTCAATACTTAAATATAGAAATAAAACCCCATATTTTTTTTATGATCATTTAGAAAAAAGTACGTTTATTTATTTGAATGAAGATATACGTTTATTTTTTTTTTGGTTTTTGTTTTTGTTTAAATTGTTATTGTTTTTAATTTTCCTTTTATTACCAACCAGAGATTTTACAAATTTTGTTCCTATTTTTTTAATGGTTTTTTTTTTCTTTTTTTAAAATTAATTTTTAAGAAATTTCACAAAGTAATTTTCGTTTATATTGATTTTTTTTGTTGTTGTTGTTGTTGTATAATTTGTTTAAATATTTGATTTTGTTTATTTGGTTGTTGCCTTTTTCTGTAATTTTTGTTGTTTTTTTTTATTTATTTTTTTTAATTTTATTATATTAAACTTTTTTTTCTTTGCTTTTGAGGGTTCATATTGGTTTTTTTTTAATTTTAAATTGTTTATATAAGTAATATTTATAACTATTTTTTAAGCAACTGCAAATTTCTTAATAAATTTTTGTAACTTTATGTTTTCATGGTAACTTTTAACTGGGGTTCACTGTACTTTGTTGTCATCTTAATTGAAAATATGTTTTATTTTGGAGCAATTTTCTTTCATTTCATCTCGCAACTTTTTAATATAATTATTTTTTATTTTTCTATTTCTTTTTTTAACTTTAAAAAAAATAAATAAATAAAATTAACAAATTGTTAATTCAATTTTTTTTTTTTTTGTTCACATTTTGTGTTTGTTATATAAAAATTAAAATAAAAAATATTCGATTATCAAACAAATTACTGTAGTTTTTTTTTTTAATAAATTTTTTATTTTTATTTATATGTATTTTATAAAATTTGAAAAATATTTCGCTAATATGTATAAAGGTTTTAATATTTTTTTAATGTTTTTTTTATTAATTTTATAATTTTTTTATTAATTTATTTTTTATTTATTTATTTTGTATAACGCTAAAAAATTATATGCATCTTTATTTTCTGAATATTTTGCTAAAGGAATTCGTTTAAGGGCGCTCAATTTTTTGTTTAATTTCCAGAATTTTTTTTTCTAGGTTCTTGTTTTTTTTTTTTTGTATTAATTTCTTTAACTTCAAACGCTACACACAATAAATATATATTAAAACTTGGAATTTCATTTAACAAGAGAAGGGAGGACTAAACAGTATAGTATTCTGTATACTAATAAGGCAGAGTAAGAGTCCTCTTACAGTATCGTCAGGGTCTCCAATGTCGGCCATTTCAACTAGGAACAGTCACACCCAATCATCAAAATGGACCGAAAAGCTTCTGTCTGTTTCGCCCATTTGGTGAGCAGCCAGTCTACGCTATCCTAAGCACAATATGCAGATCTCACAGAGACTTTAAGATCACCACGATCAGAAACACATCCAACTTTAATATGTATAATCGTAGAGATTAAAGAGCAACAATTGTTTTGAACTTTTAGTGGTGGTTGTTTTAGTAGTGAATAGTATTAGAAGTTTGCCATGATTTTTGTAACAGACAGAAGGAGACATTGGTGATCCTATAAAGTGTATTTATTCTTGAATAGCTCGACGGGACGAGTTCAGTAAGCCATGCATGCATGCAACCTAGTTAGTTTTTCAGCAAGAGAGTTGAAGAGTTGAGGTTTTTTTTTTGCCAGACGCTGAACATTTGCCGGATCCAACCGATTCACATCACTAGAAAAACTTTCGTAGGCAAAATATTTCTCCAGGGGTAAGTGAAGAATATGACAACAAGTTAACCTTCATCTTGTTTTATTTCTACAGATCATTGTGGCACTGAATAATGCAGATTTTGAGGACTAGATGTTGAAACACTAGTACACTTGTTTTGGGAATGTCCTGCCTATTCCAAGGAAAGATTTTTTTGTTCCAATGGCAGCCTACAGACATGGAATTACCTAATAGAAATAATTAAAGGCCTCAATTTCTAAGGTTTTGTATGATCAAGTACAGGTTGACCATTAATAATAATAATAACTATTTTATTTAATTAAATACTCTAAATTAAAAAATTTAATGTAGATAAAATTTTTAAGAAGAGAAACTATTCAGAAATTTCTTCATGAATGTAGTCTTACAGAATTTAATATCAAAAAAATTGTGTGTGAAACGTTTTCTTCATTGTGACAACTCCGACAAAGCCGAAGTATATTCAAGAAATTTATCACTGCACAGCATTGATAACTTTTTGCAAAGATAATCCTCTTTAATTTTGTTCATTTATTAAAAAATATGGAAGGATGAGTTCTACTGAGAGACACTCGTTCGATATTTTGCTACTACATTGTTTTGTTATGAATTTATCATTTAATTATTAATTTTTTTTTTTTATAATTTGCAATCAAGGTACATGATGCTATATTTATCTTTATTTATAAATAAAAAAAAAAAAATTTAATTAAAAATTATTTATTTTTTTTAATTTTCTGTTTGAATTTTTACTACAATTACTAATTTTTGTTGTTGTTGTTGTTGTTGTTGTTGCTATATAAAAAGGTACCGAATTTTTTTATTTTAAGAATCTCCCAATTTGTAGAAAATTGAATTGATAAATTTTTCTTGTTTGGTTTTAATTGGTTTAAATTTGCTATTTTAAAAACAGGGGTTTTTTTTTTGTTGTTGTATTTGTTTAACACTAACTACTAAAGATACACAAATACAGATGTACCCATGTACACATGCATGTGCATATGCATATGTGTCTCTGTATGTGTGTGTGGGTGTGTGTGTGTTTCTGTGTTGTACTTAAATGTACAAAAATTGTGCTATGAAAATATTCAAAAAATAAGTTTTATTTTTGTTTATGCATTTTTTTTTTTGTTTTCTTTAATTATTTATTTTTTATTTATTTATTGAATACAATTTCAATTTCTTTTTATTAATTTCCTTGTATTTTTATATATATATTTTTTTTTATATATTTAATAAATAGATAGATTAGAAAAAGATACTTGAAAAGTAAAACTTATAAAATGAACTTTTTGAGTAAATGTTTTTTTTTTTCGGTTTTTAATTTAAATTTATTTATTTATTTTTTTTTTTTTTTTCTTTGTTTAAAGGCGCTTCTATGTAACCTAAAAAAGATTGCGTTAAGATGCTCTACATCTGTTGGCTTTAAAGCAAAATAAAAAAGTAATATAAGTATAATTGTACTATAATTTTAATTAATTTAATTTAATTTAATTTATTTCTTTATTTACAGATTATAAAAAATTTTTTATTTTTGGGTGTTTTTCTTCTACTTAATTTTCTGAGTCTTTCGGGCACAGACTGTTAAGATCAATTATATGGAAAACGTAGATTTTTGTTTTTCTTAAATATGCGACGACATCCAAAAACTTGGAAATAAATTTAGAAAAGAAATAAGTTTCTATATCTTTTGGAATGATGAAAATACATCAATCGAACAATAGGTTAATGAGATAAGAAATTTCTGTAGTAATCTTAAATTCTACAATACAATAATTTAACTTGTTTGGTTTTGGTGTACAAGAATTTCTAGTTTAAAGATTTGTTTGATCACATGTCATTGTGAAATGTTTGCGCGCATTTGAATGCTGGCACTTAAGCTAAGAAAATGTATTTTGAGCTTCCCAAAAAATCTTTAGGTTTGATCAGGGTAAAAAGGAATAGAAAAAATACTAATGGCGAATGGTTTTATTCAATTTAAATACAAAATTTATAAATTTTTTTTGAGAGAAACTCTTCTGTAATACTGTACTTGTATAGTTGAGATAAATTGCATACCCTTTTTTAGTTGGGTCGCGCTCTATTAAAGTTTATTAATGAAATAGAACTACTAACTCTTAGTCAACATGAGCTCTCCCTCCTCCTTCACCTTCATATGTTGAAAAAGTCTAAAATATTATGAAATTTATAGATCTAATTATGCAATACGTCGTCATTTCTCTATTATGTTTGTTGTTAATATTATTTATTATTATTTACATTATATTTATTAATTTATATTAATAAAAATTTCAGTTATAAAATAAAACACAAGTTTTTTTTTTTTTAATTTCTTTGTTTTTATAATGCAATAAAAAATATATATATATTATATTGTATGTATGATGTATTCAGATATTTATATATATATATATATATATCATATGTGTGTGTATATATAAAAAACGTATAAAAATGTCTCAACGCAACTAGAACTACTACAACATATAAAAAATTTTTGTATAAAAATACCATGGTTTTTTTTCTTGTTTTCTTTCATATTTCTTTATAAACTCTTTTGTTTTTTTTTTTTTTTGGTTTTTTTCATCTCATATTTTGGTTTAATAGTTTAAATAAAGAAATTAAAATTAAAAAATACAACAAATTATTTTGTATAACAAACACAATTAATAAATAATGTAGTATATAATATACATATTTTTCATAAAAAAAGAAAACAAGACACTAAATTTTAACTAATCATCACACAAAGGTCTATAAAAAATTGCAAAATAGGATAGGATAATAGAATCGACATACATAACATATGTATGTCTAAAATCTATCAATAGGTTTGTTTTGTTAATCTTTATTTTTTACATACATTTATTTATTATATAGACACCCTTTATCACACCCTTTTCTGATATTTGTATGGCATATTGCACAGAAATGTTCTAATTATTGGAAATTGCAAAACCCAGACCCATAAATTGCTTCGAAACTATATGCTATCCATGATGAATTGTAGGAAGTATATTCAATAACAAAAAGTCTGAGTGAGTGTGGGGAACAAGAAACACAACATGCATTCTGTCCATCCTAACACGGCCTGTATTGACGAGGCCTTATATAGTTCAGTTATAAAGGTCAAGCAGGATTTACATACTGATCTGATCAGGAGCACACACGCTCCCATTGCAATAAGAAAACTTTGAATTGTCGAAAAAATGTAACTCAATCTGAACCTTAAACTTATTATACTCTTCACGCAGAAGGAGACAAATTGATTCAGCCATGTCCGTCTGTCTATCCAGTCCCTCAAGTTTTGATCAAGAGAGCACAAAGATTTTCTTTTCACAAGACCCCTCACATTTGTCGGATTCAATCGAATCGGACCACTAGGACGGATACCTCTCACATACAAACCCAAATTCAAATTATGGTTTTTATTAGAGAAACTTTTTTGTTGTTGTATTATCGAACTGATGAATTCACCATCCAAGTGAATTTCAAGACTTTAGGTTTGAAGCATCTTTTCTCTTGTTTGATTTTGTAATTCTTTGCTCATTGGGGTGCAAAAGGGATCGTAAGTTTCGATTGAAACCGAAATTTCGATTATTTTTCTTTATTATTATTTATTTAAGATTAAAAATTATATATAAAAATAAAAAAATTTGTTTAGAAAACACATACAATAAAAAAAAAACTACCATATAAAGATTCTTTTTCAGGATTTTAAACGATTTTTGTTTCGTTTTTTTTTTTAAGTTTTAAATTTAATTATTTAAATTGGGATTTTGTTTATTTAAAATTCTATTATTTTCCATAATTGAAATATGTATTTTTTTGTTGTCTATATGTGTTATTAAATGTTTTAATTTTTAGAATTTGTTTTGAAATTAATTAATTTTTTTTTTTCATAACATTATTTTTTTTTTGTCTTTTTTATTGTTTTTTTTTTTTTTAATATTAAACAATCAAAGTATAAAAGTATAAAAATCTATTAAAATTGAATTTGACTACATTTTAAAAATCTTTATAATTTTATTTTAGGCCTTTTTGTTTTTGTCTGTCAATTTTTTTTTGTTTTTTTAATAAATATTTTATTTGATTTTAATATTTTAATTAATATATATGGTATAAATTCTCGTTAAAGTTGAGAAAAAAACAACTACACAGAACTGTTATTTTGGGTTTTGTCGTTTGCCAAAAATTAATTATAAATTTCATTTAATGTAAAAAACAGAACGCAATTTTTTTTTTGTTTTTTTTTTTTTTGTTTTAGATAGTATTAAGATATATATGTATGTATTGCATATACACACAACAACAATTATTTGTTGTGTATAAGTAAATTTGTTTTTTTTTTTTTTGTATATATATTTTATAAACATATTTATATGTATGTAATTAAATTTTGTTTGTTTGACCAACAATAAAAATTCTAGAAAATTTTGCTGTAAAAATTTTAAGTTTTTTGTTTAAAGAGAGTTTGTTTTTTCCATTTTTTGTTTTAAATTTAACAAAAAGCGAGCAAAATAATAAAAATTTGCTAATATATTTTGCTAAAATATTTTATTTTATGAATTGGAGAATTGTTTGTTTTTATTATTTTTAAATTTTGTTAATTAATTGCTAATTTATTAGTTTAATTTTAGTTTAGACTTTTGTTGTCTTTTGAAATTACCAATTCTTTTTTATTTTTTTTTAATAAGTATATGATTTATTTATTTAGTGTTATTTTGTCTATGTAAGAATATAGTTTATAAAGTTATTTTGTTTTAAGTTGACTAGCATTTTATAATTTAATTTAATTAATTTTAATTAAATCACTACAAAAGTTTCACTATTTCATTTATTTGCTTTTTTAATTTGATTATTTTAGATTAGATTTTTGTATTGTATGATATTTTCTTGTGTTTATAAATCCTTGAATATACATTTTAAATATTTGTAGTTATAATAAGTTTGTTTGTTTTTATTTGATTTTATTATATATAAAAAATATGAATCTTTTTTTTATAGATATATTTTGTTTAAATTTAAAGTAATGTAGACTCTTTTGTTTGCTTTTTTGATGACTAACTTTTGTTTTCCTCTGTTAATTTTTTTTTTTTTTATTGTATTAATTATATATAATTAAATAGTATATTGCACATAATTTGCCTGTTTTCTTTTGGTTTAACATATTTCAAATATCTATTAATATTATCTAATGTTTATTTTATTTAAATTTTGAAGTAATAAAAAAACTCTTTACAAAAAAAAATTCTATATAAAAACTTGTTATTATTAATTGTAATTTTAAAAATCCATCTAAAATTTGTTTAATTTGATTTTAATTTCTCTTTTATACACACCCTCCCTTCTTTCTCAGCTCCTTATTTTGACAGCTCATGCATTTGTTTATTATTTATATGAAGAATAAGTTTTATTTGATTGGCAAAATGACTTACTTTCCTTACCAACCCACATTCCCACAATTAAATATTTGAATAATGGAGGTTTGAGATAGTGTCTATCATTTTGTTTTCTAATATTTGTTTCATTTTTTAACTTATTTAATTAAAAATGTATGTAAAAAAGTTATAAAAAAAAAATAATAATATTCTTTGACTAATCTTGAGAAGATTTTTCTTTTTACTTATTAAAAAATTAAAAATATAAAATAAAAAATATATATAAATCTATACAAAATGTTGTTGGTTTTTCTTTTATATATATATAAAAAAATAGAAATCTAACAAAGAAATATAATTTTAAAAAATAATATAACAACAAAAACTAATACTGAACACAAGCAGTTACTTTTTCTCCAATTTGGTTTTCAATTAATTAATTAATTTATAATTTTATTTATTTATTTATAATATGTAATATATTTCTAATATTTATAATATTTATTTGTTTTGTTTTTTTGTTTGTTTATTAATTCATTATAATAATTCATTGATTGATTTTATTATTTAATTTTATTTATTTATTTATTTTTTGTTATTTTATTATTTATTTAATATGCATTTTTTTGTTTTCTATTATGTCATAATTGAATTTATATATAAATTTTTAAATCTGAAAAACACATTTGTTTAGGATATTTTGAAGTTGTTTCAGGTTTTTCTTCGCACATCATCAACATCTGTTTCTTTTCTCATTTCTTGAGGCTATAAAAATGACTCTTTCTTTATTAACTTATACATTTCTTTATGTAAATTTACTTTTTATTTTTGTTTTGGTGTTGTCTTTTGGTGTTTTCATTAAACAATGCAAAAACTTTCAGCTTTGTCAAGAAATAATCATTTGATTAGAAGAGGTTGGTTTTTGGTTTTTAACGTTAAATTATTTTTTTTTTTTAATTAATCATATAATTTATCTATTATGGCTCTTCTTATTTTTTCTTTATATACATATATATATTTTTGTTTAATAAAGCATCATTTCGTTATATATTTAACTATAAACTAAATATATTAGTAGTAAAATAGAAGAGAACAATTTGTTTCAAATTTTTATTTATTATTTATATTTAAATATTTGGTTTCTTTATTTTCATTTCAATTTCAAAATGTTTGTTATGTTGTGTGTTTAGGTTTCCGTGTTTGTGAACGAGAAATGTGTAAACTATTGAAAAAATAAAATAAACTATAAATGTTGTTTGAAACTAAACTTGGAATTGCACTCTTGACGATATCTGTGTTTCCTTTCTTATATTTTTGTATAATTTTTATGGGATTTTTCAATTTTTTTTTGTATGATTTTTTCATTTTGCATCATTTATTATTATTATTCTAAATATAAATATGTTGAAAGAATGTAAATTGAATAATTGAATTCCAATAAATGAAGCATGAATTTATTATTTTATATAAATTATATACTAATTTAATTATAATGTAAATAAAAAAAAAGTCATCTCAATGTCAATGGGAGACTGCTTTGGAGACAGACGTTTTGTTGTTTATATATATTATTATGAAATGGGGTTTGTTGTGCGTTCTAAATAAATGTTGACCAAAATAGTAAAATGTTGTTTTTATTTATTTATTTAACGAGTGTTGAAAGTGAAAAAGTGTGGCAAATTTTATACTACTACTACTACTAACAAAAAAAGAGAGTAAGAGAAAAACTTAGTGTAGTATATTTTTGCCACAGAGACACATATAAGGGAGCAGCATTTAAAATTAAATTTTCTCAACTTTCCTAAATACTAAAGTTGCTTCTTCTAGGAACAATTATTCGCTATTTTATTTTTTTAATTTTTCGTTGCAGTATTCTTTTCTATATGGTTGAATGTGTGTATTGCCTTATTTCAACAATAGTAGGATAATATTAAATATTATTGGTGAATGAAAAATTTAAAATCTGCAATAATGAAAATTAATGCAGTTTTTAAATTTTTGGGCTTATTTTTTTTGTATGATTTTTGTTTATATTTTATAATTTTTTTTTTTTTTGTGTGTGTGTGTGCGAACATTTTTTGAATAATTTAATTTTTTTTTTTTTTTTTAGTTTTTTATGTTGTTTTTACAATCTTTCAACATTTTTATATATTTGAAAAAACCATCTAAAAACAAAAGAATAATCTGTGCAATTCCTTATTGTTTGTCCTTGCTTCTCTATGAGTTTAAATACTGATTGATATCATGATAGACTTCCTTTTCTGTGTTATTATTATTATTAATATTATAATTTTTTTTTTTTTTTTGTTATATAAAAACTAAACTAAAAATAAAGATATATATTTCTTTATATATCATTGTTCCTTTTTCCATCATCAGCTGACCAATCTCTTAGAATATATGGCAGCATATTTCCCCCCTTCCTTATGCTTCTTCTCCTTCGCTTCAATAAATATATATAAATAGAATATTGCACCTTAAATTTTGATTATCGTCGATTACTAAACAAAATCAACAATCGACAAAAAAAAAAAAAATACAAAAAATTGAACTAAAGAAGAAACTGTGAATAAAAAACTAAATCTTGTCCTTCTTTTCTAAAGAAAGAATACAATTGTTGTCGTGTTTTTGTTGTTGTAGATGTTAAGTTTATCATTTGTATGGTGTAGTTTGTGTGTATTATTGGTGTCTTTCGTTGTGTTTGCAGTTGGTAACCATTTCCTCATACCAAATCGCATTAATCTGCTCCTCTCCAACGACGACGACGACGACGACGACTTTTTTTGATGATGCTGAATGCTGATGCTGCTGGTGTTTTTGCAGCTCATTTCATTTTATGTCCACGCGGTGGCGTCGTCGTCATCTACCAGCGCCTTGGACGTTAACACCAACGAAAGGGCACCGCACGTGGTCTATCGGCACCCTCCTTGACCAAAGGCTTATGATATTCTCGACCAGGACGTGAGTGTATAACAGCCCAACAATGCTCACAATAATATTGCAAGCAGGTGACGTTTGCACAAAAGAATGGTGCAAACTTACCACTGCAACGTTGACCTTCACATTCATCACACATCTGATCATCCAAAACGTAGGGTTTCACTTCAACGCGTTTATCGATGTCGCCATGTTGCAATTGAACAAAACGCGCCGATATTGCAGCGATATAACTTTGTTGATTGGAGAAGGCCACACGGCCAGCACCTTTGGGATATTTGAGCTCAGGATCAGTATCAATGCCTGCATAGCAGACACCACCATATAGACGATCCATAATCATGGCCAATTCATAGGCCTTTAATGGACGTGGCACACCACCAACGAAGACTGTTTTACGTGGATCCAATGACATAGTTGCGTCCAGAACATAATCGGCATCGGCCAAACGCCATGGACGTATTTGTACGGCCTTATCCTTAATTGTTGGCGATGAAACGCACAGGTAGAGTTTATCCTCGTCAGTGATACATGAGTCGATTAGCTGCTGAACGCTAGTCTCATCTTGGAACAACAGGAAAGCGTAACCCTTAGGAGGGAAGTAAGATTTCGATTCGGCCTTGTGCGGCCAGTCGACAACAAGTGGCCCAAAGCGTCGAAATGATGCCGTTATCTCATCCTCATCAATGTCTGGTGGCAGGCCGCCAACGAATACTTTGCGTGAGAAACGAGCTTGGTTATCGCCGGCGCCACTACTTCCGCCACCCACACCAAGAATGCCCCCGGCACCCGTTTGTGGCGAGTGCGGTGAATGTGGCGAATGGGGATGCGAATGACGTGATGGTGAGCTTCCCAACTTAAGTGCATTCAAATAAGCTGTGTGATCATTTGTGCCACTATATCCCATGGCATCGACTTCACTTAGATGTTGTTTTTGACTACGCAAACGATCAGCAAGCATTGCAGCAGCTGTACTGACATTATTATCACCTCCTCCACTAGAACCAGCGTTCATATTACGCAAAATATCATTCAAAGAATTATCAAGGCTACGCATATCCATTGAACCACCTCCTCCGTTACCCATCATCATTCGATCGTGGCCAAAGTTGCCTCCAAGGTATGGTGCATCGCCGCCACCGGTAGCGCCAGCAGAACCCACTATTCCACCGCCGTTTCCAATCGATAGTGTGGGAATATTGTGCATATGTCCGCCACCGTAACCACCAATATTACCACTACCTGGCATAGACATGCCACCATCCATTGAAGGTCCACCATATGTTGGTGAACTGCCCTTCATTGGAAATGAGATACTACGTCGATATTTCGGAGATACGCCAATTTGATTAATGGGTGAAATGCCACCACTGCTGCATCCGGCTTGAGAGCCATTATACGGCGATCCACCACCGATGGGCGATGATGGACTATGCGCACCGCCACCGTCACCACGCTGTTGTTGCATAGATCCAAGGTGATTCGGAGAGAGTTGTTGCTTGCTTAGCGATATGGAGCCGCCACAGCTGCAGGTGATACAAAGATGTAGAGAGAAGCGTTTGTAGATTTATTCGTATTTTAATATTTTATAGATTTTTCAATTTAATTTAATAATCATTAATCAATTTATCAATTAATTAATCAATCAATTAATTTAATTTGATGGTGTGGAAGGAGCTTATTTTATTATTGTTGTTTTATGTTTTTGTTGTTGTTGTTGAAAAAACAGATAAAATTGGAGTAAACAAACATGAACGATGTGGTGGTAAATATAATAACATAAATTTGGGCTTGTCTTATGAAGCTTTGTTTTTGGAAGGATTCATACTTTATCTAGGATCAAAGCATGTATTGTAGTATGAATGATGTTTGTATAATTTGCGGTTAGAAATCGAAACATTTTCATAATTTAAGGAGTGGCGTGTGTATGTGTCTATGTGCGTGTATGATGATTTGAAGGAAACTAATAGGTACAAGCAAAAAAACAAAAAACAAAACAAAAGCAAAAAATAATAATTAAAATATACATTTTAAATTCTTTAACCTGCAGCCGCCCAGTGTCAACAAATATGAAGTAAAAAAGTTTAAAATAAAAAAACAATATAAAATATTATTTGTATTTTAATTTGACAAAATTCTTTCATTTTTTTTTTCTTTTTAATCATGAGAAAAAAACTATATATTGTAACAAATATTATATTTTATTTTTTATTTTAAATTATTTATTTTATCACTTTTTTTTTTTTTTTTATTTATCATTTATTCGTCGTTTGTTTTTAATACCCTATATTGTATGTACCCTATTGTATCATTCCTTTATAAAGAAGTACTACTACAAAGAAGATCAATCATAAGTTTATGATGGAGTAAATTATAAATATAAATTATTTTCTTTGAATTTGCTCTGGTTCTCAAAGTCATTCTATGCCGAAGTTTTCTTACTCTTCAGGCAACCCTAGAAGATAACGTTATTGCCTGCGCTCCTGTAATTGAGCATACAGAAAAAGTTTTCATTATTAACTTATGCTTAGGGTAGAGACAGTACGAGTATTTGGTGCAAACAGCATTTTAACATTGCGACTGAAATATTTGTATGGGTGCTATACGATCCAGTAATCCTAGGGTGTTGAAATATACATGGTTAGT
Organism: Amiota minor; assembly: GCA_037043295.1. Taxonomy (NCBI): domain Eukaryota; kingdom Metazoa; phylum Arthropoda; class Insecta; order Diptera; family Drosophilidae; genus Amiota; species Amiota minor. The sequence goes on from JBAMAW010001189.1 coordinate 82,100, forward strand.
GATAACAATAAAAAAAACCAGTTGTTCAAATAGGAACATGAATTTGAATCAGGGTTTGTATGGGAGCTATACGATCTAGTAATCCTACTTTCTTGAAATTTAGTGATTAGAGGATATTTGTCAGAAGTTCATAGTTTTCAAATTTCATTTTGATTATACAACGAAGAAAAGAGTTCTAATAGGAACATGAATTTGAATCTGAGCTATACGATATAGTAATCGTAGGGTCTTGAAATTTATATGTTTGGTAGACTTTTAAGATTTGTAGTGTCTCCAAATTTCAGTTCGATAATACAAAAGTTACTCTAATTTGAATAATTGAAGAAAAGTTCGTACCAAATTTCAGCTCTCTAACTCAAGAACTGAGGGACTACTTTTGCATACATACAGGCGGACAGACTCAACTCGTCCCCCTTCGAGCTGATCAAGAATATATACTATTATACTTTATGTAGACTTTCCCAATGTCTCATTCTGTCTGTTACAAGCTTCATTAACATGGCTTTTTTGAAGTATAAGATGACAAATATATATCTTTTCTACATATTAAACTTGGGATTATAATAGAGAATGTCTCTTTAAAAAAATTCAAAGAAATAATTCTTGAAGATCCACAATTTTAGGTAACTATACCTAGTGATTCTTGTTGGCCTGTTTAAGTTATGAAAAGCTTCAGCTAATTGAAATAAGTTAAGTTTAAGTTTCTGTATAAATGTCTACATTTGTTTATTCGGAAAACATTAGTTTTTTTGGTTATGTGACTTTATAAATTTATTAATTTTTTATAATGTTTTCATACATTTTTATATTTCGTTATATTTCGTGTTACACTGGGCGTTTTTGCTTACAAAATCTTTACTTTTCTCCCCCCTTTTTGTAGAGTATTATTTGCTTCTGAGACAAAAGAGGACTTCTTTTTGTGATGATGATGATGATGATAATATGAAAACATGAAAAACAATTTTGATTTTGTTTTTACTTTTTGACATGCACATTTAAAACACAACACACAACGACACGCACAAACATAAATAATTTACCAAGTACCAAGAGAAGAAAATGCGAATAAAATTAAGCTCCTTCCTCGTCATCATATCTCAATCAATCAATCAATATGAAAATTAATTAAATAATTAGTTTTTTTGTTTTTTTTTTTTTTGTTTTTGGTTTTTTGTGTATTTGGTTGTAGTAGAGGCACTTTTAATAGCAAGGGGGTAGCAAGTAGATGATTGAATGTTGTTTCGGTAGTAGTAATAGTAGTAGTAGTAGTAGTAGCATATAGATGGATCGGCGCATATACATATATAATGTTGTTGTTGTTGTAGTTTAAGTTGTTGTTGTTGTTGTTGTATTCATCCTGAAGTGGCGTGTGGTGATTTATAATTTGTTGTTTATTACTGCTGTGTTTTCTTTAGAGTTTTTGCCTACATTTACAGTTTTAGATGCACTTCTTTGCACGAGAGCTTTGCCTTTATTTACAGTTTTATATGCATAGTTTCGCGTGTGTGATAGATGTATTTTAAAAGCACTGAACAAAAATTCACTAATTTTTTCAATTTTTCTTTTTCTTTTTTTTTTTGTAATTTTTTTTTTTTTTATATATATTTTATTAATGCACTGCACTAGTTCAAAAAAAAAAAATAATTTAGAATATTTATTTTTCTTTTTTATCTATGAATGTAGAGAGGTTGAGTAGTAGGTTGATACAATAGTATTAAATACATAAAAAATATGTACAAGAAATTTGGTAAAGAAGAAGATAAGCCCGCAGCATATTAGTGACCACCAATGAATTAGAATTTAGTAATATATACTTAATTTATTTATTACTAATTTTGATTGCTTCCAGGTGTTAGTGTTTTTTTTTTTTTTTTTTTGGTTCAAAGCGATTAGACTCTATATCTACTGTTTTTGCTTAGTTCTAAAAAGTAGTAGAAGCGCTGCAAACGGCCCAGCATAACTTTGTTTTTAAATAGTAAATATACCAAACAAACAAACAAACAAAAAGTTAAGTAAATCTTAGTAAGATAATGTATAGTAAAAGACACTGAGCGGTTTAGGGTTAAAATACTATATGTAAAGTTAATTAAATAAATTGTATGCACTATTATTTAAGTATTTCTATTTAAAAAAATATGTACGAGTAGTGTATTATTGTGTAAATATATAAAGAAGGTAAAATTATTATTTGTTATTGTTGTTGTTTGATATACTTAGGTATGCATATATTGCACACCTTAAAAAAGTCACAGTAAAATGTTAATCAAAAATCAAATATGCTTAACATAAAACAAATATTGTATAAATTTTTACGAATTGGAGCAAACACATTTTGTATAAGAGAGAAAAAGATTGTAGTGGAGAGCGAATCAAAAAATAAGTAAGTTAAATAAACTACTTTTCATATGATTTAAATCATTTCTTGCTTCATCATAAATATAATTTCAAACTAAACCTGTATCATTTCTATGAAAGATAGGAAAATTTTTCTTGTATTCAAATCAAAGATAAAGATTCAAAATTTATCATTGCCAATTTCACAAAATTTAAAATTACTAAATACATAAAATAAAAAATTCCACTGAATATGCAAATTTGAGATGTTTACTTTGCTCATGTGGAGTTTCACATAAATCGAATGATAAAAAGTCTGTTTCAGAAGAATTTAAAAACATGATCAACCTGATGTGACTCGAATCAAAACACCGAAACATGAAATGAAGTACCAGTGCTTTACGTGCTCACCTATCTGTGAAGACTTAAGAACACGGTGTACGGATATATATCCGCAGGTCCCAAATTTGAATCATATTTATTTTGGTAAATATGACTCCCTCCTTGGTGGGGAGCGGGGCCCATCTTAAACCTCTGCTGCTATCTGGGTCACAGCACCCGGTTATATAACGCAACTCCACATCGAGTTATTACTCTACCCGCATTCGGGTATTAAACCACACCACACGTGGTACCAGAAAATAGCCTCTGGTCAGAATTCGTACCCGAGGTTGGTAGTACCTCGAACTCCAAAAAGTTCATGGGTTGGTGGCCCAAATTTAAACATAGCTCTCTGGAATAGCATGCAGGTTGGTAGCCCACAGATGGCACAGTATAAAGCTATACTCATGGATATAGCTTCCTCACTGTTGGGAGCGAAACATGAAATATTGAAAACCTAAAAAGAACTTTATTGGTTTTTGAATCCTGTCATTGAATGGGCTGTGGAATAAACTACAATGACGCACTTTTCTCGTTGAGAATACTACTATTTGAGTTTTTTTAAGTCATTTGAGAGTGTCTTCATCTGCGGGCGTTACAAATGACTACTTTTGCGTTTTCCCACAGTTATTTGCATTGTCTCTACTACTTTACTGTACCTTTTTAGATTTACTCTCATCATTTATTGGCCCATAAAGGGCTTTAAAGAATCTGCCACCAATTCCAGCATAGCAAACAAAGTGAATTATTACTGTAACTATAAATCATGTCCTGCCATCACTTCGTGTGAAGCATTGAGGGCCTAAACAAAAAATGGCAGACGCCATCCGAGTGCACTATACACAAATGTTTCTTACTCATGAAGTATTCAAATAAACAAAATAAAATAAAAATGTTATGTCACAACTCGTTTTTTGTAACTCTTGGGATGAAAGCTTGATCAAATGTGATAGCGCAAGATGATCACAAACGCTAGGACACCCCTATTATACCTCAAAAAAAAGATGGGAAAATATGCTTTTTATTTGTGCGTGTGTGTGGTCCACGAACCTGATTTCGCTAATATTCATCAGAGTCGTTAAGGCATCTGCCAACATATGATGATTTATTTATCTTGAACTTCAATAAAATTAAGAGCGGATTCAATCATGTCATCACCAAAACTACCAGATGTCGATAGATATTGATCCAAACTCAACTGCAACTCACTAAGCATAACTTCTGATGGGACGAGCACGAAACAAAATCGTAATTTTCTATTCTAAGATTATATTAACTTAAAAGCTAAGTGATCAGAAGGAATATATATTATATATATATATAAACCTCATGAAATTACTGAAGCTAATCTCTTCTGGAGTCCCCCGTTTTCTCATGTAAATTGCCCGCGTTATGTATTTTTTAGGTTTTTTTTTTTTTTTCAAACCAATTCCGGGTACTTTATTGTTTTAAGGTAAGTACATGACGAAACATGATGCAATCAAGTGGGAATGGTATGATATACGAGTATTTAGTAAAATACAATATTAGGTAAGATATCTGAAAGATATTAAAGCTCAACTATGAGATAACCAACTTGATAATTTTATTTTTAGTAAAAGGAAAAAATTTCAAAGTGAACAAGTTCGGGTTACCTAAGCAGCGAATGACAAGCGACAGATTCAATTAGACTAAGCAAACAAAAAAAAAAAATGAAGGAAAATTGTCAATTATAGCAGAAAAAGTTTAGATAAAAATGTTAGTTAAATCGATTTTGTAAATTTTTTTTCTCATCATTTAAAACGAAACATAAGTCAACGTCAACAGAGACCAACCTTCTTTTCTCCTGATAGGCAAAAGGGAACGATGAAGATAAATGCAAAAGGAAGGAAGCGCGCAATGTCGGTAGTCGTTAGCCGGAAAATTGAAATATTAAAAATCAGACAGTAGTAAGCAAGAACCCATGAGACCAAAGGGTAAGAGAACAGGACAGGACACAAATATGAAGAAGAAAAATTCAAATAAAACCAGAACACCAAAGCAAATGAAATAGGTAGGAAGAAGAAAAAGTCAAGCATAAAATATAAAATTATATAGACGAATAGTCTAACCGTAGTGGTGGCAGGCAAGCAGAGCAAAAGACAGTTGACGAACCAACCAACCAACCAAAACATAGAGGAAATAAATGTTTGATGAAAAAGTCACAAATAGAAAAACAGAGTAGTAAGGCACATGGCAAGTGTAGCAGCAAGAAAAGCCGCCAACGGACCTGCCAATCTGTCATCAGACATACGAAACTATACTGGAGGAATGGAGAAGCAAATTGATTGACATGGAGAAAAATGTAGGAAATTTGAAATTTGAATTTAACAGAAATTGTGATGAGGAAAAGGCTTATTAGCAAAAAGCGCAATGACAGCAGCCAAGCCAACGGTTTTACATTATATAAGTAAAGTAGAACCGACACAACCCAATCCGACACTAATGGAAATGATGGGTGGGCACAAGAAAACTTTGTTGGATTCTTTAACTATGTTTCTTGCAAATGAACGAATGAATGAATTGAATGTCTTTAAAAATGTTCAAAAGAGAAAATCAATAAATGCATTTAAAAACAGAATTTTTTACCTTAAACTTGTCTGAGACAAGGCAAGACAAAATGAGCGTTAACATCTAATTTAATGAGTCCAAAAGGCAACATCATCGTCAATTGTTAGATTGTTTATGGTCATTTCCATGATGATGTCACCACACCTTAGCCCATTTTTTTGAACATCCTGACTATTTGATTTAGGTACCTTGTTACTACTAGAGTAGTTCATGGACAAAAGGAACAACAACTCGGTAAAGCAAACAACTACTAATGGAAGTGGATTAGAACACTTATAGGCTTTCCTAATGGATATTAATAGTTTTCAGTCGCTTTTGGGAGAATAATGGTGGATTAGAACACTTATAAACACTACTAAGTGGATTAGAACACTTATAAACTTTCCTAATGGATATTAATAGTTTTCAGTCACTTTTGGGAAAATAGGTTTTCTAGTTTTTGATGGATCAAAAAAAATTAGGCTTCTTCCCAAATATGATGTGTAATTCAAGAGATTTAAAAAGTTGGTAGGGCACAAGCCTAGTACAAAATTAATAAAGATGTTGAAACAACATTTAATTATTTGTGGCAAAGCTATTCTTCTTCTTCGTCTAGTGAGAAACCAGTGTTGTGAAGAGAGCCAAGAGAATAAAACCTACGAATATATTTCTTTTTTTTTCATTTTTGTTAGAAAAAGTCTAGCCAAACCTATTTTTATGAGTGCATTTACTTTTGACCATGCAAAGATGTTGAAAAAAATGTATAGACTGCTAACGGTTAAGGGACGGAACGGGGCAGACGACAGACTACAACGTTGATGTTGAAACAAAAAAACAAAATATACCAAATAACAACAACAAAAATGAATCGCCCATGGGTAAAATAAGAAAGAGTAAACCAGACTGAAGTGTTGTGGATAAGTGTGTTGTTGTAAGAGTATTGGGAGGAGTTGGAGGATGGGGGCGTGAAAGTGTGTGTAAAAAAAAAATCAAGCTACCTAGACGACTATGTTAACACTTCTTTTATTTTGTTTGCAATATTTTAAATACATACAATGATGAGGATGTTGACAACGACAACGACATATGAAGAAATTAGTGATGGTGGCCGTGGTGGTGGTGATGGTTACAAGAAGGTGGTGTCAGCCAGACATGGTGGGACTACTTGAAAAAATATGAAACATATCATCACAGGCAAGAGTTATACATAAACGCGTGCGGCAACATAAAAACATATTGAAAGGACTCTTCGCCATTGCAATCTCACAGGCAACAAAACATACAGTTGCATTTGCATAAACTTACATATTTCTGTGTGTGTGTGTGTGTGTGTGTTGTGCATTGAGAGAGTTTTTAAGAGTATAGTAGTAGTCGTCTCGGTAGGCTTACTTATCAACAACACCAACAAAAACAACTGTTGTGGCAACACAACACACGGTTGACAACAGACATCATCATCCCCATTAACCATCAACCCAATAGGCCTAGTCCTGTCCTGGTTGTTGCTGTTAAGTTTTTATAGTCGATGAACATTGCAATGCATTAAAAATGCAGTAAGGCGACACAGGAGTTGGGTTCAGTTCAGTTGAATTGAGAGTTGGGTAGTTGCAACAAAAACACAGAAAGCAGAGTAAAATGAAAAAGAATTTAAAGTTTTCCAAGCAAGCAAATTTCCAACTGAAATCAAAGTCACACTTTGGCAACATGAGTTTAATGAACTCTTATCTTTTCTTTTCTTTTACTCTCCTTCTCCATCCACCCATCCACTAAGTACAGCTTCAGGACCAAACAGAAACTGCATCATCATCATCATCATCAACAGGCTTACCAGACTTGCACTCGAAAAAATCTACTAAAATATGAAAAACTTTGCATTGCATTGTTAATGCAGGCACAGTAGCAAGTTACATTGTGTCTGCCGTCTGTCTCTTGGTTTTTTAGTAATAAAAACAATGCAAATTTTTTCTATCTTTATTTTATTTTTTGAGTAGATGTTGAGACAATAAGAAGTGTGACTATATTTTATTTTATACATAACAATTTCAAAGTAATTTCTCCCTTTTAAACTTAACACATGACAATACTATACTTCAGCTCTTTGAGGGGGGGAGTGGTGCTGATGGAGGTGGTTGGGCTGTGATGTTATAGTCATTTTAGCTTTTATTCAACATCAAAATAGAAAAGAAAAAATGCCGTGCGTTGCTAATTAAACAAAATAAATAAAAATATAAACAATACAAAAAGAAAGAGAAGCGTGCGTGCTTGTGCAATAAAAAGATAATAAAAATAATAATATTTATAAATAATACAAAAAAGATCATATAATTTTAAAAATATTGTAGTACAATAATATGTAACAATAATAAGGTGAAGCGTTACCAACTAAAATGGCGATAAACACGCGCACGTGTTTTATCTCAATAGCAACAACACAACACAATTGTTTAGGGCCAGAAACAGAATATGTAGATCTAATTATAGTCAGGAATTCCGTTCGTTCTACATACAATTTCAGTGAATTATAAATTACATGTGAATTTTGGGTTAAAGATTAATTCATAATTATGTTTTATAAATTGGACATTGAATGGTATTCAGAATCATCATTTTACATAAAATGCAAATAAGATTACATATTATACAATAATAATTATTATTGGGTGTTATAAAAAGTATCAGCAATTTTGCAAAACTAATCCGTTTGTGTTAAGCGAACACGGTTTTTGAAAGGCTACACATTATTTGTGAAGATAGTTCTGGAATACATTGCTCGTGTAAATAGTTATGTTGATTTGAAAATGAGTTAAATATCTGAAGAAATACGCCATGTAAAAAAGTTAAAACAGCTGAAAAATAATGGTAAAAAATTTGTGCCATTTATGATGAGGATGCTGTAAGTAAAACCTCCGATAACAAGAGTGTTTTACTCAATTACGTTCCGGAAATTTTGTTGTCAATCAAGCAGCTCGCTCTAATCTTCCAATCACTGAAAAAAAAAGCCGATGAAATTTCCAATCTGATGGAGAAAACTAACACACAAGCTGTCAGGATATAGCGGAGGCACTAAACATCATGTTAATGACAGTTTGGAACCTTCGAAAAAGCGTAGGTTATGCAAAGACGCTCGATGCTTGGATATCCCAAAGAAATTTGATTGACCGAGTTACTGCTGCTGAAACGCAACGAAATCGAACCATTTTCTGCAGCAAATCATTAAGAGGATAAAAAATGGATGAAATACAAGAATAATCAGAGCAAACGATCTTAGTCAAAGCCGCTCTAGGCTGATGTGATGGTAAATTCGGCCTACTACTGCTCACAAGTGGCCCACTTAAACGAAGCAACTAAGGGAAAGCGACCAGAATTTGCCAACACAAAGGGAGTTGTGTTCCATCATTTGTTTCGATCTCTGTAAAACTTTCTTAATGGTAATATATTGGCCAGCTGAAGAGCCTCTGAGAATCATTTGACCAAGTTTTTCGCTGACAAACCACGGTAGTTTTACACTCATGGAATTATGAAGGTATCCGAAAAATTTACCAAAAAACCCGAGGGTAGAAAAAAGGGAAAAGGCAGACTATTTTTCTATTATTACATTTTTATTATAATACTATTAGTGACTAATATTGGATCGGTCTTAGGTAGTTGCGGACATATTATTTTCAATAAAAATCTTGAAATTAGATAGATTATTTTAGAAAAGGTCTGCAGTGGCAAAGTAAATATTTCCCACTCTTCTTTTATCTAATGTAGATGCGATGTAGATTAGAGTTGGAAATTTAGTGTGGCGAGGGGGCTAAGTAGGTATAAGGGCCCTGTTATCGAGGACGGAGATGACATAGACTATCTCGTACTGGTAACGCCAAAGGTAAAAGTGATTCAACGCAGGCATCACAATGTACTGTAAGGCTTCTGGGTGGGCGGGACTCTAGCTTAGACTTCCATGTTCTCTTGGGTGATTTGTATGAATGAAATTAGTTTCTGAAGCGAGAAATATGTCAACGAATCTTGACTGTATGAAATGCTCAACATCCAAGCCTGTGATTATTCTAAATTTAATTGCATAGCTTGGCTAGCAACAGATAGTCGATTCCATCTACTTCTTTTTAAGTAGCAGAATAAAGATAAATAACCTTGAAAGCTTGAAGGATTATCAACAAGGCTGAGTCCTATAATAAACATGTAGAAAGATGTTTCAAAAGCATCCAATAGTAAAGGAAACATAATTTTTAAGGATGATAATTGATCAAATTACAGTGATAAGCCTTTGTAAATGTTACCAAATAAAGCTGATCAAACCAGAACAACAACAACAAATAACAATTATTTTTTGGGGGGAAATAGAATTTATGAAAGAATTTTTTTAAGTGCAATGTTTTTTTTTCATTAATTAGTTACTTAATTACAATAGTTAAGTTAAAATGTAATTTGTCCTTCTTCTTTTATTGTGTGCATGTGATTTTAGTTCTTAGAAAGCGAAGAAATAATTACCATTAAAGAAAGTAATTTTACACTTACCTTTTGCGATTGAAAAAGCCTCCCTGTAGAAAATTATTGCGAATTATTACTTCATCATTCTGTGAACAAACAAAAAGAAAAATAAAAAAGAAGAAATTTTAATTTTAGAAAATTTTTATTTTTACTTATAATTATATATATACTATAGATTGTTTTGAATGATCTTTCAAGGCTTCTGCAACAAGTAAATCAGTCATTAGTCATTAGTTAGTACTCAATTCTTAGTTGCCAAGCCAATAAAGAATAGAAGTCAAGGTAAAAAAAACTTTGTGAAGATGATCTAATGAAATTGAAAATGTAAGAAAACCTGATTTTGGCTAACAGTGACTAAACATCTGTGGAAAATAATAGTTCACTAATCATGATGTTTGTAAAGATATTGCCAAGCAATACATTACTTCACACATTTGCAAAGAAAGATACTTTGCCAAACACAAACACAAAGTGTCTGTTTTATTGTAAACTAAAAAAGAAAATAAAACAAATTTTGTGCAAAAAATTTAATTCTAATTTTCATTGTTTTGTAATATGTGAGAAAGCAAGCAAAAATTTGTAATGAGAACTTAAATAAATTAACGAATTTGATTGACAAACACACAAGGGACAAGTCATTTAGCCACAAATTAAAATAGTCACTATAGCGTGGGTGGTTTCGTATTAAGTGCTTAAGATTGCCATCTATTTTTCATTCTTAAACATTTAGTAGATAATAAAAATAATAAAATATTGTTTAAGACCTAAAAAAAAAAAAAAAATACATAATTTGAATTGAAATTTAGTTAAAAACTGAGTTTGAAATAATATTTAATGCTGCAATATGAGTAATGTGTTTCTGAGAGTCTTGGAAAATCACCATTTCTGAGAAGATAATTGATTGACTATATGAAACATTTAGGCCATTATTTTTTATAAGATTGCGAGAGGATCATTTCATTACAATTCTAAAGAAAATTTTATTATTACAATATTTTTCAAAATAATCTACATATTTATTTGATTCGAAAAACATATGAACTGAACTCTTGTTAATGCTGAAATGATAGACAATCTTTTCCTTGTCAAAATAAAATCAGATATACATATTTATAAACTTGTCGTATGAGTAATGTGCTTTTGAAACTCTTCGCCAACTATATACATAGTTTACTACCTACGTTCAGGTCGCCATATGATAACTAATGACTAATGAAAATTCTTCAGACATATTAAAATATTTATTATACGAAGAATATCTCGAATTTTCACTGTGAACCAAATAAAAGATAATTTGATTGAAAGGAAATTAGATAAAATGATATCCATATTTTCCTTGCCAACATAAAATCGGATATTACAGCCATTCGTATGAGTATTGTGTTTCTAAGACTCCTCGAAAAATTCTTCAAAATAGCAAAAAGATTATTTCAGTAAATGATTTTTTGAAGGTGACACCTGAAATCTCTTGTTTTCTTTATAGATCGATGACATTTAAAATATCAATTAAACATCATCAACAACATCATTACTTCAATTCGGTTATTATTTTGGTTAAAAATTATAGTAACTTTAAACACAGTGCATATTTTTTACTGCCTATTCAAATGACCCACGTAATAAAGAAATTAAAAAAGAAAAACAATAGTACTGTGTGCTAATAATAAGAAAACAAAATACTTTGCCAAGCACAAGTGACACTTCCGAGCGGTGGCACACACTATAAGACAACAAACAATGTCCACCACCCACCCCGCTCTACCTTAACTTACCAAGACAAAAACAAAAAACCTAATGACTTTTACTTCTTGCCAACAAATTAAACAAAACCAAAACTAAAGAAGAACACAATTTTTGATGAAAAATTGAAATTCCCCTTTGATAAAGAAAACAAAATATAAAAAACAAATTAAATAAATTAATTACAAAGAAATGAGTCACACGCAATGAAAATGTTTAAATGCGAAATTGATAACAATTTCATCATTATAAAAAATAACAAATAAAAATTGTATGAAGCATAAATTGATATCACTATCACTATAATGACGATTCTAAACATACGAGTACATGAAAGTCAAGCCAAAAAGAGGATTGAGTGATGTAGAAATGTTGATGTATACTTACGCCAAAAAGTGCTGTATGTTGCTGATTTTGATATTGTGATGGACTGCTTGATAAGGAATCGGCACCAGTTCCACTGCCTGAGCTTGCTAAGCCACCGCTGCTATTCGATTGTGGACTCTTGTTTGTTGGTGAATGACTTAATGAGACTTGTTGTTGTTGTTCGGTATTGCCTAAGCCAAGACAAGCACCGCTAACACTACCAGTGCTGCCACCGCCACCACTAATTGGGCTAGTGTTACTATTATTGCTAGTCGAACCACCAACACCAGCGCTGGTGTTCTTGTGAAATGATTCTAAAATATCATCGAGTGTGTCATCGCCGGCATTAAAACGCACAGTGATAGCTGAGCCGATCGATGCTTTACCGGCGGTTGTTGGTGTTTGTTGTGTTGTTGCTGCTGCAGCACCAGCAGCAGTGATGGTGGCAGATGATGGCGAAGACGACGACGACGATGAAGTCGTTGTCGATGCTGTTCCTCCTGCTGCTCCTCCTGCTGTTACTGAATTAGCTGCCGCTGTTGATGAGCTACTGCTGTTTGACGCATTTGTTGTTTTGCCTATATTGTGTATTAAAAAGATTGTCGTCATTCATTTTCTAAAAATCTCAAAATAGAACATGTATTCATTCATTCATTCACATACCTTTTGATAATTTCAGTGCATCCATTATTGTTAATATTATTTATATTGTTGCTCTTTTCGTTTCTATTTTAACTTCTAACGTTGTTGGGTTGTGTTTATTTGCCGCGAACTTGGCCTAGATTTCATGGGTATGAAACACATATTTTTATCGCCGGCCATCACCAAAAACAATGTACACGAGGCGTGGCGACGAGTCATGCACGCAATCATCAATCAGCCAATCAATCAAACAAACAAACAAACAGACACATTTCGAAGTAGTCCAGCATAGCACAGCAGAAAAGAAGCACATGATGGGTGAGGTGACACATGAAAAGAAATTTAAAAGTAAATAAAAATATTTATTGTATTTCACATTTCATAAAGTACACAAAGATAATTAACATTTTTACATAATTCTATTCTAAAATACACATAGATCATCATAAACATGCTGCTTCGATACACATATTTTCTTCACTGTGGCATTTTCTCGTTGTCGTTTAAAAATAAAACCAAGTACAGCGAAATACAAATAAGAAAAACAAACAACAACAACGACAACGACACGCAAAATATGTACGACGAGTATGAAAATGTAGAGAAATGTTGAGTCAAAACAACAGCAAATAATAGAGTATTGGGTAGGTACTCGTATTATTTTCTTTATTTTTATACAAGTACTTTTATGTATCTTTGTTAAGGTTTTTTTTTTAAAATAATCGTAAAAAGTTCATTCTTTTGTTTTGAGGAATAAAAGAAAATATTTTCAATTCTATCTATGGTTTTTCTTTCCTTTTGCAGCATCATTCATCTGAGGTAGGTTAAGTTGTTTGCAATAAAGACAAGAAAGGAGAAGATAACTTAAAAAGAATAGAACAAAAACAAGACAAAATTAGACAAGAACGGATAAGTGCGTCGTACTACTAATTGAGAAGGAAGACACCCATTTTTCTCATTCAATTGTTTGGATGAATTTTTTATTTTCTTTATTGAATATAAAATGTAACAACTTTAAGGAAACACATAGTTTATGGAGCATTAAATTTAAGTTGTTCAAATTTGAATGTCACATTGTTCTGAAGGACATAATTTTTGGATTTATGTTCCACAGAAATTTGAAAAAAAAAAAAAAAATTTCAATAAAATTAAGAACTATCTTTTGATATTCTTTTAAAAATATAGAGAAATGCATGACATAAGCAAAGACAGTAGTAATGCCAAGAAAAGATACAATCTCTGAACTACTATGCGTATACTTAATATTTAATTTTAAAGGTTTTTTTTTTATTTAATTTATGCAACGATTACAAATCACAATTTAAGATGTATTGCAAAAACTTAGACTGATTGGATGAATAATTGATATAGTTGCCATATATGTAAATCTTACAATTTTTATATAATTTTGTATGGAAAAATTTTGCATTTCTTAAGATATTTGAAGAAAACCTTACAAAACAATTTGAAATAACAACTAACACTACATATGTTAAAATTTGGACGATCGGACACATAATTAATATAGCTGCCATATAAACTTTAAAAATATTTATAAGATTTTGTATGGAAAAGTTTTGCATTTCTTAAGATATTGAAAAAAAAACTTTACAAAACAATTTGAAATAACAACTAACACTACATAAATAAAAATTTTAACGATCGGACGCATAATTAATATAGCTGCCATATAAGACTTACAACTTTCATAAAATTTTGTATGGAAAAGTTTTGCATTTCATAAAATATTCAAACTAAACTTTAGAAAACAATTTGAAATGGCAATTTACACAATATGTATAAACAAAAATTTGATCCATCAGACAAATGTATTGTACAATATGATAACCAATATTTGCCATAGAAACTGCCTAAAAAATTAAGAAACTTCCTTAAATAGGCGCTTCAGTGAATCATAGTAATATTATTCAGTCTTAGTTTTGGATAAAATTATTGTATTTTATCGCTTTGAATTTGTTTATGGAAATTTATAGTACATTTCCTAATAAAGTACTAAGTAGTTCATATTTGCTATTCATTAGTTAAGTGCTAAATTCTGGAATGGGGAATAATAATGACAACAAAGAAATGTTATTATTACTGACCACCCACCCACCCACTGTTATGACGTGCAATCAAAAATTGTGACCCATAAACCTCGAACTAACTAACAATCAACAACAATAATCATAATAACAATAAGAACAGAAACAACACAACGATTACGTTGGTCGTTCGTCATTGTTTAACGTTTATGCAGATTTATTATTTTATGTCAACAACAACAGCGCGACTAATTTACGTTTAATGTTTGCCATTATTATTATTATTATTTTTATCAACATACTCATTTCTAAATCAACCGAACAACTGGACACCCCACCAAATGCCCTTTCTCTATACACTACTTTCTCATTGTTCAACACCCAATCTATCTATCTATCTATCTATCATTTGTTAGTTATTTTAAAAGTGCAACAAAAATACACCAACAACATACACTCACATCAGAATCAACAATACAAAATAATAATAATGCTATAAAAAATTACGAGACATTTTGCATGAACTAAACACACAAATAAAAACCACTTAAATTAATAGGAAACATCATCAGAAACAAGAACAACAAAAACCATCAACACCAACAATATCAACAAGACGTGATGAAAAGAGGGGGACGGAGTAGGAAAGCGACGCGACACGCTAACTATTATTATTATGTATTTTTGTTTTTGTTTTTTTTTTTTTTTGTTTTAAACAATAAATTTGAATTGAGCAACACAAATCAATCATTTTTATGATAAAAATATAATGAGAAGAATATATACAAAAAATTATTTTAGAAAATATGTTAAATCATTTAAAGTTAATTTTTCTGTTTCTTTTTATACCCTACAGAGCTGACAAAAGGGTATATAAGCTTTGTGCAAATGTATGTACAATAAATAAATCGAGGATAGAATACTAAATCAATTTTGATTATCAATTAAGAAATACATAATTTTTATAACCTCCTCGATTGACCATGAAACAATCAATTGGGGGGAACTTATCCCACTTATCAGATCATTTCCGGTTTGTTTTTTGTCGACTTTTACATGACTTAATCTGTACTCTTCCGATTCAAAAGCTTCGAAATTATAGGCGATTAAAATAGTCAAGTGCACTGGACTATACATAGTTTTGTTTTTTTTTTTTTGTTTGTATTTATTTGTTATTTATTTTCAACTAGCCTTACCCGGCGTGCGTTGCTACGTCCCCTGTGCGTACCCAGTTATTAAAAAAAAAATAGAAATGGGCCAAGTGCAAGTGAGACTCGTACACGGAGGGGTTTGTATGGGAGGTACTCTTCCTAGTGGTCCGATTTGACTGATTCCAACAAATTTACCGCACCTATGTTAAAAACTTATAGTGTCTAAATTTCAGTTCGATAGAACAAAAAACAGAAAAGTTTTTCCAATAAGAACCTGAATATTAATGGGGCTTTGTATGGTCCGATCAAACTGAAATTTCGACAATATAAGTTTCTGATGTATACCCACCAACCATCCAAATTTCAAGATAGTGGGATTACTGGATCGTATAGCTGCCATACAAACCAAAATGTTTCTTGTATTGGGACCCCTTTAAGTTTTCGAAAATATTTTAGTTTTAGTATTTGTTGCTGATGCCCGGATAGAACTACACATTCTCTGAAAATTTCAACCCTCTAGCTATTGCGGTTTTTAGGACATGACCCGAGGACGGACAGACGGACGGACGAAAAAAAACCTATCCTATCCTATGTCCGTCTCCTGGTTCTAAGCTACCTCCCCACCAATTTTCAGCCAAATCGGTTCAGCCATTCTTGAGTTATAAATAGTGTAACTAACACGACTTTCTTTTATATATATAGATTTCGTTTTAAATTGTTTTTGTTTTTATGACTAATATATTGTATATATAATATAATAATATAGCCATCAATGTATTATAGAATTTATTGATTATAAAAATGATGACCACCACCACTTGATATGAAGTGATGTGACGTGACTTGACTGGGTGGGTGGGTGTTTGTTGTTTTGGTTATATGGCAGGCAATTTAAATTAATAGATTGCTAAGTACTCTATGCTCTTTAAAAAATTGATTACTTTATCAATATTTTATGGTTGGTTCTGTGTTCTCAGAAATGTTCTTTTTTTCTAGTTTGTTAATTGGAAAACAATTTGTTTTGTTATTATGTACTAGAAAAATTCAAATTTTGATAGAATGTAAACTTTTAAGTGAAATGTTTTCTATTTATTGAATCAAGCATATTTCTAAACTAAAAATACATAAATTCCTTTAATTCACCCTTATCTATTAACGCCTAATGAAGTGAACAACAAAGTTTTATTGTACTAGTATGTGAAAGGGTTTGAATATAAATAGATATAGATACAAACAAGGGTCGATTAACAAACACCTGTCTGTTTAAAGACAAGTGGCTCGCTCTGCTGAGGGTAGTTCGTCAATATTGCACTGCCATCAAAGAAATGACATCATTTTAAACAATTAGAACTAATTTTGAGATTTCACAGAATGATATCGAAACATCGAACCAATGATATTGAAAAACAAAGCAAGTTTATGGGCACTTCGTGCATATGTAATCAATAGTTGATTGCATAGGCGCCTTCAGAAAAGAAATTTTGATAAATATCGTTAAACAATAAGCAGGTTAACTTCGCACACCTAGAAAACGTTTTTGGCTGCGAGTATTCAAAACAATTTGATTATTGATTTGACTTAAGGTTGGGATAGAGTCAGTATGCGTACTACATTTCTACATTCAGGCCGAAAAATTTGTATGAGAACTAACCGATGATCCAGTAATCCCAGGGTCTTCAAAATTCAAGTGGTTATTAACACAAAAATAAAAAAAGGTTTTCTAATACGGAAAAGTTCGTGCCAAATTGCAGTTTAAAAACTGAGGGACTAGTAGTTTGACAGACCGATTTAATCAACTCGGCTGGTCGAGTTCTCCTTCTGTTTGTTAAAAACTTCATGATTTGACCAGATGCAATGATTTCGTAGAGGACCAATGTAATAACCTTAACTAATATTTGATAGGATATTAGAAACAATGTATCAACAAAAACTGCGATAATAAACTAGACTAATAGCTCACGAAATCGGAAGTTTTTGGCAATAATTTAAAGAGAAATTAAGTTGCATTATAAAATTGAAAAAATCCTGAAAAAATCTTTATTCCATTCTTGCTCGACCCTCGGTGGAATAAGGTTAATTTATTTTAGTTTCATTTGCCTGCCTTGCTAATTTTATGTTTCCCTTTTCACAAAGACCAGATGCCATAATAATAACAATAACATTAATAATGAATGTTAACACTATAACAAATGAACGAAATGAAGTAAAGGTGAGACAACAAAACATAAATTATGCATAAATTGATTATGAGCATCATCATATTCATATATTAACCCAATCTAAACTACCTAAAAACTTGCATGAAAATACATACATACATATGTATGTAATCATTGAGCAACCTTCCCTTACTTCACCATCACCTCCTCTTCTAATTACATTTGTTTTCCGGTTTTTTTTTTTTGTAATTTCTTACAGGAAATAATAATTAAAACCAGGATGATGAGAAAGAGAGAGAGAGAGATTAAAGAGGTAGAGACATTTTAATGTGTATAAATGCAATGCTGAGAGCAAATGAACATTAATTATTTATTAATAAAGAGACACAACGACATGAGAAGGAAAATAATAATAAACATGGAGAAACAAAATGGAAAACTTTTGTCATTTTTTGACATTACAATTGTCAACTCATCCGTAACACTACTTGACCAAGAGACGAAAAAACAACAGAAGCTCCACATACCTTATCCCCTCTTAACCGTAAAACCCAATGACAACTTTAAGCCTACAAAAGACAAAACAATTGAATAACAGACAAACACCCGTAAATCTATGGTTTGAGGGAGGGGAACCCAAGGAGGAAAAAGAGCATAATCGATACATAATTTTGCCCTACAAACGAGCATAGTCGACCCCCAAAAAAGACAGCAGTTGACAATAAACAACAATGACGACAAAAAGCCTCCCACCATAGATAGAACAAGAGAGGCGCACTCACAAATACATTAACCATAAAGAGAGACGGCTTAGTTACAACACATTGCGGCTCAAACTTTTTATCGGCAGCATCACAACACTTGAGGAGCAAAAGAGCAAGCCCCCACACAATGCGAGAGAATAGAGAACACAATTTATAAAACACTTTAGCATTCTCTTCTCATAGCAATGTAAACACACAAAATCTCGACAATTAACGAAATTTGTGTTCTCATTGTTGTCATTGCTGCTGTTACTATCTTTCCTTATTTACGTTACGTTACGTACGTTCTTTCTAATATTTTTTTTCTTCAATAAAAGCGAGCATAGCCAGCCACGTAACTAGGCCAACGAGAAGTGGCGCAAAGCAGCGCACCAGCTCAGCTTCGTTGTTGGCGGTAGCTTTTAACGACAAACACCGAAAAAATAAAAGGGGTTGAACTTTACAATTTCGTATGCAGCGGCGTGCTTTTGATATACAGGGTTGCTTGCTTGCTTGCTCTACGCTTCTGTTGTTGTTCTTATAAGTGTTTTTTTTTTTTTTTTTTTGTGGTTAGAGCGCAGTGGTTCTTCTTTGACTGTTGCCTGTGAAACCATTCTTCTTTCACACCCAAGTTTTCATCATACAAGTAACACAATAGAACTTTTCTATATCAAAGTATATTATACCGAAGGCTTCTCTGCATCTAAGCGACGATCTTTATAAAGGAAGTTATTTTAAACATTCATTATATATGTATTATTAAATGTAATAAAATAAAAAAAGTCCATTCTTGCCTTTATAAACATTTTTCTGGAGAAAATGGCAATTGAAGATCAGGAGTTGCTATCCCTGGGTAGCAAATAAAGATATAAAAATATTAGCAGCCTACACTGCTTTAGAGCAGCAGCAGCAACAGCAGACAAATAAATAACCTTTTTTCCCCCATTTTTGGGAAGTTCTATGTATATAACCGTAGTAAATATTCTTCTTCATCTTCCTCATTTTATTTATTTCAATTTATTTGCTTTTTGTGTGCTTTTTGCTTTGCTCACGAAATTCGTTTGACGAAGCAATTTTTTTTATCGTGTCATTACTTTTTTTGTTGTCGTTCATTGCTACTCTGTGCTCTACTTTGCTCTATATTTGAGTTTCGGCAACTTCTCAATATATGTTACGTTATATCAAAAAGAGAGTAAGTAGTAATGAGAGCAAGGTAGTCTGAAGGGGCAGCAGCAGTCGAAACAAGTGTTCCAAAGTAATGTGGGCGGATGATATGCAATGGAGTATTAACCAACTCATGCAATACAATAGCAACAACAATAACAGCTGCTGTTGCTACTGCTGTGTGTAGAAAGAAAGAAACAGAAGTAGTATAGCAAAAGCAAAGCAGAAAAAATTAGGCCAAGCATTGCCAGCAGCCAGTCTTTCTTTAATGTTGTTTTATTATTTCAATTCTCTTCCGCTCACTACTCTCTTTCCAACTGACTATCATTACTGCAATGAAGTATTCGCCCTATAGCACACAGCAGAATTGGATACTTCTTCTTTATACCAACGAGACAAATATTTTGATATGTTAATGTATGTATTTATATTTCAGATTGTAATGGTTCTCAGAATTTATTAATATTGAGAAAATTTAAAGTGGAATTCATCAGGAAATGCTTCTTTATGAAAATTGTTTGTTTCATTCAGTAAAACAGAAAATTATGCAAAGAAGATAATGGTGTTATTCACAAAATTTCACACGAATGAAAGATCAGCAGTTCTTTGAAAAACTTCTAACGAAAAACACAAATAAAAAAAAAGGATTCTTTTTCCCATGCATTTATTTATTAAAAAAATTCTGTGATATGGGGAATATGCACAGAATTAAATTGAAACTAATCATAGAATTGCAATTTCTAAAAATATCAACTTACCGTTCTTTCTCCACTCCAATTGACCAAATTCGTCAATGCTCCAAACCAAATTTATCTGTTTCGTAGACTTTCTCTATTCCTCTAGAGCGAAACAGTTGTGCTTTGCTTTTTTGTGTGTTATTACTTCTTCCGGTGATTTTTCACAACACAACAACTTGATTTTTTTATCCTTGTATTCGTCGTTGTCGTTTGTATTTGAATTTGTATGCAGCAGCAAAATAAAACAATCACTTTGAACGATGAACAAAACTGAACCAGAGAAAGAATATTTCAATTGGGGTATCTCTCACAACACACACACACACACACGCACAACGCCAATTGTTCTTGTTCGTTTCGCCACTTTCTCTCTCTCTCTCTCTCTTCCGTTTCGCTTTATTCAGGTGTAGTATTATGTCTTATTGGTGCGCGCAGCGCTTCGCTTTGCTTTTTCCGAGGGTGCTGCTCCTCAACAAGAAAAGAACTTGCAAAAAATAAAACAAAAACGAGCTTCTACCGTTCCCTCGTGTGACGTCGACAATTAGACAACACACACCAACAATGAGTGCAGTCAGAAGTCAGTGTTGCGCTTAAAGAAAATTCCTTTAATGATGATGGGTGCTAGTGATTCTGGTTCCTCTCCCCGAAGATGCTGATCCAATTATTGGTGTTGTTTTGCTGCTGCCGTGGTATTATGTTGTTGTTCTTGTTGTAGTTGTGGCAAACAATTGCACTGCACACGCATAACTACTCACGCTCACGGGGATATCTCTCTATATATTTTTCTATTCTGCTATTTTTTTGTCAAACCAGAAATAGGCAACAAAACGAATTTTCACACACTTAAGAAATTTGCATATTCTTCTTTTCTATCCTTTGGTGTTCTTTGGTTTTGTTGTTGCTTGAAGAGAACTGAACAAGCAACGACGAGACGAAACGGGAAAATCTGCGCAGCACAACGTCGACGAAGAAATAGAAAAAATTTTTAATGCTTTTATAATTAACACGTTCCGAATTATATTTTTATTTTATTTTATTTTTTTTTTTTATAAAAAATCGAAATGCTCGCACTGAAAATTTTAACTCGAATTTTACTTTTTCTTTTCAATTTTTCAACTTTTTTTTTGGTTCGAAATGACAGCTAAAGCAAATTTTGTAATCAAAATGTAGGTAAAAAAAATGTAAATTTTTTTTTCACTAGACGTGTTTTACGAAAGAATTTCTTTTTCTGTTTTCAGCCGCGCTGCTGACTTTTCACGAACGAGCGTCAAAGAGCAACTGCTGATTGGAGCACGCTCCAAACGAACGAAAAATCAATCTTTTTGCTACCATTCACACAATTCTCTTTTAGTTAGCTTTCCGTCCGTGCTTCTTTCTTTTCATTGCCCTTAAGTAAGGGAATGCAGTAGTCAATATAGCAATAAAGCATTGCCAGATCAGATTAGGAAATATCAAAACGCCAATTATAATGGTGAAGTAATCACATGCGATATTACAATTGTCAAAGAGACTAAAGTAAAGAAATCGCATGCACAAAAAATAGTAAACTTTTAAGAATATTTAGCAATTTTTAAAAATGCTATAAAAAATTATGTAAACTTTGCCGCTTGGTCAGTCTGGCAAGGTTTTGGTGCTCTGTGCTTTTTGACATTTTACTTTCTGTCCCTTTTTTGTAGCGCTCTCTCTCTCTCTCTCTCTTTGAGAGACACACGCTCTCGCGTTCTGCATGCAATCGCTCACTGCACACAAATCGCTAAAAGCGTTGAAACAACAACAAAAGAGCACAAACAAACAACAAAATATTCTATTGCTACATAACTTTTTACCTTTCGTTTCATCTGTTTTCTTTTTCTTATAAATAAAGTTTTAAATAAGAAACCAAATATGTAATATTAAATTTGTACATTACCTAATGAATTAGTTGCCAATTTCTTATTATTTGTGTGTGTGCGTGAACTGCACCAAGCCGCCGTTTGTTATGTTTTAAAAGCGCGTTTTCACTCAATATGTCGTTGTTGGAGTTTGTTTATTAAAAAATATATTTTTTCTTATATGCTTTTATTAAATAAATATTTAATATTTTTTTTTTGTTTGTAGCAAAAAATGCGTTTAGAAAATATACATTTTTTGTGACTTTTTTAAATGTTTTTTAAAAAATTTATTTTTCCTCCTGGAGCAGCAGAAAAAACGACCGAACGGTTCTGAGGCTGAAACACAACTGAAAATTCCGAGCTCAGTCAATTTGACAAGTTAACATTTTATTAGCCAAAATGGAAAATTTTGGCTATAATGCAAAGCTTGCTTAGTTTCAGATTTTACATTGTACAACATTAACATGGGGCATATCATGGGGTACAAATATGAAACATAAAGCAATTTAATATGCAATGACGAGTACAAAATTAAAAGCTGCATAAGGTTTATGTTAAATGCAATTGTATGTCACTTGCAGCAATTGAATATTACGAGTATTTATTCGATCGGCAAAAGCATATGATTTGGATTTTAATTTAATATTCCTCTCCAAAATCTCTTTTTTTTAGACACATGATACAATTTATGAAAACACGATTAATGAATGAGGTACGAGTATAAAGATTACGTTTGAGGCAACACATTGAAGATTACTTTCAGACAAAACAGGTTTTCTGGTGACTTACACGATTTGAATCCATCATCATTGTTATTTTTGAATACTCTTTAAATGATGGAAAGAAGAGACTCTCACGTTCAAGAGCCCAATGCCCTGCTCTTAATTGGTTACAAAGCTGCCAATTGATGCTTATGACCTTGGCAATGCAAAATTTTTGATTGGTGATTGATTCATATTTCCAATTATTGAGTATATTTCTAGGGTGTTACAGATAATTATAGAGATACGATTGTCTTAAAGTTTCACATACAGTTGTACATGCCTAGAAGATTGTGGAATTTCCATATATATATGACTATGTTTTCTCATTATTTATTATATTTTATTTATTATCATTTGTTTTGTCTTATTTGGTTCGCTTTGCGACCGGTTTCAGACTGATAAGACATCGTCAAACTCATCGAATCGCACTTAAACAACGCACTCAGCTTTATTTACATGCCAGTCGTTCAAAGTCTTCGGAGGATTTAGCATCATCAGCCAGGCAAGTACATATGTACATACAAGTATCGAGTATCAAGAACAAAGAAAAAACTTGTTTCACAATGATGATGATTAATGCTTGCTTCTCAAAGGCATTGGCTGCCTTTATAATCATTGCAAGCCACTTAAACTCTTTGGGTTACGCCTACGATGTACCAAAGGCTAAATTCGAAGTATATCAACCGAAAGGCTTTCAGGTTTCTATACCACATGAAGAGGGCATTACACTGTTTGCCTTTCATGGGAAACTAAATGAAGAAATGGATGGTCTGGAGGCAGGTTTTTGGGCACGTGACATAACTAAGGCAAAAAACGGTCGTTGGACTTTTCGTGATCGAATTACTACGCTTAAACCTGGAGATACAATCTATTATTGGACTTATGTAATCTACAATGGACTTGGTTATCGTGAAGATGATGGTGTATATATTGTTGGTCAGTATTCTGCGAATCCAGTGCCAGGCAGTGAATCGACTGGCGGCGGTGTTCCGCCACCATCAACTGTACCACAACCAAATCCACAAAATTTCATGCCAGATTGCAATCCATCGCAAACTACAATACTCAATGGCGTTACAATACCCTGCTCGGGTCGTGTTGTCTTCGAAGATAAATTCGAAACGAGCAACTTGAATAAGGACAAGTGGCAACTTGAACGACGTTTTCCACGGCCACCCGATTATGAATTTGTCATTTACCTGGACGATGTCGCTGATGTTTTGCGTTTCCGTAATGGTTTCGTAACCATTCAACCAAAGACAACCATAAGACATTATCATCAATACAGGAAACCTTTGCATGCCGACATTGATTTGGGTGGCACATGTACAGGACGCCCGCAGACACAGGATTGTAAACGCAATGGTGCACGTAGCAAGGACATTTTGCCACCATTAATTTCTGCTCAAATGTCAACGAAAGGCAAATTTTCATTCCGTTATGGACGTGTAGAATTGCGTGCCAAATTGCCATGTGCCAAGTGGGCTGTACCGCAATTGTGGCTGCAACCTGTTGTGGAATCATATGGTACAGAAGATTATCAATCAGGTCAGATGCGTATCGCATTTACACGCAATACAAATAATAAGCTGGAGCTGATGGGTGGCATTGTACTCAATGCTAATGAACCATTGCGTTCAATGCGTTTGTGTACTATGCGTAAGTCAAAATCAGGGTCTGACGTCCATGAACAAGATTGGAGCGATAGTTTTCATACATATTCACTAACTTGGACGGCACATAATATAACAATTGCTGTCGATAACAATGTCTTTTGTACGATAAGTGATGAGACGGGACCGCTTAGTGCACTCATGGTGAATGATAAAAAACTACCTAATGAAGAGGAATTGGAAAAGGGAAGCAATGCTATGGCTCCATTCGATAAGGAATTCTATGTGACATTTGGTCTTGGTGTTGGTGGATTCAATGAATTCAGTTATGATACAACGAAAACCTGGAGTGATTTACATCCAAGTGCCATGCGTAGTTTTTGGCAAGATCTTAAACCATCAGTGGATCAATGGCTAACAGATGCAAATATGCAAATTGATTATATAAAAATTTATTCCATTTAATTATGTCAAATGTCAATACAAATGTCATTCAATTTATGTTTTGATTTTATATAAAGAAGGCTTAGCCAAGAAATAAAAAGAAAATCATTTTTTTAATTTCCCAGGCTCATGTAGAGCTTGGGATTACCTGAATGCTGCAGAAACACAATTTGCATTAAATGTACTGAAAAATATAAAAGAGAAATAAATATTTAAAGAAAAAATACAATCATATAAAATTTACAAATACGCGGTCGTTGTGCTTCTCAAACTGTTGTGAGTATCAAATTTTTGCAATTCACGTTTTTTGTTGACAAGCAAAGCCGTCAATTCTGCAAAATGCAACGCATTCGCCTTTATGGACGAGTTTCGTGTAAATTACACAAGCATAAATATTCATTTCTTCAAATAACAAAAAGTAATGGACATCAGCAATATTGTTATTCAACAGCAGGTAAGAATCCTTTAGTTTTTCATTCATTAAATGTGGCTAATTTCTTGGAATTATTTAGCAGTGTCGCCAGAACCGTCGTCGCCATCGCAGCAGCCGCCGCCGGCATTTGAATCAGATTTACAAGAATTGGCACCTGGCTATCAACCCGCTAACGTAGAGAAAGCCTATTGGGCACGTGAAGAATTGTCAAAGAATCTACCAAAAAAGACCATTCAGAAACGGGGTCCCTATCGCATGTTGTTGCCACCACCAAATGTCACTGGGAATCTGCATTTAGGTCACGCGCTTAATTTCACTATACAAGATGTGATTGCTCGCCAACATGAGCTTTTGGGTTATGACGTTGACTGGATACCAGGTACAGATCATGCAGGCATTGCCACACAGGTTGTGGTTGAGAAGAAGCTGCTACATGAAACTGGGCGCAATCGCCATGATTTGGGTCGTCCGGAGTTTATCAAAGAGGTAGTCAAATGGAGCAATGAGAAACGTGCCAGTATAGCTGATGATTTGCGTAAAATGGGTTGTAAGCTACGCTGGGATAAGGAGTATTTTACTATGGATCCGGTAAGTGAGTTCCCCACTTAATATTAACTATGCGCAGCAGTATAGTAACCGATAGGCACCTTTTAATTTATCTTAGTAAAGTAAGATCTAACTGCTGACCTCATTGACTGTATTTATGGTTATTTCTAATAGAGATGGCCTTGTCCTTTCTTGATCATTCTACATATGCTTTAAGTGAATCTATGTTAATGGTAGATCTTGTTTAAATTTCTTTTTTAGCAAGTTCAAAATGCAGTGAATTATGCTTTCATAAAACTATTCGATGAGGGCATCATCGAACGACGCAATTCACTTGTCAACTGGTCTTGTACTCTGGAATCGGCAATTTCCGATATTGAAGTCGAGTCGGTTGAGTTGAAGGGACCCACTGAGGTTGTTGTACCTGGATACAAGCACAATGTACTAATGGGTCGAATTTATCACATTGCCTATCGATTCGCTGGACCCGTGGAAGAAGGTGCTGAACCCCAGGAAATCGTTGTAACCACAACAAGGCCAGAAACGATGTTGGGTGATGTTGCAATTGCCGTGCATCCATTGGATGAACGTTATCAGAAGTATCGTAACAAGCCAGAGGTGAAATTGTTGCATCCATTCCGAAATACTCCGATACCCTTGATCTTTGACTTATCTGTGGATATGGAATTCGGTACAGGCGCTGTAAAGATAACGCCAGCGCATGATAAGAATGATTTTGAAATCGCCGCGCGTCATGGTCTGGAAGCTATTAATGTGTTCACCGATAATGGACGCATTAAGGATGAATTCACTAAATTTAAGGGAAAATTGCGATTCGATGCCCGGGATGAGGTGTTGGATAGCCTTGAAGAAATGGATTTGTTGCGTCTGGTGCGTGGTCATAATATGATGATGCCATTTTGTACGCGTTCGAAGGATATCATTGAGTATATGATGATGCCCCAATGGTTTGTATCATGCCAAGAAATGGCACAACAGGCGCTGTCGGAATTGCATAGTGGACGCTTGCAGATTATACCCAATAATTTTGAAGTGGAGTGGAATCGTTGGTTATTCGACAGTCGGGATTGGTGTATTTCGCGACAATTGTGGTGGGGTCATCAGGTTCCGGCCTATGAGGCAACAGATGGCAATGGTAAAAGTTGCTGGGTAGCTGCAGAAAATGAGGATATTGCTCGAGTGAAGGCAAAAAAAAAATTAGGTGGTGTCGAGGAATTTAGTCTAAAACGTGATCCCGATGTATTGGACACTTGGTTCTCATCAGCCTTACTGCCATTTGCTGCCCATGGTTGGCCCAATGAAGATTATCGTGCACATTATCCATTGGATATTATGCAAACGGGTCATGATATCCTTTTCTTTTGGGTTGCGCGTATGATGATGATGGGACAAAAGTTAACAGGAGATGCGCCGTTTCAGCGAGTCTTGCTCAATGGCATAGTTTGTGACGCACATGGAAGAAAGATGTCAAAAAGTTTGGGTAACGTCGTCACGCCACAGCAAGTAGTGCAAGGAGCCAGTTTGGATGTAAGTTGGCGAATAAATTAATAGATAAAATTCATATTTATAAATTAAATTCCAGGATCTAAAAGGTGAATTGCAAAAGACACATTATGCCGGACTACTAAATAAAGATGAACTACAGACTTCGATCAATGGCTTGCGAAAAATGTTTCCCAATGGCATCCAAGCATGTGGCACTGATGCTTTACGCTTTACTCTTTGCAGTCATAACATAAAAAATAATTTCATTAACTTTGATGTCGATTTATGCTATACAAACAAATTGTTCCTGAATAAAATCTGGAATGCCATGCGATATACCCTTCAAAGTGCTGACAAACTGAATATGAATGTCATGGAAATTGAGTCAATGGACGGTGTCACTTTGGGCATGTGGGATCGTTGGATTATTAGTCGTTTGGCTGAGACATTGACTATTTGTTCTGATAGTTATAACAATTATAATTTCCATATGGCTACCGCGGCACTTAAGCATTATTTCTATCAAGATCTCTGTGATGTCTACTTGGTAACTTGATTATTAATTGATTAATCATAACAACTAATCAATTTTAATTGTCTTAGGAAACTACCAAAGAGTATATAAAAACACAATCCAATGAAGCCTACGTACATGTTGCGACACTTGTTACCTGCCTTCGTTGGGGCCTCCATGCTATGGCTCCATTTACACCATTCGTAGTCTCTGAATTACTACAATATTTGCCTGAATCTGTTGAGATTCAACTGAGCACATTTCAAGATTCCAAACTGGAGGCTGAGGTTTCAGATGTTGTGCAGATCTGTCGTAGTGTACGCCAAGTGAAGAGTACCAATGAGATTAGTAGGAAACATGAGCCTGTTGTTTGTCTCTTTGCTCAAAATGCAGATGCTATGGTGCTGCTAAAGCGACACTTGGAACAAATACGCGTGCTGACGAGAGCCACATCAATTGATATTGAGCTATTGAATGAAGAGTCAAAGTTCTCTAAGAAATTGAACTTTTTCTCGACTGCTGGACCACTGTGTTCTTTTGGCATTACAACAAATGATTCGTATGATAATTCAGAACAAAAAAAGCAACGCATGGATGCAGCAAATGAAAAGAAAATGAAGAAACTCCTTAACCAATTGCAAGGTTATAAAATGCGCATGGACAATGAAGCGTTTCTATTGATTGCTAGCCCTTCTACGCAAGATCATTTTACCAATAAGGTAATCTTATTACACAACACAAAAAATCCCAGTTATCATTAATAATTTTCTTAATTTCAGATAAAAGAACTCGAAGCAGAAATTGCAAGTCTGAAGCCACTTTTGCCTTGAAAAAGAAAAGTAATAATAAAGGGGAAGAGAAGAACTCAACAACTCCTCATTTGTTATATCTATTAATTTTATTCTGTTACTTACTATGTATTGCTTAAGTTCCTGTTATAAACCAAATTGTTGTATAGACGACGCCGACATATAATAAATATAATATTTATACATCTAATAATTTTAAGGTTTGTTTTAATTCTAATCTATACTTAAATCTTAAATTACTTTAACGTACTTTAAGTCTAGTTAAACTACATAATTGGACAAGCACTTTGTGAGAATGACAAATAAAATCCACGATTCGACATATCCATATCTTCATTGCCATCTGTCACTGTGTAGAGGACAAAGGGTTTTGTTGAACTTGTAGTTTCTACAAGTCCGAGACCACAAAACCGATCGCTACCCAATGGTTGATCACCTTGTGTTGGATTTGGTATAATAATAAAATCTGTTGTACAATCTTGACTTTGGACGGCATCGGTTGCCAAGAGCGTGGGATCTACAGCACCCACATCATTTGTGACCGTAAATGAATAAGGATCTGAGCTTACTTGACTCCATGTTATTGAACACATATTTGCACCCATGCGTACACAAATGCCATACTGATGATTGGCCAATTGCCTTGTGCCCTGGACCCCAATTGTGTTTAGTGCTGATGTTGCAGCTGAGGCATAATTGAAACTTGCCACCGTTCCACTTGATTCCATAAAATATTGTAAACAACCTGAGGGTGCACGCGAATCCGAAGAACACGCGAGCTGTGAGATTTGAAATTGCCATTGGCGATTGAAGGTGTAACTATCTGAAGTTGCTATTGATATTGTAATGGGATTGGCACCATTGAAGTTTACATAAACATGTTGTCCAGAGTTTTCTCCACATATCGGTGGTACACGCGATGAGCCTCCTGTTATGGTCAATAGATCTGTGGTACAGAAACCTTCACCCGATGGTGGCGCCAAAGACAAGGCAAGGAAATCAATGCGCAACTGGCAAATGCTTGAATCACAAGGTGAGACAACAATCGAACATCTGCCACCGCCTCCATATGTCCCGGGATAACCAGAATTATAAAAGTATGTATTGTTATAAGATGTTGAGGTACCGCAAGACATCTGATCTGTGTGGCGAAAAATGTAAATGTTATATTAGTTTGTATTTAGAATAAGAATGCTTTACATTGTTTGGATACTACTTACAGATGCAGCAGACGGCTTGCGTTGTTATTGTGGAACAGCTGCCCGTCGATATGCCACCATTGTCTGAGCATTCGCCGCGTACTACACAAGTTCCTAGCAGATTATTGCTTCCCGTACAAACATCATTCGAAAAGCGACCAATTGTATAAAAGGGAAACCCTAGAAAGAAAGAGCAACGCAAAGTGATGATAAAGTTTGGAAGAAGAAATCTATGTTGTTTTTGGTTGTTTATTTGTTTTGTTTATTTGTTTGGTGTCAGTGTCATCTTGGTTGTTGTTGTGCTTATGTTTTTTTTTTTTTTTTTTTTGTTGGTACTTGTTGCACAGTCACATATCGTAGTCATGGAGCTGAGCCACTTAAATTCGAAATTAGTATGTAGTAAATCGCTCACTTTACTCACTCAACTGAATTGAACGCTACACTTGTGCTCAGTTAGTTATTCTTGGTGATAATTGAAGTATGACCCAAATACATAAATCTCTTCATCAATGAAAACCAACTCAAAAGTTAGTCGTTGTCGTTGTTCGTCGTGACTGGGCTTAACCGTGCACTCGCATAAGTATATAATATTGACTAGAAGAATGTAACTTTCTTCTTTCGATCGTTAATGTATCTATATTTAATGAATATAGACGCGGGAAATCATGCAATCTTTCAGCGGAAGTGTAGAAAAAATAGGGAAAAGGGAATTGAATCTGATGATAAACAATCCATGACATACAACATGACTCATTTATAACGAAGTCTTTGTGACCAGTTACAAACTTTACTCTAAGGGGGAGTTCGTCCGAATGTATTGAGTTGTAAATTTTAAAATAAATACACCGACGATTGGAGATTTCTATCATCACTTACATCTAGGATGACGCGCTCGTCCAACCATCAACTCAGTATGATTGTTTTCATCTAAATTCAATAATGTGCCCGAAGTAACCGGCGACGACTGCAGCGACAAACTTGTTGTTGTTGCCAAACTATAACCACCGCTCACTAAGAAACTGAGCAAACAGCAACAGCCTACAATGACATGCTTGGAATCCACAAAGTGGGCGGCGCCTGCAATGGTTTTATTGTGCATTTTGGCAAATCGAGTTTGTAATTATATTTTTATTAATATCTAAACGAACGAACGAATCAACGATTAAGAATACGCAACACTTTCGGTTTTTTCCGTGGTATGTGTTGTTGCGTTGCTGAGCAACTACAAGTACTTCAAGATCTTCACGCGCGAGTTGATGAAATCCGACTGACATGTTTTGGTTCTAGCGAAGTCATCTCATCATCCCACCGGGGCATTGGAGAGGCCAGTGCTCACTTAGCATTGTGTTAAGGTGTTAATTGGCTTATCGCGAATACAGAAGAACTACCATGAGACCGGAACCACACAGAGACCGGGAGAGAGAATATGGAGCATGCTTGTTTACCAATCAAATACCAATCGCATTTTGAACGTATTTAAATATATATTTTGTGTTAGCTGCCCTTGCCTTATGATAAACAATATTTATTGTGGATGATTAGATAGATAGAAGTTGGGTTAATTTTGATCAGTGTTCGGATTGGATTGGATCGGTTTGGTGGGAACAAAAGCGGGAAAAGAAAAGCGAAAAGAGCCATCAACGAAATGAAATTCACTTGCTCTACCATTAAACCATGACTTTTTGTTTATTCAATGGATGATAATAATAATAATAATCATGATAGTTCATTAGTTTTAGATGATAGAAAGCTAATGCAAATATTGAATGTCTTGGATTACAAATTGGTTACACAATGGCACTTGGCGCGTGCAAGCAGAGTACAATAGAAAGTGATGTAATTATTTGAGTTTCGAGTATTTGAATTCGGGAGATCTTAAAGAAAATCAATCTCGATACAATGATGATAATTGTGACTTTCATGGCGCCATCTAATTCATTAAAGAACGCCTTGTCATGGTCCAGAGCATCCACGTTTGGCTTGTTAGTCAGTTAGTTAGTCACTCATTGTAATGGCATGCAGTAAATCATCGAATAGCTTCTAGAACGCAAGACTTTGATTAGCAAAGTGATAATTATAATAATAAATATTTGAGCCTATGTTTTTGATTTCTTGGCATGCCCAATTAGAAGGTAAAAGTGTCATTTTGATTGTTTTCCAAAAGCGAATTACAATGAGGCCAAAATAGTCGTGTGTTTACCAATGAAAGCTGCAACAAACAAATCAAATTTGAATCGTATACTAAGACGCTTCGATTTACTAAGTGGAGACACGTGGAATTGATTAGTTTAGATTTAATTTGATTTACTTTATTCATTAAATTTGTTTTTGGGTTGACGAAAAACTAACAACTTATTCCATATAACAACTTCCGCATACTAAAGAAGAATTTACTCGATTTCAATAATTGCACCAACTTTGCTCAGTGCTTCTTTCAGTTTCTCAGCTTCATCTTTGGGTATGTCCTCCTTAACCAATGTTGGAGCACTTTCAACGAATTTCTTGGCTTGCACCAAATTCATGCCCTCCAGAAGATTCTTGACCTCCTTGATGAGCGCCACCTTTTGTTTTTCATCGAATTTGACTAATTTCACTTTAAATGAGGTTTGTACCTTCTTCGGGGCAGCTTCTTCATCATCTTCAGCTGCTGCACCACCGCGTGCTGGTCCTGCAACAAATTGTGGTGCGAAAGCGGATTCGGGCAGGTTCAATTTCTTTTTGAGTAAAGTGGTCAATTCGGATACTTCAAGCAAATTGAGGGCAGCAATGCTATTGACAATGTTATCAAGTTTGGGATTTGGTGGCTTCTCTGTTCCCTCCGGTACGGGTAGTTCAAGTCTATTGGGAACGCCGGTAGCCCTGCTTGCAGCTGCCGCCTCAGCGGAATACATGCGTTTAGATACATTGCGATGGCGCACAATTTGTCTGAAGGCTAAGCGAGTGAAGTACATTTTCCAATATTGCAGGACTGCGCTAAACAAATTTTTAATTGAATATCAAGAAAAATTAAAATTTTTAATTGAAATATTGATAAATTTACCAAAAAAATATTAATCGGCAGGTTATGTGATCACAGCTGAGTAACCGTTTTGTTCAAGTAAAAATACTTTTAAACGCGTTTTGAAGGAAATGCATTAAAATACCAAAGAATGGTCAGTCTGCAATGTGAATGATAATTTAGTTGAAGAGAAGAAGAAGAAAAAAGAGAAATGTAAACAAATGCATTTAATTGTAAGAACAGAATTAAATAAAATCGTTTTAAATTAAATAAAAATTCATCAAAATATGTCAGACATTGAAGATAAACAGTCAGGGGACAGTTCGCAGCAAGTTGTGTTTAAAAAAAAGTTTCGGAAAAACCTACGCCAGCGTCGGAATTCAGATGAAGAAGAACCAGAAGAAACGTAAGTAAACGCATACATTCAATTTACTGAGGGAATTTACATAATAATTAATATTGTACATATTTAAATTGGTTCAAATATGCAAATTTGTCTACTCAATTCGACTTCTCTATCGGGCATAGCCACAATCACAATCTGTATGGGTTGACTTTACTAGGACAGTTAAAAAAGTGAACTGCAATGTGCAGTTCTATGGAGAGCAATTATTGTCAAGGAGGGTATGCCAAAGACTATAAAATTATCTTCGCTCTAGCACTAACAGACTAGCAGCTTTAACTGTGATAAGGTGGTGCAAGTGCAAGTACACACAAGACTATTCTAATGCATCAACTTAAATGCCGTCCGATGCATCTGTTCATGCCACGACTCATAGTGAGTGATTGAGGCTAGATGCCAAAACTTATTTGCAGATTGTCCTCTTGTTATTGGATGGCACGCTAGTCCTGAAGTTATAATAGTAGAAAATAGTTCAAAATAGCGGCTTAGTTCAGAACGAACGACCGATTGCTTTATAGGTAGCAAGTAAAGTTCCCTTCTTCTTTCCCAAGAAAGTTCCTAGGACCATGAACACTTTGAGGTGACAAGTATCATCATTTGTAACATCGGTATAAGTAGCAACTGTGGTATTATTGTCATCAACATCTATAAGAGTTCAGTGTCGAACTGATGTTTCCATATTCGTGGCAATACTTTTAATCAATTTAACTTCATTATTTCATATTTTTGTAGACCAACGCTGGTTGAAATCAAGGAACGTCAAAAACTACGACAGCGCAAAAATGGTGTCAGTTTAATTGGCCTTGCGCTTGGTAAGAAAATTGCACCGGAGGAGGAATTAACAATAAAAGATCCATTTAATGTTAAAACTGGTGGTTTGGTTAATATGCAGACATTGAAATCTGGGAAAATCAAGGAACAGGATGATGCCTATGATGTTGGCATTGGTACACAATTCTCCGCCGAGACAAATAAACGTGATGAAGATGAAGAAATGATGAAGTATATTGAACAAGAACTAGCCAAACGTAAAGGTGGTGTTGGATCACAGGAAGAAAATCCCACAGAAGCCGATAATGATAATGATGCACACAAGTATTTGACACCAGAAGATGCAGCACTTTATGCTTTACCTGATCATTTACGACATTCATCGTCAAATCGTTCCGAGGAAATGTTATCAAATCAAATGTTAAATGGCATACCAGAGGTTGATTTGGGCATCGATGCGAAAATTCGGAATATTGAGGCAACCGAAGATGCAAAGCAAAAGTTATTACAAGATCAAAAGAACAAAAAGGATGGTCCATCTCAGTTTGTGCCAACAAACATGGCTGTTAACTTTATGCAACATAATCGATGTAAGTGTTCCACAGAAGAGTTTTGTAATTATAAATTTCACTAATTTCCAATCGTTTTCTTGTAGTTAATATTGAACAGCACAATGATGGCGAACATCGTCGACGCAAACGTGAAGAACAAGCTACAAATCCACTCCATCAAGTCAATCCAAATGGAGTAAAACGTGCAACAGATGATTATCATTATGATAAGTTTAGGAAACAATTTAGACGTTATTAAATAAAAAAATCTATAATGCTAAAGATTCTTTATTATTATTATTTATGAACATTTAAGTGAATTCTTATTGACATAAGTTTGCTTGTAGAAACAGCCGAAGAGATAGATAAATGTAATCATATAAGCCAAGGCAACAATGTGTGCCCATATGGGAAACTCACAACCACTTAAAATTGCTTGAGTGGAATAGCAAATAGCGAAAGTGAACTGGATCTGTGAATTAAGTTAAAATTAAAATATATATTATGTACGTGTATAAAATAAGAGATACAACAAAATGATATTGTTACTAACCAGTTGTAGGATAGTTAGATAACGTTTCCACCATAAGTATTTACGAATTTTCGGGCCCAAAGAACTTAAACCATAATAACTATACATGACAATATGAACAAAGGAATTCATCAAACAAGGAACAAAACCTGAATATAAATAAGTAAAAATGCAAACTATATAATAGGAAATCAATCAGGATACATTTTAGATGCTCTAACTTACTTGAACCAGTTGGTATCCATTTACAAATGATCCATTGCATTGGAAACATGGTGCTATGATGGTAAATGTGTAAAAAACTCAATTGCTCATTCTTCTTGCGTAATATAAAGAACAATGTATCCATAAATTCCAAAAGTTTGGAAAAGAAAAACCACCAAACAGCTTTAGCAATCTGTATGATGAGTTATAAATTAATGCATACGATGAATAGATAAATATAAATTGTATTCCAAATGACAAACCTTCATTTCCAGTTTGCTGTTATCAACACGACATGGTTCACACCAAAAATTGTAACCAAGCTGATAGGCAGCCGTTGCAACTTCCTTGAAGATGTGCGCATTTAGTAACAACATGGCCAGATTATAGAAAAGTAGGGTATCCTTCAATTGATATGGTTTGCGACTAAGCGCCGATACCAGATTAACATTAAATATGGCACTACTATACTTAAGGCAAATTGAAATTATATACTTACTTTGACATCCATATGGGCAAATAGTATATCATAAGAAAGTATAAACCCAGAAGTCCTGCAATGCGTAATGGTGAATCCACAAGAAACCAATTTTGTGTACGCATATCACTATG
Source organism: Amiota minor (assembly GCA_037043295.1). Taxonomy (NCBI): domain Eukaryota; kingdom Metazoa; phylum Arthropoda; class Insecta; order Diptera; family Drosophilidae; genus Amiota; species Amiota minor. The sequence goes on from JBAMAW010001189.1 coordinate 118,391, forward strand.
ATCGATTTTAGTCCAAATACCGTACAAACGTTCTACCAGTGTTCCGACAATTGATGTTGCCATTTTCTTTAATTATTTTTTGAGTCTTCTTTAATTTCTTTAGATTTTCTTTAAATGGTTTTTAATTTCTTTAAATCTTCATTTATTATTTCTTGATTAAGACAAAATTACACTGAATACTGACTGATCCTTGACAGTTTTCTTTAATTCTAATTTTTGTTTAAAATAAGAAAGGCAACTAGCAGCTTAGACTGCTTGAATTATACTGAATAATGAACTTTGAAATGAAAATAAATAATTTTAATAGAAGATTGGGTTAACTTAACTGTCATTGACTTAATTGTCAATTGTCATTATGTAAGATCCATATTATTGTGGCTACAGTCCAATCCCGCTAATTCGAAATTACAAGGGAAGAGCATTTTTTATAAATTAAGAGCTTTGGTCATATTAGTCGTCAGTTCAGTTTTAGTTTCAGGCGAACTGTGGGCAAATTCAAAACAATTTCTGCACCCAGATGGGTCTCAAACCACAACAACCGCTATACATACTTCCATAAAGGGGCATCTTCTGGTCAGTCTTTGTAGCCAATATGTACTACCAATTTGAACTCCAAAAAATTCATGGATTGGTGCCACATTATTTGTCTTCACTAATGTAGTAGCTAAGAAATCCAATTAATAGATGATTCCTGAATGACAAATTATAAGTAAAAAATCATCTACCTTCTAGAAATTAGAGTTTTAAGAACAGAGGACTTGTATAAAACTCTAAAAATTTCCTAGAAGAGGATCAGAACTGACGGGATGCATAGATTCCGTTTGTTTCATTTCAGTTCTTAGAATTCCTACATGTAAACAAGTCCGTGTGAGGACAGTAAAAACTAAACGGATCGTGTAAGAAGAAAATTTCTTCCGAGCTGAAATGGAATGAGAAACTGCACTGATGGCATGAGCATCGGGACTTCAAGGTTAAAAAAGGAAAATACGAATTAAAGGGGTTTTTTTATTCAGCTGATATTCCCTGATATTGGCTGCTTGAGGTTCTTTTGGCTTATCTTTTCAATTGAGTGATCTAAACAAAAAACCGTTTAACTCTATAAAAGAAATCAGGAACTTAAGAAAAATAAATTCAGAATAGAAGAAAAAGGCGACATAGGATACACGGACAACAAATACTGGTTTGTATTATGAATTAGGTATAACATACCTCTTAGGTTTTTTAAAATGAATTTACGATTTAAATTTTCATTGAAAATCAACGAGGGGACCAAAATATATGGATTTTTTTATGTATTAACGATGTTTTTCTTAGAAGTTACCAGTAGTTTATTACAAATTATTGAGGATTTCCATTTACAGGAGGTACGAATTATTGCGATTCAACTGTACTTACTTTATAATTATTCATGTTGGTCGCGAAGACCTTAACCTTCTTCAATTGATAGTTCATCAGGGTAGGTAGTGAACCATGTCACATGTGAATGTGTGTATCTATGTCAAGGTGTTTATGCTCCATTGTACTATGATGATCTTTCAAGTTAACTTGGTTTTCACTACTTTTATTAGAGACTATTAAAGTATGACGAGTATATACATATATATTTCCCAGTTCCGTTGATTTATAAACGCTTTTTAAATCAATGAAGCGCTTAAATCGTTTCATACGCTTCGTTTATAATCCAACGGATACAATCAAGTTGCTTCCACTAGATATTGTATATGTGTTTGCTTCCAATTGTTTTTGTGTGATGCTGCAGGATATTGGATTGAGTACAAGAAATGCAGTAACCAGGAATAGAACACATTAAAGTTTAAGAATATGTGTGCAATGCGCGGCACCTTTCATTGTCTGCTCTCTACTATGATGATGATGTTGATGATGATGATAATGTGGATGATGGTCTCCATCTTCCATTGCCGGCGCCGTCATTATGTGCTTGCCACATTTTGCTGCCAATATGTACGTGCCTCGCATAAGTAACTCAAGATTTGACTTGAAATAATGCTTAATATTGACTTTGCTTGCGTGTGCAGAAATCGCGCCGGAATGTTTTTCTTTTGTGGTTTTTTTGGCTTTCAGTTTTTTGTTAATATTTTGCTGTTGTTGGCACTAAGTGGCAGCGCATATTTTTTTTTTGTTTTTGTTTTGGCGAGTCTGTGTGTGTGTTGAAAACAGTTGCGCTTTTCGCATAGTTTCTTTAATTTTGTTCTTCATCATTGTTTTTCCTTGCGCTCCTTGTTTTCCATGTGAGTGTACACACATTTATTTTTTTTTTGTTTTTGCGAGCTCAACATCCTCCGGCATTTTATACTTGTTTCGTTGATGTGGATGATGATGTCCTTATATCCATCCATCTGGGCTTTTTGTTTGGTTTGGTTTTGTTCTGTTCCGTTCTGTTCTGCTCGGTTCAGTTCTGTTCTGTTTTGTTCCGTTCGTTAGCTTCAATTCTTTGTTGCCGGCATGTGTACTTAGACGCTCGCGCCAAGTTGTACTTGAGTTATTTACGTTAAAGGCAAATGCAGCTGCGCCAGTTGGAAGTGTATATGAGTTATTTGGTACATTGCCTGAGTTAGCTAAAGAAAAGAAAAAGAAGACTCATAGCCTTCCTTTAGCTTGCAAGTAATAACTATGTATAAAAAAAAGAAGAAAGCTTGATTCAAGTCAAGTGAGATCGGCAATGTGGATACTCTTCCAATAGTCATTAAAAAAGACAACGATTTCTTTTCTTATCCACTAAGGCTGTGCAATTCCTTGTGTGATGTTCTAAAAACCAAGACATTGGTTATCTTTTCCTTGTCGGTTGGCCCAAAGAGTGGAGTATAAGATTCATAAACAGTTTACTTGTTAGAACTTATTCAATTATATATTCTAGAGCCCTAACAAGTGTTCTTAGCATTGAAATCACCACCAAAAAAAAAAAAAAAAATACAAAATCAATGGAAAGCCAAGTCAGAAATAAGGGCCTTTAATGCCCTAAGATACCTATTTTTGGTCCTAGCTATCACCTTCACTTATGTATGTTATCAGGTGGAACAGAGATCACACAAGTCTGTTAACAACTGGTCCCAACCTAGGATAGAAAAATTTAAATAAAATTATATCTGTTTAAAATTTACAAAGTTCAGGCATCAAATCTCAACTTCCTTACTATAGAATGGTTATGACACTTAAACTCAATAAACCCTGCTAAAGTAAATGCAGGGTATAAAAATAAAAATGAAGCATTTACTTTTGAAATGATGTATAATGCTTTATGATTTTTTGTGTTAAAAAAAAAAAAATTATTAGTTTGAGTATGCAATGCCATCAACGCTCGTCAGCATTTAAGTCATCTTAAGGATTTGAATGTAATGGGATAAGGACTTTATATCAAGATGAAAATGTGCTATAAATTTTTAACATTGCAACTAGTATTTCCTATGTTCAACAGATTTTATTCACCTTAAAGACATAAGATTCGTGATAGAATTTTATTACTTGTATTACAAAAATCGTTGGAAAATGCAAGTTAGCATATTGGAAAAAACAGTGGAAAAATATATATTGTATATGTAATTCAGTGGGAGAATACAATAGATGGAAAACGGTATAATGACAGGATAAGCAAAGGACAACTGTAACACCCATCGAACATAAAACATGTTCGATTGATTAGCTAAGTTCCTTTAAGTTGAAAATTATAATAATAATGAACCCTCAGCAAAAAGAAAAAGACTCATGATTTGACGAAAACAAATATTTATTATCAAAAAATTAAATTGTTGTTTAATCTGCATAAATAAAAACAAGAAAACAGAAGGTTAACCTCGGTCATACTCTTGACGCTTTGAGACCGAAATATGTATTGTATATGTATGGGAGCTATACGATCCAGTAATCATATCGTTTTGAAATTACATGGTTGATAGATATAGATTAGGAATTTATAGTGTCCAAATTTCAGTTCGATAGAATAAAAACCATTAAAGTTTTCTAATAGCAGCTTAAATTTTAATGGGAGGTTTGTATGGGAGGTACCTCACCTAGTGGTCCGATTCGGCTGATTCCGACAAATGTACTCCATCTACTAAACGAAGAAAGAAAAGAAGTTTGTGCAAAATTTCAGCTCTCTAGCTCATAAATTGAGGCAGCTGATCAAGACTATATGAAATCTCTGATATCTCCTTCTATCTATGGCAAACTAATGAGAAACTTATACTACCATTAACTGGATAAAGAGTATAAAGAATGGTAACCAGACAGTAAGCAACATGTTCTCTAAACTGCAGCATTTTGCCTTAATCAATTTAAAGAAATTCGTAAATATTTAAACTACAACAACTGCCAAGAAAAATAAAAATGAAGTAAATAACATACAGTGGACCCTTGCATAACGATTATTTCGTATTAAGAGCAACGTTTCCTAAAAGAAAAACACTCTTAACGAGTGGCTTTTCTTGTAACGAGTGTGTTTCGGCAGATTGGCAGCTTGTTGACTTACATTGCAAAAACCTCATTGAAGAATTTAACTTTATCACTTTTTGCTTCCCAACACGTCTCCATAACTTCAATCTAAGCAAAGGTAGTTTTAAGAAGCTGTCCACTACAGACTTTTCTAAGTTTGTTTTGATATATCTGATGGAACCAATCTCTGTCTTAAAGAGTTTTGGAAAAAACATTATCAAAAAGGCATTAAAAGGTGTAATTAAGGTAACCCTAACATCTTTTTAGAAGAACCTTTAGCTAGAGATTTTTGTCGAATGTGTCTTGGATGGACTCGATGCAGTGTCATTGAAGCCAGTGATCGACGAAATTTTATTTTGGCATATGAGTTTCTGCTATTTTACATAAATTTGTAGGGAGAAAGTGGTTGCGCATACTGAGTAGTTATCTGGAGCGAATTATGCCCTTTTTGCGAGAGTTCACTGTAAGAGTTTAGGGGAATCCAATTATTAATTTATTAATTAATCTGTTAATCGTATTTTAAGGATTCTGAAATAAAAATAGCTCCTTACTATAAGATTTGCCCTTCTGTCCCTATATCAGTCTCTAGACTAGTCTACGAATATTTTAATTAAAATATTAATGTTTAAATTTAACAGCTTTGTGTACATTTGTCTATTCCAAGAATTGATAAAAAGACATTTGTTCAAATATGTTGCGACTACACTGAAGTCTGCAAATTGAAATATTAAATATATCAGTTGAACGGAATCAAATATAAATAGAGCTACATTGCATAGATTGATCATATTCTAGACGATCGTTCTTGTATTCATATTAAGATGAGATTTAATTTGTGCTTCTTGTTCGTAACAGTTTTGGCTGTTGTTGTGGTGCCAAAAATCTGTGCTCAAGCTCCTGAAGACCCTACTACTACTACTGTTTCAACTACTTCCGATGTAAGTACTACGGCTTCATCTCCTTCGGGTGGATCTACTCCTGCTAGTACTTCAAGTAGGCCTAGGACAACTAACCGTAGGACAACTAGGCAACCTAGCCGTAGAACAACTAAGTCACCTAGCCGTAGGACAACTCGCCGTAGGACAACTCCCCCATCTGGCCGTAGGACAACGCGCCCATCAGGACGTAGGACAACTCGCCCATCAGGACGTAGGACAACTCGCCCAACTGGACGTAGGACAACTAGGCGTTCCAACTAAACATGAAGAATTAAATAAATGACAAGGCAAGGGAAAAGACAAAAAAAATTGTAAGAAACTAATATATCCCTTGATCACAATAAGATAATGGATGCTTAAATTTTTTACAAATAAAGGAATTTCTCATAAAATTTCTAGATATTTTATATATATTTTTTTTTTATTAGTTTATAATATTGTATATTAATAGGAAAACTATTGGAAAGTTGACGTTCATTTGTAAAAAAAGAGTTTAATAGAAGCATCCGATTATATCTGATTTATATTGACTATTAATACAATATGTGACTTTAGGAATGAAAGAATTCACTTAATAATCTTCATTGAAAAACAAAAAATCAATATAAGTAGATTAGATTATATTCGTTGAACTGATCTTTCATGCCTTTCATGTTCAGTTTCCCAATCCCATGTTCAAAATGAATTTTGCATGAATGCTACGCATTCTTATAATCGGTTTTCATATATAAACAGACGGCTTTGGACTAAAACAGGGTTACCAAAATTAAGGCACAAGGCACAAGTATCAATGCGGCCCGGAAATATTCAAAGCTACTAGTGGGGCAAGTCCACATAGAGCAAGGGCTAACGAAGAGTATCTTGATGAGAATATGCCAGCATTGAAGTGTTTAAAGAAATTATGGATTGTAGGCAATAATGTTTGTATCACTTCCATAATGAAATTTGTAGTTGAATGTCATAATTTTGAAAAACCATGTTGTGAACTTATAACTACACTGGTGGTTAAAAAAAAACTCCCAAAGAAAGGGAGGAGAACTTTATTGTATTTATTGGTTAGTTGTTTTAGTCGCAGCGTTTTTTTGCACCTTCAAATCATAGTCCTGGTAAGAGCTTTTGCGAGTGGATTTGGATGGCTGGGAATGAAGTCAGTCGTTGTTTCACCTTGTTGTGTTGTGGATTAGTATTTCTTAAGAGAAAAGAGCTTCACAGGAAAATGATATACCTACATTAATTGTGGTGGCTAACAAAATTATATGCCATAATTTTATAAAAGTATTTTCTCATTTGGTTTGGATATACAATATTTTTTTTAAATTTAAATGCAATTTTGATATTTTACACAGGTGAACTGAGGATAGGAGACGTTCCTATCAACTATTGTAATACTAGTGTATAAGTACTAACAATTTATTCTATTCTGCAGCAACTTAAGGATAATTTTTCATCATTATAGTGTTGACAGGATAATAATAGAATCCGTATACACACTCTTGGTGTGACCATCATAAAGGATCTTAGTATAAGTGTAAGAATGCACATTGAATGGACAGTTCAATAACTCGTTTTCTATATACGAGTATCTACTCTCTTTATACTGCATAAGTTTTAAGATACTAGTAGACAAGTATGTACATACATACATACATACATGTGTATTGGATTACTTGGCTAAGTACTTTGTGCCATTTTTACGACAATATGTATGTCACTCAGCAGTGCCACAGCCACTTCCGTTTCCGGTTCAGTGACCATTGGCATGCGATGATGCCGGATACTATATGAATCTATATTGTATATGTGTGTATGTGTTGCTAAGAAACCATTTTAAAAAAATGTCTTAAAGGATTTATTGTTATACATACTTAGTTCTTATTGTTATTGTTGTTGTTGTTTTGTTATAATCCTAGCTTTTGTTGTATTCCCATTGTTGATTGTTGTTGTCTCAAACCATTCGTAAATATTGTGTGTATGTACATTTATACGTATATTTGTGCATTGTGCAGCAATTGTCCTGTGTGTCCTTTGCACATATTGTGTTGAGTACAAGTGTTTGGTACGCGTAATTTACTCTTGTGTTAACTTCATGGACAAATATAATGCATAAACATCTATATTTATACCATTTCTTTTTCTGTTTTATTATGAATGATAAAAAACGTAAAAAAAAAGAAAGAATAAAAAATATTCTCTTCATTGACGGAAAACAGAAATACACAATCCAATGTTGTAGCTATGTTTCTATGCCAGATTTTCCGGGAATTCCTTAGTGGAAAAATGTGTTTTGAAGCGGTGAAAAATAATATCATTCAAAATCAATTTTCGATTTAAGCTAATTTTACATATTACCACAGATATGATCTCCTATATATATAAAGATGGAACTATTTTGTCCTGATTAGTTTCTAAGATATTCTCAGAAAATTCAATTACGATTTGTAAATATGTGTAGGAAATAACCCAAGCAGGATTCTGTTCATATTAAAATCGATTTAGTAAGAAAGCCAAAGATAATAAAACCAATCTGTAATCATAAAAATTCAGTAAATCGAATTGACTTGCGTCAGATCTTGTCAGAGTTTCTTTCGCAAATGAATTCAGAAGTTGACTGCAATGCTTCATGTCCAATGTAAGACGTTACTTGGCGCTTATACAACTGTAGAACATCAGATGAGTCACGTTATAATACATGTACGTTATGTACTTTGGGTTGTTCGGAAATTAATTTCGTTTTTTCGCAACAGACGACTTAATTGTATATTTTCACACCTTAGCCGCAAAGTTTGCAAAATTTCAATCCAGAAATTTTGTTGAAGATGCACCATGTTCTGGAAAGGCAATTAACGCTGATGAAGATAAAATAAAAGCAATAATTTATGCAAAGAGGCGAATAATAACTCTTGAGATCGCTGAGAGATTAAATTTCTTGAATTCGACCGTTCATGATGATTTGAAACTGCTATGTGTTCCCCATGTTCTTATACAAAGAAATTTGTGCCGTCGAGTTAACGTTGCAGATTTTTAAGTAAAAAAAATGATCCATTTTTGAAGCGCATTTTCAATGTGGATGAGAAATGGGTTGTCTACAACAAAGTTAAACGCAAGAGATCATGTAGTAAAAATGATGAACGTGCTTAAAGCATTTCGAAAGCCGATATTCATCACACAAATGTGATGCTATCTGGTTGGTAAGATTACAAAGGAATCGTGAAGTACACTGCTATTTTCTGGCCTTATTGAATGATTCACTATTGATTGATCAATAGAAAAGGTATAGTGATCCTCATATAAGTTTGGTAACTCGATAAAAGTTTTTACAGCCTTAGATCTGGTACCATATAATAAACATGTTCCGTTCTCTATAAAACTTTTGAAACAGTAAAATTTTTACTTTAAGGATGGAAGTCCAAAATAACCAGGATCAGTTTTTTGCCAGCAGAGAAGAAAAATTTAATGAGCTCCACGCTCACTGCTACTAGCAGAAAGATGTCAAAATGATCAGTAAAATTATTAACTGTAAGAAAATCGTAAATAAAAATCATCACTGACGGAATTACTTTCCGAACAACCCAAATTTGCGTATATGCGGAATTGGAGTCATTTAAATCTTCATCCCCTCATTTGCTTCTGTTAATGCAAAATATGTTTGTAGTTTTTTAGGTCAAAGATATATTGAAAATTCGCTTAATAGAATAAATTTTGTTTTGAATGCTAAGAATATTTTTCTACTTAAGCAAATATGTACATTATTTAATATTGACATTAAATTTAAAATTAATTAATCGAAGTACATTTTTGTCAATATATAGACGCAAAACTATTTGGCAAAGTCATTGCTGCATATCTATTGTATTGTACTTAGCCTAAGTTCTATAAATAGTGGGTGAATATGAAATGATAGCATAATACAATTGACTGTTCCCAAACCCAGATGAAGTTCGGCTTCTATTTATTTTTTTTTTTGCCTAATTTGCATGCGTTCTGATCCAACAGACATGAGCCCAGGATGAAACCAGTTCCACTTTTAGTGACACAGTCACTGTTGTTGGGGATACTTTCTAGTTTCTACCACTGCCGTAGGTTCTACCACTGCCGCAAGTTCTACCACTGCTGTAGGTTCTACCACTGCCGCAGGTTCTACAACTGCTGCAGGTTCAGAAGGCTGACATGAAGCACTTCAAGGTCGCAAGGAGGAGGCCCAATAACAGAAACAAGAACAGGAGAAACTAAAGAAACATTCGATGAAATAATGTGCAATGGAAATTGATTTTGCATTTGTGTTTTAATGAATTTGATTGAATTTTGTTTTAGTAGGAATCAGGATTCCAGTTTAGGCCACGAATAGTAAACAATAGGAATTGCTTCTGAAAAGACTTAACCTTGTTCTTCATGCTTTTTACATATATTGCCGTGACCAAACGTATCTATTATAAGAAGATTCCTGGGCATATTTCCTTAATATACTTTCCATTTTCATCTATGAGTAATCGAAAAAGAGATTAGAATTTAGAAACTAATATAATAAGTGTAATGTATGACGGTCAATGAACTTTAGTATAGAGTGAAAAAAAATTGATTTATATTTTATATTATTATTATTACGAGATTAGAAAAGCGGGAAGAGAATAGTTTATGACAATTCTTATAATTTCATATTTTATATTGTACTATTATTTAATAAAGAATAAGTTGCGAAATATTATTTTCTCTAGTCACGTCTGTCAATAAAAATTTGAAATTTGCAAGTAAAGTACAATAAACTGTGTAAATAAACTATTCGAAATTTTCAACTAGGCATTTGTCTAAATATTTGCTAAAATATAGTAAGCATTTCTAAAAAATATTTGCCCCAAATTATTGTTTTCGTTTTTATTTTTGCACGAGTTCTTAACAAATGACAACAGTTGTATTAACACATGAGAAATAACCGGAACAATTAATTTCTATACATTTTCATATTGCTTCTTAGTATTATTAGAATTAAGTTATATTGAGACTGCTAGGGCCTGTGCCTACTTACAATTTTATGATAACTTAGGGTGTATGTAAGCAACATGGAAAATTGTCATTTTTACGGAGTGAATGGCTATCAGTGTAATGTGAATGCTTACCATCAACCATGACATCCAAGGGAATGGCAGTAATCCGCTTTTATGATATCAGTGAATGGCAAAATGAATGTCCTTGTCGTTTAAATGACAATTTTTTATGAACGATAGCATGGATGACAGTGAATGGCAAAAATGAAACATTTATTTTTGAGTGACGCGCGGTTTGGTATTTGCGTTTCATTGTGCGTTGCTCATACTTTAGCTTTTGTGAAAATATTTTGCTGTTTCGTTGCTATGAAAAAGATTTGGGCCTTACTATTTCAACGAAACAATCGAAATACGCGGCATCCGTTTATTTATTTATTTAAGAAGCTATTTATTTATTTAGACTAGAACTAAATTCTAATTAAAATTAGCTGAAGCTGAAGCAACTGAGGTCTTGAACTAACGAAATTTTCTAATGCTGTGGGGTTCCCACAATATTCTGCAACATTAGGGTATATTTATACAATTGGCCATTCAGACAATCGATTGTTTGGTAGATGAGAAGGATGAAGACGAGAGTGAAACGCGATTGATGGAATTTCGTGGTATTCAAAAGAATGAATCGATCCAGTCTTAATCACTTTAAATGGCAAGAATAAGTGTTGTCATATAAAAGACAGTTCTGAATGGCCATTTTGAATAACGTGGTATGAAAGCATGGCAATTTTGGCCGGTTCCAGGCCCATTTTGGTGTAGCTTTAGATCTAATGTGCAAGAGATAATACTGTATATATTTATATGGCATTTCTTATTTGCTATAGAAAAGCGAAAGCCCATTAAATTTGATGCAAAATTGGTTGAATAAATGGCAGATAAAGGTTAACCCAAGTAAATCCACACACGTAACATTTACAATTAGGAGACTGAAGTGCCTTAGAATATCAATAGATTAGTCATTCAAAGCAGTCAGCATTACTGCTTGAAATGTATTTAGATAGTCGATTACCTTGGAAACCTCGCATAGAAGCAAAGTCTCAACATCCTAAAATATAGGTTTATTAATTAAAAGTCCTTCGAAAATATTTTTGTACAAAATGATGCTGAAACCGGTTTGGAAATATGGCATACAATTGTGGGGAACTGTAAGCAACTCTAATAATGATATACTGCAAAGATATCATCCAGAAGCCTTAAGAATAATATGCAATACTCCATGGTTTGTTACCAATAACAAAAGGAAATTATTAAGTTCGGTATTAGGTACCTGGAGATTACAAATCCACAAATTTTTTATACAATAATTAAAAGATTCGCATGCTAAACGAAATACATGTTCTTGATATACTCTAAAAATAATAATAATAATAATAATAAGGAGTGTCACCTGGAGCACAACACACGATGAATATGTTGGAAGTAAACCGTATCTTATCTTTTATATTTGTATTTCTTTATTGAAAATCCAATAGGGGTGTGTATTTTATTTACATATATTGTACTGTATATTCCTTCTTTTGTTTCATGATCAAAAAGGAAAATTTGTATTGAAGGGAAATAAAATAAATATGTAATTTAATAATTTCCAATTATCTCTTCTGTCATTTGATTGAATTTTTGAAACTGCAAAAAGCAAAAAGATTTTGATATTTGATAGAAACATTGCCAACAGAGTAAGGAACATAAAACAGATGTCAAAGTAATTGTTAAAATTTTATACATTTTCTATGAATTGCTTTGTAACAAAGTAAATTTTATTGTTCGAAAATGTGATACAAATAAAGCAACATCACATAAAAGTATTGTATTTCATGTGCAACCCTCAAACGCAATTTTCTGAAACAAATACCGACAGACACAAAAAACACAAACACTTTCATGTATCTATGATACTACAAAGATACTTGCTCGTTTGCTAAGGCAGTAACAACTTCAGGTCTTGGGTGCATGACTTTAAAAGTATACGAGTGAGTCTTTGTGGCACTTGCCTGTCTTGGTCCTCAACCTGTGCCCTTTTACTACAATATTACCAGCTACCAGCTACCAGCTACATACTACTATGGTATGTCATTGTTGCCACTTACTTGTTTTAGCATAGAAACTCGTGTTTCTCATCCTCAATATTTCCTCCATTTCATGTCGTGTGCAATTTACTCATATCCTTGGGTACAATATTCATTGTACCTCTTCTTAAGGATAGTAATCTCATTTGCCTTCTGGCTTTACACTTTTTTCTCTATAAAGGGCTATGAACTTTTTACATTTTTATTAATTAAATTAAGTTAAGAAAATTTATTTAACACTTGAGCTGTGAATGCAAAACCCCAAAGTGGATTTTTCTTTATTTTCTTAAATAAACACATGCAGGAAAGCATAGAAATGGAGTTGCATTGTCAACAAACAAACACACGCAGCGCGACAGAAAACATTTTTAATTGCATTTTAATGACTTTATTTTACTCTGGTAATTTGTTGTATTGTAGTCCGCATTTGTTGTATACCCTCGCCATTAATGTGATTAGTTTTTTTATTCTTTCTTTTTTCCCAATTGTTAATTCTTTTTAATACAATACAATATACAAATGAGTGAATGAGTATTGTTAGAATCAACTCAGTTGGGTTACGGTTCATCATCATCATCATCATCATCATAGTAATACATACATAGTGGTTAGGTTCAACACCTAAAAGTGTGCTTCAAAATATTTTTCAATTAAATTTTATAGCTCCCCTGTTGTCCTGATTGCTTGCATACAGAAATGACAATCTTTGTAAGTTGTTCACGTATGTACATGTATGTGAATAAACACATTGATATATTGTTGGCTTTAGAGGTCACTTCATGTTGGTCAAAGTTCAAAGGACACTGTGCAATGAATGGTTTCAGCGCAGCGCAGTATTGCATCGCATAATGAATACACCCAACTTAATGTGATCAGTTTCTGTTTCGCTTCAAATGATTAAATTAAGTTAATAGAATAAGATAATAATTACATAAAAGGATAGAATTTTTGAATTTCTTGAGAGGAAAATAAATAGAAAATACTATTATGACAGTCAGTGAATTTATTCAAAAAGTAACAATTGAACTTAAACGCATCTTATGAAATCATTTCTAGATTTTTTGATATTACAAAGTGGCAGATAATTTCAACGCCTTCAAAACAAAGGCAAATGAGATAAATAATACCCTGTAACATGCATAAATCAGCATATTCGAAATAGGAAAAACTATCCTAATAATGAAGGTACAGAAATCATTGTTCTAAGACTAGATTAAATTGGGAAATAAGTGGGAGGACATACGACATCTTGGCACTGCAAACATAAGTTCAAAGCTGGTAGATTGTTAGACATGTTGTTTAGCGTCTAGAAGTTTAACTATTTAGATTAATTTGAGCTGCAATTGCCGCTTATATTAATAAGAAATTGAAGTTTTTTTTCCATATCTGGGAGGAGATGATACCTATATGGGTCAATCTTCCTTTGATAAAAAGTCCTGTTCCCAAACCCAGCTTACATTCAAAGTCAATAATTTAACATGTTTTTCCCTATGCAAGCAATTTTCTTCAGGCGTAGCAAAAAGTATAAAAAGTAACACCTAAAAGTATTTTGCTACAATAAAAAAGGGCAATACTGGCATAGAAGAAGAAGGGGAAAACACAGTGAAAAGACGAAAAACAAAAAAAAAAAAATAAAAAAAAAAATCAAATAGAAATTGGCAGTTTCACAAAATAACTTAAAATCTTTGTGTGTCAGTCCTTTTTTAATTTTTTATTTTTTGGTGCAAAGAATTGAGCGAACTAGTGAACAAGCCCCTCTAGGCATCATCATACAATTGTGGCACATTCTTGTAGAAATTTTTGTCATTGTTGGAGTTTTTCTTGTTGGTTAGTTGGTTCGTTGGTTTCTTGGTTGTTTGGTTGGTTGGTTGGTAGACTACTACTACGCTGCGATTGTGGCTTGTGGGTAGCTCAAGTCAAAGCGATAGACATGCAATATGTATAGAAAGACATAATAACAATGAAGAGGCAAACGGAAAATGAAAGAATGAAATACACATAGAAACTACATAGATGGGACAGTAAGTATGTATAAGCGAAGGACACTAACAGACAAACAGGCTGAACAATGGACAATAAAACAAATCGAATGGGACTTTAGTTTTTTCGTCTTCATTTTCCTCTAGTTTCCATTTTCCTTTTTTTTAGCTTTTGTTTCTTTTTTTCTCAAACGTGCATTTAGGGAATTTTTTTTTTTGCACTGCTTTGACGTTCATTTAACTGATGTTTTTGTGTCGGTTTTATAGTTCTTTTAATATTAAATTGCTGTGTCCCATTTCCTTGGGTTTGATGGTTTGGATGTCATTCGAAGTAGTGTAGTGGCAAGAGGCACCGAGTAGTCAATAAAGCACGTTTTTTATTATTATTATTTGTTCACGCAATTCGAATGAAAAATCAAACTGAAATTAAGTTGTAATGAAATTGAAAATGGAATCAAAGTCCAATTCCCTTGTAATTGGCAAATGGCAACAAATGTTTTTGTTTTATTTTAATGATGTGAATTAAGGACATGTCATGTTGCATTTTTGAAAATAAAGTGGAATTAGTTTTGGGCAAGCAATTTTAGTTTCTTAATAAATGAAAAGAATTGTTAATTTTTATATCAAAAAATTGCTGGTAAATATGTTCTAGAATAACGAAATAATGATAAAATTGATAGATTTTTGTTCTTATTTACGAATAAGAAAAGGAAATTATAATCAGCAGTAATATGAAGAAATAGAAGTTAGTTTTTAAAAGTAAAATAATTTAGTAAAATTCAGTACATGAAATTATGAGAATAGTTCTGCTAAATAGGTATATTAAATTACTTTAGGTTAAGGTGGGGTAAATAGGCCAAAGACTTGATTTAATCTGTAGCGTTAGGCCTCATTGTGATGTGCTGACGCCGTTTCAGCCGAAGGCTACCGGCCAGGTCACAGTTTGCGGATAGTAAACGGCTCTTAGATAAAAAGGATAGCTGCGAATACGTAACATGTATACCTATATCAGAAATTTATAGTGTCTAAATTTCAGTTCCAATTAGTCCAAAAAACAAAAAAGTTTTTCGAATAAGAATCTGAATTTTAATGGTGTGTTTGTATGGGAGGTAACCTCCCTAGCAATCCGATCAAACTGAAATTTCGACAATATGAGTTTCAAATGCATGGCCGCTAAATTTCTAAATTTCAAGATCGTGGAATTACTGGATCGTATAGCTGCCATACAAACCAGAATGTTTCTTGTATGGGGACCCCTTTAAGTTTTCGAAAATATTTTAGTTTTAGTATTTGTTGCTGATGCCCGGATAGAACTACACATTCTGTAAAAATTTTAACTGTCTAGCTATTGCGGTTTATGAGATATGACCCAAGGACTGACGGACGGGTAACGAAGTCTCTGCAATTGGATTCCTTTTTGTACTCTTTGGGTCCGGAACCCTAAAAAGCATAGGTAGTAGATAGGTAAGTGTGATCTAATATGAGTTCAAGAAGAAAGTAAGAAAGTCATTGTAATAAGCATTCGACCTCGTCACCGTAGTGGAAAGTAGCATGTTAGGATGCTTCATACTTGTAACAAGAGAATGTTATTAGATACGAATATATAGATATTTTAAATGTTATTGTACATGATATAAAAAAGCACATTAAGCCACAAAATGCAACGGTAAAATAATTACATATTACGATACAATGATCCACGAAACTTACCAGTTAAGGCAAAATATGACCGAAGCCTCATTCATAATGAAATTATTATTTGTGTCTTAACGACGACTTTCTTTCCTCAATCCTTAATTTAGTTAAACAAGAATCATCAACAACAATATATACATATGTATAAGTTATATGAGACTTTTATTTCAATGCCTTAAATTAAATTGTCTGACTTAATTGCCTCAAAATTTAAGTATTTAAATTAAATTTTAAGCTTAGAAATTTTTTTGGGAAAGTTTTATCCCATAAAGCATTTTGGCCACCTACCCTACTATTTTCTAAGTAAGTATTATATTATCTAAACAAAAAACCAAATAAACTTCTTAACTTATTTTCCCATTTAAAATGATAAATAAATTCTCGTATAAAATGTTACATATTTTCGGGCACTTGTGCTTCTCAGCTACGAATATCGTTCTACATATTCATGATTTAAACAATTGTGCGTATCTTTTTTGTTTATTTTATGCATTATAAATTTGTATACAACACACATGTACTATTCTTGTTGTTCTATGGATAATATTATGAAGAAAACTTGGAAATTTGACTACTACTTCCTCATCCGCTATTGTTATATTCTCTAATGCATATCCAGCAGTTTTGAAGTAAAACGGACTTGACTTGGCTTGGATTGGCTGGCGACTTGCAAGTTTCAAAGTCATGCAACTTTCTTCGTTCCATAGTTCTATAGTTTTTCTATATATATATAGACAGAGCAGATATTTTTGGTTGTTTTGGTCTTAATGTGACTAGTGAGTGTATGGTGTGTGTGTGTATGTGTGTATGTGTGTGTGCTTCTATGTTAGCTTAGTTGTCTTAAATTTAACTCAGTTCAGCTCAGTTGAGCTCTGTTCAGTTGCACAGAGCTCAGCCATTTATATGCCAACTGCTTGGCGCCATTGTGTCTTCAACATTTATGTAGTATATATGTATGTATAAACACAATAGATTTATATACATACATACATTATATTTATATAATTGTACAAAGCAGTATGTGTATGTTTGCATATCCAAGTGTATTTGCTGTCCAGACATTTTTGTAGCTAATACAATACTTTTTCCATACTCTTTTGGGAACAACGATGAACTGCGTTTTGTACTTTGGGGTTTGATGTTTCGCTATTTAAAAACTTGAAATTGCTAGAAAATTTCATTTTGCTACAAATAAATTTAATTTTTGGATAACTTTTACAAAAGAACCCATACAAAAATTAAAGGAAAAGGGGGGGAAACAGGAAATATTGTACTATATAGTGTTGGATAAGATTGCTGCTACACTATACGTTGCATGTTGAAATCAGTCCTTGTAGAGGATCGAAAGTAATTTGAAACTCATGAGAAATGCTTCCAGCATTTTACTATACTACATTGCAGTTTCAAACGTTCCTCTTTTATATCATTTAAAAGTTTGGTTATGGGTACTAAATTACATTGGGAACATACATTCGTCAGTAGATTGAAATGAGGTTTTATTTTTCTGAGTGTAAAGTATTGTTTGCATCTCCATTGGCAAATGCGATGCGTGCATACGTGCGTTTTCCCCAGTAATTGTAGTTGGTAACCTTTGTAAACGTTGCACGTTTATTTTATTTAGTTTCTTTTTTGTTTTTATTTTAATTTTAGTGTAAAGTTGCCAGAAAAGTTAAAATAAGTTTTATTGTTTTTGTTATAAAATTTATTTGATTATTTTAATAACAAAAAACTTTATTTAGTTTTTAAATTTGTTGTGTATATTAGATTTTTTGCAATGAAAAGATTTGAACTCACAATATTTACAATGATGATTATTAGATGGATTTATATGCATAGCACACGAATTGCAAACAAAAAAACGGAGCCTCGTTGGGTCATGAACGTCTTTATACTCGTCTTTATACAAGTTTTAAAAAAGATATTGTTCTTTTACTATATTAAGATAAGAATGGTTAATGAAAGTATCAGAGGCATTTCTTTGTTGCATTGTTTTCATGAGATCTATTATTGTAGATACAATTTGATTTGTTCTATGCTCTGAGAATGTTGAAAATTCACTATCTTATATCTATAATTCTTATTTATCCAGTTTTGTTGGTCAAATTTTTTGAAACAAGGTGCTTATGCTGAACACACACCGGATCAGACAAGATGTCTTTCTTTGTTTGACGTAACAACAGTACATTCTTCCTTCAGAGGCAGCACACACCAAAGCAGACAATACAAAAGACATGGTTGTGTGACAAATACACGTCTTTGTGTGCAATCGACACAACGAGACACAAATCTGTTTCAGACCAGCGTCGTTGTTGATAACTGTGTAGTTTCTTTTATTCTAACACACACCGCATAAGTCAAAACATAAAGACAAGAAACAAATCAAAAACATGTCTTATTACTGGCCTGTTGTCTTTTAAAAGACAAAACGTTTTCTTCTGTTACATTGTGATCCACTTGGTGTGTGCTAGTATAGAACACGGTTTCTTGCCTTATTGGTCAAAGATGTTTTGTCTGATCTGGCGTGGTTTTAGCCAAATGCAGAAGCCTCTATTCATATTGAACTATTGGCTCTTACTTTACCGTATTGTATAATGATATAATATAAAGATGAAGCAATTTTATTAAATCACAATATCAAATATTTATTCTATGGAGTCCAAATTCATTCATTCATCTCTATTTTTGATTCGTTAACTACACTAGATCAAAATCTCCATTCAAATATCAATTTCTTCATACACTGGCAGTGTTTCTTTTCATAAAAGCGAAAAATAATTTACCAAGGAAAATACAACTTTCATTCCCAATTTATTCTAAGTATTTGTATACATTGAGATTTATACAAAAAAAAAAAAAAAACAAAAAAAAGTGCCTAAAAAGAGTTCCCTATAAATCTTTTCATGCAAACATATACACTAAGGGTTCTTGAGTTTGACATGCTGCATTCAGTAGTTGATGTGTTAAATAAAGGTGAGGAAAATTTATATTTAACGAATTCCAAACTGCAATTTGCTTAACACATAACCACTTCAACTAAGGCGACACGACAAACGAGAGATGCTTTATAAGAAAACTAAACTACAAACAGAAACAGGGTAAATAGCATGACACTCAAAGAACAAGAGAAGAATTGTAGGAAATGTAAAAATGTAAAAAAAAAGGGAAAAATTGCAAAAAAGTTGCATTCAGAATCAAAATGGCGAAAAAACCATTTGCTTTTGGTTTTCAATGTGAATGAAAACATCATAGACTCATATACACACACACACACACACACACACACACACACACACAGCAAAGCCAACTTTGTTTGAGATCCTGTGCAGCTAAAAAATATGCAACAGCAAAACAAGTTAAAGGCAAAATAGCCGTGAACAGCAAAGAAACAATTCTGTTAACTCTGTGACAACAAGAACAACAAAATTAACAACAACATGTAGGGATTGAAGTGCTTACAGTGTTGCCATATCGTTCAAAGTATAAACAACAATAGATTTTAGTTACACTACGCTGCTGTAGTTGTTATTCCAACTGTTTCTGTTGTTGCGAATTGTGGTTTTACTTTGCTTTGCCTTTGTTGTTTTGTTCTTCGCTTGCAATGCGGAAGCGGATGTTGGTTACCATTGTTGGTGCTTTACCCCAACATCATCATCATCATCATCATCATCATCATCATCATCATCATTTGTAGTTTGTTTCTTGTTTTTCAGTTCTCTTTTGTTTCTGTTGCTTTTGTTGTTGTTGTTCTTGTTGAGGGGTCAAGTATTGCCATATGTGCATTTAAAGTGCAATTTTGAAGTTTTTTTTTCATTTAGGTTTTTTTTTTTAAGGGTTAAACATAATTTATGTTAATTAAACGAATGTTGTTCTGTGTATTTTATCACATTTTATTATTGTTGTCATTTAATTTTATAAAATACATGACCTCATTTCTTTATTCATTCATTTATTATTATGTAAATTTTATCTGTTGATTTTCTGTTTTATTATTAACACAAAAAAAAAGGAGAATAAATGAAATTGAAATTGTTGGTTACTAATCGGGATTTATTGTATTTACTATTGTTATTGACTAACTAAACAAAAATTATCTAAAAATCAATTTAAGTTAAAGAGCAAAACATGACTAATTAGGCAGTAATTCAAAATTACATACGAAAATTCAATTGCATTGAAATAATAAAATGGAAAACTAATTTAAATTAAATCCAAAATTAACTTATTTAATGATAATTGATAAAAAAACAACAAACAATCTATTTTTTCATTTTTTTATTTTTTTTTTTAAATTTTAAACTAAATTTGTAGTTGTAAAGAAAAAGTAGACTCATTTAAATAATTTTACATATCATGTATGAGAGGTAAATGTTTGATAATATAAGTTTTCCTAGAGGTTAGTTTAGTAATATTGTGTTTGAAGACTTTTTGAAATTGTTTTATCATTGCAAATGTTACTTCAATGGTTTGATTTTTTATTTATTCAATACATGTCCAAAAATGCATATTAATGGAAAAGATATACCTAATGGTAGTTCTGTCAATTGCCTGGATTTACATCTTGACCAAAGGCTTACGTAGAAAGCAATAATCAGAGTTGAGTATAGAAAACAAAATTGTACTATGCTATTATATACTAAAATATCATGTAACTCAAATACTTCATTTTTGCAACTTACCAAACGAAATATTATCAATGCACCATAAAGATCACAAAGTTGTGTTTGTTATGAAAGAAAAAGTCGGACGATTAAAAATTTGTTGTAACCTAGACTTGCCAAATAGATTTTAATTTTGAAGTGAAACTTTTTTAGCGGCGTTGAGCAAAAATTTGTACTAGTAATTTGAGTGATAAAATACAAATCGTCACGTTTTGGAATCATCTGAATCTCATGAACCGCACTTGGTAGAGACGTCAAATTTTCACATAATGTGTATTTCTAATGCCATATCCCCGATAAATAATAAAATTTTTGGGAAATCCACCCAAAAAGTCTCAAAAAAGACAACAACAACATGCAGTTTGTGTGTATAAAAATATTCATAACAACAACATGCAAGCATCATAATGATAGAATACGAAATGGGGTTCTGAGCGTACTGTCATGCAAGGACATTTTCAATCATTTCAAATATTTCTGAAACATATGCTGCTTTTATTTATTGTTTATCAGCTTCTACAATAACAGCTTTCTTACATGGTATAATAGAGGCTCAAAAACAAGAATTCCAAAAAACTACAATTCCAACCAAGATTTGTTAAGCATTAATTGTCTGAAATGGAACCTCTATTATTTATATTCATGAAAAAACAAAAGAATTTTTAATTTCTACAAAATATAATTAGAAAAACTTGCTCGCACGAGAAGCTTAATTTTCCCTTGTCTGCAGATGAAATCGAAGCATCATCAGACAAAACAGAACCATCTTCTGGCTATGGATTGTCGACACCGAACAAGTCATTTATTTCTTACTCCTTTGTTAATGAAAGCACAAACAATTTAAGTCAGTAATGAAAAAAAGGACATTCAACTGCCCAATCCCTTGATCATTTGTTTTGATATCCTCATAATATTTTTAAAGCAGTAAAGAGGAGCGACATCAACCACTTTCTGCAATTGTTCTATAAATGGAGTCTTATATGACATTGGTATTTTAGTACCAGAGAATAGACTTTAGGCTCTGATCAGCCTAACCAGTTGAGAGAGAACATCAGAGTCGCTTAAGGTTTCAGCATGGCAAACAAGTTCTGTAATACAAGTAGTGTAAACACAATACACACAGGAGATCACCAGTCGTGGCTAGGAATGTTCGGAATCTTGTTGACATATGTTTGGACTTCGTATATTGTAAATAATAAGTTGATTTTATTTATATGAAGACTACAAGATTGGTAGACTTGATAGAGGATTTTGAATATTCTGAGTCGAATTTGAATTGTATGGGATATACAATATAAGCGATGTTATACTCAAAATAATGAATTTTTTACATTACAAACTTCGTGCTATAATTATAATAATATTCTTTCATATATTTCAAAGAAAATTCATTTTAATTTTTCAATTAAAATTTGTTGATTATATTAACAATATTGTAAATTAAGTTTAAATAAATTTGGAAAATATGCAAAGAAATGGTCGATAATTTTAACACGCTTTTATCAAATATTATATCATGCATAGCACAATGATTATGACAATTATGACAATATTGATGATGATGATGATGATGATGATGCTGATGATATTGATATTGATGATGGTCATTATGAAGACAAGCATCATACTTTCCATTTGCTGCTACTTTGATGTTAGTGAATGACATTTGCATATGTGGAACATAATTTAATTGAAATTTGCAATATGGTGAATGGTGCGTTTGTTGTTGTTGTTGTTATTGTTTTATAGATGGTCAACATCACGTCATTTGATTATTGTTATAATTGACTAGTAGCATTAAAGCATTGCATGTGGTGTGTGTGTGTGTGTGTGTGCGTGTGTGTGTTTGTATTTCTATTTGTTAATGTTGTATAACTTAATTATGGCGTGTTGTTATTGATTTTGTAGTGATGTTGGGTTTGATTCTAAGTTTGATATGCAGTATTATGTTAGTTATATAATGACATTTAAAATTTTATACATGCATGCGTATTTTATACTCGTAATAATGTCTTTGTATTGTAGTTAAACTTAAATTTGCATACGTGCCCGAACACATAACACACAAAACAAATCGAATTCGATCTAATCGCGTAGTCGGGAAATTTTATGAATCTAATTAAGATTGCATGCAACCGAGTTACAGCAAAAGCTTAAGACAATTTAGTTTGCATGTTGGTTGAATAAACAAATAAACATTTCAAAAGATTTCCATAATAAAACATCCATAACAATTCCAAATGGAATATCAAATAATTGTAATTACAATTGAAATTGTAATTTAAATCGGCTTAGGTTATTTTATAGTTTACATATTCACATAACAAGAGGATTTAAACTTTAATTTAATTAAATTAGGATTACATGGAATTTTTTGTTGTGAATTTTAAATAATAGTGTCAATTAGTTTTGTCATCAGTAAGTCACCTTGTTTGCTTCCCTTCAGCACATTGTAGATGTAGTAGATGTTTCAATACACTTGGTCCTTGATGGGAAAAATAACCTTTCTCATCATCATCACAAAATCAAAATAATGGCAAAAATATTCAAAATAAAACTATTTATAACTTCTTTCTTCAATAAAAATCATTTCAATAAATTTAAATATAATGGAAATCAAATATAAAGTAATAATATAGTGCTTATCAAAATTATACGACACCCGTTTAAAAGGCTATTCGACAAAATATTTATTTTATACCCCATTCACATGGATATGATTGACAGACAGATTTGACAAACAACCACAGTCGAATTACAAAGTGATTCGCCATGATTCGGATTTTTAGAAATGGTCACTCTCGATGAGTGTTGAGCAAGTTTTTCATGAAAATTGGCAGCTTTTTGGTAATTTTAACAATTTTTTTTTGCCAATTAACATAAAAGCAGAACATTTTGTTTCGCAACCAACATAGAAATAGGCTATTTATGGCTCAAAAACGCCGGTATGCAGGCCGAAGTGAATCATCGTGTGTTATTCCTGTGTGAATGGGGTATTATTTTCCAAAATGCAGCCAGAAACTTGACTAACCAAGAAAGGAAGGAGCTACAATAAATTAAAGTATATAACATTCAGAGGTACATTATTCATAAAATTTCTAACAAAATTAGTTATACACCTTGTGAAAAACCCAGTTAAAATGATAAATAAGTCAGTAAGCTCAGCAATGGGAGCATGAATTGGTTATCATTTTTAGAAAAGGAAGCAATTAAACTATCTCTTTGGTCCAACAGGTTAAGCATGGCAGCAAGCAAGTTTTGTTAGGGACGATTTGGCACGTCTTAAACAGTTTCAAAAGAATTGCTAGATCTAAAATGAAAAAAATTTCGAGAGACGAAAGCATCATATGATGGCACAGATTTAATTTGCTACAAATAATTTGGAAACCCACTGAGACTCGATATATCATAATTGCCATTTTAACGTTTGCTATTCTAACAATTTGTTTTCGCAAAAGGTGTTCCTTTCAGACGAAATGAAGCATAATTTTGATGGACCAGTCAGATACCGAGGATAGTGGAAAGATATGAAAAAGAGGCAAGAGAAATTTTGATGACGACTCTGTCATAATTTGGGTGCATTTCACAAGATGGGTGCATTTGAATTGCATTTTGTAAGCTCCAAGATGAACAGCATAGGGTTCATTAGTTTATTGGAGAGTAGCCTCTTACTATTTTTAGGAGAAAATATGGATGGAATGTTTATGGAATGTATTGCCGGTGTTTATACAAAAGGCAACAGAAGCATTTTTGACTTCATGGATTGAGGTCATCCAAACTCACTTGAGGAGCTATGGGGTATTCTGACTAGACGTGTTTATGCGGAAATTACTGAATACGAGTCTAAAGACTGCCATTTTCAAGAAGTGAAACAATTTGGAGCCAAATATATTGAATAATCTTTTTAACTTGATGAAAAAGAGGATATTGGAAGTTAGAAAGGCCAAATGGATAACACCTCTTATATTATTGTAATTTAATAATTTAAATTGTTTTTGTTGCTTTATACATATAAAAAAGTTTGTTCTTTTATTTTATGTTGTAATTTTTTTTTAATTGAAGTGACAGAAAAACATTTACTTTCTTTTTGGTTGGCGTATAATTTTGATAAGCACTATGTATATTTTAAAAAGGTCAACAGTGCGAATGATTAATCAAGAAGCAAAAAGAATATTGTAAGATGCTTTTAAGTATCTACCACCCACCCACATGTCGTGTTGCCTGCAACGAACTCAATTTATTTCACCCATTTAAGCTTTTTTTATTTCATTTGCTTCTGATTTTCCTTCATCTTCATCATTCATTCGAAAGCGACCACAAAAAATAAAAAATCGCCTAGACACAGCACATGCGATGACGTATACGCAATAAATGTAAAGGAACACAAAATAACAATGAAAAAAAAAAAAAATGAAACGAACGACATGAAATAAAACTTATTTACATACATAAAATGTAAAAAGAAAAACATAATAAATGGCGAAGAAGACAGAACTCAAAAAGAAAAAAAAACAAGAATAAGAAGGCAATAAAGCCAAGACGAAGATACGACATTCGTTGATTTTATTGACATGTTTCATTCACATTGTCACGCATCGCAATTGGTAGGATACGCGCGAAAAACTTTATAACAGTGTTTCTCTGTGCCTATGTGTCTATCCTTCCTTGTACTTGATTCACAATTTTACAGTCATTTGTGGTTCGCTGCTTTACTTTTTGCATTCGAAATACCCCATTAAATTTGATAAAATCAGTTGATTGCGAAAATTGATAAATTGAAATTGATTGAAGCACTTGAAATAGGCATTGGAGCGAATCATGAAATGAAATCCATGGCATGGTACCAGCTGTGATCTCGGAACCTCAAGGCAATAGTAGACATAATGTGACTAATGAATTTATAATGAATGCTCTAATGTGTCTCATATAAGATAATTTTTTCACATGTAAGAAAGTTAAAAAAATATTTTAATGGGAAGAAAGATTGTCATTTTAATTGTTGCTTATAAAAAAACTGTTTTCGATTCTAAGGAAATTTCAATCTAAATGGTAGTCAAATGAAAAATCAGTCAACGAAAACGATGACAATTTCCATTTGCCAAAAATTTATATTGCTTTCTCTATAAAACTGGTTACTAAAAAACTTAATCAATGTACAATGTTTCTGTGGTTGAAACTTTGTTGCGTTTTCCTCTTAGAGTTGGATTCATCAAAACCAAAAAAAAAAATAATCAAAGAAACTTTGAATACACAAAAAGGGTTCAGTTTTGTTTCATCATAGTTTTTACTGCCATTTGACAAAAAAAATATACTCGTGTATTTATATGTATGCATGTATGTATCAATCAACTTAAGGTCTTTGTTACTTCCATTTTTAGTTGTTTGCTGTAATTAACAACGTGGTTTAGATAATTTATTTGTTTTCAACTTCATTTTCCTTTTGAATGCATTGAAAACCAACAACAAAAGCCCAAAACATGAACAAATTGTAAGGCAATTCAAATAAATTAAAATCGATTTATTGTGTGCGAATAATTGCATTTATTTAATGGACAAAGAGGGCACAAATTAATGAATGAATGAATCATTGAATGCATGAATGAATCACTCAAGTTTGAGTCGCGTCAATTATTGTGATATTTGTAGCGTCGTTGACTTTTAAGTAAATAAATCAATGTTAATGATTCTCTTACAATTTATACAATACAATACAATACAATACAATACAATATATGACTATAAGTTTAGAGTAATATACTTGTATAACCATAATTTAGAAGGAAAATTTTGGACTTTAAAATTTAAATTATAAAATTTTTCCTACAATTTAATCTTATTTCTCGCTCAATTGAATCTACTTTACTTTTTAACACAAAGATGTGAATGTTAACAGTTAATCTGATTGCTTTCATTGACTTTTATCTCTGATCAAATAACATAAATCAAGAATGACATATTATTCAAAAGTTCATCATTACTTCTCTATTGTATTTGACACTAGTATGAATGTAAGGAGATAATTTGTGATCATTTTTTGAACACATTTAGTTTAAAAGAGAAACAATTAACCTTACATTTTCTGTTAAGGATTCTAAGTTTCTATAAATGTTGTGATGAGGCCACACAAGATATGAAGGAACGAGCACCAAGGGCTATAAAAGACTGTTTGTAACAAAGCCACCAAGATTTGTTAAAGTTATACAAAACAGTTATGGCAATAGAGGAATCTATCGGAATCTATAGGAATTTAAAAATGCTTTTCAAGCGATGCTGGGCTACAAGTATTTTCGTATATACGATAGATACAATTTTTGTGTTTGAAAAGTTCATAAGCGGCACTTCTGGCGCTCACATACATTATCCAGGATACAAGAATCACAATTCACTTCCCATGTACCAGGCGATCTCTAGTCTTCGTTCTATTATTCTTGGGGTGTCTCCTTATATTTTGAAGGTGTCAACAACAAAAAACGTTCCCTTATTTGCTACAAAAATCACAAAAATCTTAACCATACTTTTTCTCCTTCATTTTTCTCTTGACATCTATCAGGGATACGCATCATAGCGATCAGCGCCTTGAGAACATTGAACTGATAGATAGATATGATTCGATTTGTCTTAATGCTGTAACTAGAATATCCTGATTAATGAAATAGGTGCTTACATTTGTGAGCTTTAATTTTCCTATAAATTCCATATTTTTTATTTTTTAAGTTTTGAACAACAAGCAATAAACAAAGTATAAGACAATTGACAATAACAACAACAACAACAAATCTAACATAGGACACTTGACACTAACAGCAACAACGCGATCATAGGACAGTTGACAAAGGCAGTAACAAAGATTCCTAGCAATCAACAAGGTCGATTTTCATTGTTGCCTTTTTGCACGGACTTAACTGTTAGCTTTTCAGTGTAAAAAGAGAGTTTGATGAATTTCAGAAACAGACAGTGAGATATCCAGTCATTAGTCCACTCAATTATGTTATAAATATTAGACTTTCATGACTATCAATAAAGAAACTTTTGATTTACGAATTGACTGCCAATGAAGACAGACGCAAGTTGTTTTTCTCTCTCTACTTGTTAGAATTTTTTATATAAATATCTGTTTCTCTCAACCATAGGTTCCCAAAGTAGGTGGTAATGGTGGCTTTTTGGGGACCAGTGGAAGGCTCAGAGCAAATTACGGGGTCACGACAGAAAAATTATATCTTCTATAAATAAAAAAAAAAACAAAAAAAAAAAAAAACAAAAGGTAAGTTAAAAATTTGGAGGGGCATTGGAATTTTTTAGTTCAGTTCAAAGTGGGCGGTGGTTGAAATAAATTTGGGAAGCTACGCTCTCACCATTTGATAAAGAACACGATGCAGTGGGCATTGCTCTCATGGCATTCCAAGTGACCATATTGCTGAAATATCTCTTATGTATTGCATTTAACTGAAACTTATGTTCTTTTGATCAGTCAGTGAAATATTTGTTAGGCATCAGGCTAAGACTTAGTATAGCTGCCTTATAAACATATTTTAAAATTTGTTTAATAAACCACACTTAACAAACTAAGCTATGTATTTTATTTTGAAATTCTTTCTTGTTTTACTTCTTGTTAAGAGAACTTAAAATTGAAAAAGAAAAAACCTAATGTTTTTATCAGATTTTCATTAAAAAAAAAATGACTCAGCCTCATAAGCGCAATATGGAAGTGACACTTCTTTACCTTTTGGGACCGAAACCATAAAAATGCTTTACTGATTGTGTTTACTTTACGAAAGAACGTACGAACAAGTGCCAGAACGCAGAATTGAAACAATATAATATCACAATATTCTGTATTATTGGTTTACCATATACTTTAGAAGTTTCACTTCCATATTGTATATGCCTAAAATACTCCAATATAATAAAAACACCGTCAAATTTTGATTGTCGTTACATTTAATTTTCCAATTTTTTGGA
The DNA here is from genome assembly GCA_037043295.1 of Amiota minor. Classification (NCBI taxonomy): domain Eukaryota; kingdom Metazoa; phylum Arthropoda; class Insecta; order Diptera; family Drosophilidae; genus Amiota; species Amiota minor. Next base: position 147,162 of record JBAMAW010001189.1, read on the forward strand.
TTTACTTCCCTTCGCTAAAGAAGTTATACTTCAATTAAAAAAATTAAAAATATATTGTAAAAAATATTCCCAGTGCAAGACTCGAACCCCACTCCTTCGGTTTGCAAGCCCTACTCTTTAACCACTACGCCACGGAGACATTTCAATTTGTATTTGCCTAAATAGCTCTAATATAATCATAATATTGTCAAATTTTGATTTTCGTCACATTTTATTTTCATATTTTTTTGGATTTAAAATAAATAAAAATTTTATCTTTGTTAATTACACTTTTTATTTAAGGCAAATCACTTCTTTTTTTTTTTGTTTTTTGAAATTGTTATTTGATCAAACTTTTTCTACTTGTTCCTTCAATATCTTCAGGGATTAATAAATCCTACCCTTTATAAATGGTAAATGCATATTTTAGTTGAAAATTGTTGATTCTTTTGTCAATTCTTTGACTACTGTGTATAGTGTGTAAAAAATTTTGTTTTTATGACTTTCGATTCAAAGAAGACAGCAAACCTTTCAAAAGAATATCATTGTATGTATTTGCTTCTGTCACTTAGTTTTTTTTGTTTTGTTATTAAACGCACATTTTATAGAGAAACTTGTAAACAAATACTGTTATATAACTGTTCTTTTGATTTTGTCATTTCTCACCTCCCAGTTTTTTCACCAAACTCCTCGTTTATTGCCATTTACTTGAGTTTTGTTTTTAGTACAATATTTTTATTTTATTTTTTTGTTTTGTTGTATTTGAAACTTTTAATACTTTTTATGGTAGAAATTGGAGTTTTTTGCTTGTTGTTTGTATATTTTATGTTGCCTTGACTTGTTTCAACTCAAGTGAAATTGAACTTTGTTTATTTTTGTTTTGTTTTGTTTTTTGTTATAAGAAGCATCTCAAGCAAGTAAAAAACATTGAATTTGTGAAAATAAAAAATAAAGAGGAGAAAACTTGAAATTGTTGCTACAATTTTCTCCCATTTCTCTCAAGTTTCATTTGTTTTTGTTCCTGTTGCAATACTTAGTATTTTAGTTTTTGTCAAAGGCAAAAGATTTTTCATTGTGTTATTTTGTTTACTGCATCATCTCAGTATTCATGAGTTTTGATGTTGAAATGCAATGAATTACATTAAAAGTTGATCATACGCCTAGTTGTATGCCCTAACAAAAGAACTCTGCAAGTGGGTAGGTAGTACAATAAAAAGTCTAGAGGTTTTTCAATGCATATTGCATAAAATTAAAGTAGTTTTGCGTGCAAAGTTGCGTGTAAATTATGCCCGTTAATACTTTTGGAACTATACTACTTCAACTATGGTGACAAGTTAGTTGGGGTTGTATGACAGGAAAGGGGCAAGCAAAGCAAAGTCAAATATATGTGCATGTGCATGTGGATTTCAACACTAGAAAGCTGAAAGTTGTAGCTGTTGAAAATGTTAATTTGCATGCAAACATGTTGCACACAAACACCCACCGACATTCTATTGTAAATAGAATCAGTGAAAATGTGATGCACACACACACACATTTTCTGTTGAGGCAAGTAACAGCAACAGCAACAGCAGCAGCAGCAGCAGCAGCAGTAGCTGTAAGTGACAAGAAACAGGATGCGCATATGGCATTCAGTCAGACAAGCAGCAGTCAGCTTCAAATATACTATGCTAACATACATGGGATTCCTTTACTAGTTAGTTCTCTCTCCTCCCAATACATGTAATATGTAACAAGGACACGACAAAAAACAGACAAATTATGACAAAGTTTTAAAGCAACTTGCATTATTGTAATAAGACTGTTGTAGGTATGTCTATGTGTCTGTCTGTGTAGGGTATGTGGCTTATGTCATATTAAAAACTTACCACAAAATGTCAAACCAAATGAAACTTATGCATAAATTATGAGCAGAATTTTTTCCTTTGTCTGGTTTTTTGTTGTTTAATTTTTGAGTGTTACAACAACATGAGTTGCAAGACAAGTTTGGAACAAAAACAGACAAAAATCATATGAAATTTTAATAAAGGAATGTGCAAAGTTTAATATCTTAGTATGATTAGCTAAACTCTTTGTATGCATTTTGAACTGGGGAAAATTTAATCAAAAATTTCTATTCTATTTTATGTAATTGTAAAGACAGAAATAAAACCGAATGACAAGTGACAATGACAAGGGACAAGTTTCCATGTGGTAAAATCCCATAAGAATTGTTATATAATTCTGTAATTGTTCACGATGGAAAATATTTCATATATTAATGAAGTTTCTACGAATGACTGTAGTCTGGCTTAGTCACTACTAAGTTTTGAAAATAGCAACAAAATCAATGCGATATACATATGTTTATAATAAAAATAAAAGCAGAAGACTGTGAAACAAAAGTTCAAGGCACCGCTTGTACTTAAAAGCTACTGTTTTTATTACACAAAGTTTAAGGCTAAGTAACTAGATAAATTTCCTTTGTAAAAGTAACAAAAGAAAGCCCGTGATTAAAGCTGTGAAACAATAGCGTCTAAGCGAAACTTAAAGACAACTTAAGTAATCACTTGCGAATCGTATGCTGATCGAGGGTGGACATAAGTTTACTAGACTTGTGACTAGCAATTAGCAACTCGACTTTGTTATGAATATTCATTTAAAAAATAAGATCATTAAAAGATGACATTTGTCCTCTTCAAAACAAATGATTTACATGAATATTTTTATTATTATTATAAACAGAAGATTGAACATTTCTTATTTCCCAAAACAAGGCTGTAAGATAAATCATGGAAGACCCATGGTTTCTTCGCAAGATTTCCCTGTTTACCTATAGTTATCTATAGTCTTTGATGAAATAACTTTACACAGCAACCGTTACAATCAACGGCTTCAAAGGCATGTCAATGTTTTTGCGAAGGCACACACCCAAAATGGGACACGATGCAGAGGAAAGAGGCTGCACCCAAACGATTTTCTCCAAAAAAGTAGGTGAATCTCATATCTCATAAAATTGGCGACGAGTAAGTAATAAATGCATTAATTTTTAATAATTCACGCACTGAATAGTTTTATAAGTTTGTCATGAAGTTTATAACAAGCAGAAGGGACCAGAAGGGAGACCCCATAAAGTATATATGTATTCTTAATGATCTCGAAGAGACGAATTGATTAAGCCATGTATGTATGCAAACTAGACCCTCAGTTTTTGAGCAAGAGAGCTGAAATTTTGCATTAACCATTTAAATTCAGGTTCTTATTAGAAAAACTTTTTTATTTTTTGTCCTAACGAATTGAAATTTAGATACAAAAACTTTCTTATCAATGTCCATGAGTAAATTTCAAGATTCTAGAGTTACTGGATTGTAGCTCCCATACAAACCCAATCCCAAGTTTTGTCTTTTATTAGAAAAACTTTATTATGCTATTTATTTGAAATTTGATCTGACCGATATTCAACAACCATGCAGATTTCAAGACCATAGAATTACTGGATCGTAAAGCTCCCACACAAATATTTCGGTCTCAATGCTGCATATGTACTGACTATACCCTAAACATTAAAGTTAAATCAATAAACAAATATTTCTGAATGCTCTATCACAGAGTGTAGGCAAAAACATTTCCTAGGGGGTGCGTGAAGAGTTAAACTTTCTTTTTACTTGTTTTTGTTGGAGATCATCTAGGCAGTGGAAATCCTGAAGCTACTTCATGCCTCTAAGTAAAGTACAATATATGTTAATGAATGAACATGATTAATATCACGACGGGGCTATGACTAAGGCAAGAAATATTGTACTAAATCTAAGCATAGAAACAAAGAATAATCTACACATAAATGATTAATACAACTAGTAGTTTAGGTAACATAGCCAGTGGCATCAGCATTAATGACGAGCAATAAACAATTGAAGTTTGTTACTCACGGTATTTTCCAAATGAAGGAAAACCCAAAAGTAGAGAAGAAGGAAGCTGGCTGCTATATGACTGCATAGTTTACTGGGAGTTAATTATAGATACATTCAAAGGATCTGCATTCTATTTAAATGACCAACATGGTAATACAAATCCGACTGAAAGAATATGTATATTAAGAAAACATTTACAACTTTTAGTAAAGAAATATTATAATAAAACCAGTAGTAAAAATGTATTCAAAGCCTTTACTTGTGACCGTAAAAAGGAACATTAAGACTCTATTCATTCTTGAGCCACGTAGCATAAAATATATTATTTTACCACTTTTAATTTTAATTCCACATTCCGTTATGAAAGACAGATCACAGATGTTTTAATGAACCATAAAAGTTCAAAGATTATAAAAATTTATACTAAAAAACTCAATTTCGAAAACTCAGTGTATAATATTATTCTGTCATGCAGTCAATCGAAAGTTATTACATTCCATGAAATAGTAACAACATTGCGTATACTTCATCTGCATTGTTATACTGTCAAACAACAGGAAATATTAATCATACGCAGTGATTGTCAATAAAAAATATGATTATTCTTTGTTGAACAGTAAAAAATTTTATGTTTTTTATGTTTTTTTTTTGTTTTAACTCAATCTCTTGTTGTTTTCTTTCTTATTTCATACCATTTAACTCTTTTTGTCCACATTTTCTCTTCTTGGTTTTCCAACAATTTTAGCTTCTTTTTCATCATAATATTTTCCATTTCCTCAACAATATTACATTTTTAATGTTGTTGTTGTTGTTAGTGATGGTGATGATGATGGTATTATTTTTCTACTTGCAATGAATGTTTTTACTAAATCATCGTTTCAATTTCATGTGCATAGGATGAGAGTTTGAATGTGTCTGCTCTGTGTTAGTTGGTGTCTTGAAGCCAAGGGTAACCTCTATCCCGTGCATGTAAATAATGAGCACGCATTATGCATAACAGCAACAAGAACATAAGAGTGAGAACAAGAGAGGGGTGTATTTTTCGTTTATCATTTTCTTATTTTTTTTTTCTCTTTTGTATTTTGTACTTTTAGTAAATGACAAACAATTTGTTTAAACTTTTTGCAAGTGATTTTTTCTTTTTCGTTCATTGTTTTGTTTTTACTTACTCACCCATGAAACCCTTCTCTTATACTCATTTTCACTCTCTTTCTGTTTCTATTACAATACATTTATTCTCCTTTTTTTTTTGTGTTTTTTATTTTGTTAAATGAGTTACAAATGTTTCTGAATTCTGAAACTAATTTATTGTAAATAATAATTGAGCATGAGGTTTTAAAGTAAAAGGAAACAGTAAATAAAATGAGCAAGGGGCAGTCAGAAGGAAAGAATACTTGGATAATCAAAGCCCCAAGAAAAGAGGAAGGACGAGAAATCTTGTAAAAGAAAAGTTATTTGTCGCTTGTTAATTTTACTCATTTGCACTCATTGGTTTTTTTTTTTTTTTTGCCAACTAATGCACAACATTTGCTTAGCCGTCATTGTAAAGTATTTTTGTCACTTTTGATTTATTTAAGTTGAGTTTCAGTGGAAAGCGCGGTTGTGGCAAATGATTGAGGTATTGAGTATTTGAAGCATGTAAAGTGAAGTGATGATATGCAAACATTTCATATTTCTAAATATTTTCAATAAATTTGGTGTAAATTTACTTTTCATTTTCAAATTTATTTTAATTGCTCAAAACTTTTGATATTTATTTGATCAAAAAATGAAACAAGAAAAATTGGAAAATAATTTTATTGCACACCGAATAAAACTTTATTAATTAGAAAACTTTAATTGGATTGCTTTGCTCGTTACGCGACCAAAATCGTTGCCAACACAACACCAAAAAAAAAAAAAATAAAGAAACTAATAAGTTTCCTGCATAATATTTAGCGGCAAAGAAAAGACGTAACCCAAAATAACAAAAAGATGGAGGATGGAAGCCAAAAATATTAAAAAAAAGCTGCAGGTTATACTGAAAGCAATCAATGATAATTAAGTGTTGATTCTAAACGCTTCATTGAACACAAAATGTAAAATAAATGAAGAGACACCGAAGCGAATGAGATGATTGACTTGTTTAGTATGTATTAAATGCCGTGAAATGTATAAAAAATTAAAAAAAAGAGAAAGCAAATAAATTAAATGGCATCTGCACAGTTGCCTTTGCTGCAGGTGAACATTGTATTGTTGTCGTTATTGGCAACATAGTTGAATATTCTGAAATGCACCAAGAGCTGGAAACTACTAGCATTGTTAACCCTTTGGTTGTCTCTGGCCATCTACTTTTATGTCAATCACATCATGATGAGGAGAGTGCGGGAGGGGGAAATAGGAATAACAGATGTTGAGAAAGTGGCTTTGAACTGAACTATGAAACAAATGCAAGCGCGACACTTGCAATACAATAAAAAGCAATTCCGTTGAACGGCAGCTGATATTGAAGTTGTTAAACAATGAAATTGTTGTTAAACAACAGACAGGCAGATAGACAGACAGACAGACAGACAGACACATAGACACACACTATTGGTGGCTCTTTTGCTGTATCTGATGAGGTGCGTACGATAGCAAATGGATGCAAAGTGAGGGAAGCGAAGAGTAATAAAACTTTGAGGTAAATAAATTGTTACTGTTCATTTTATGTTGTTGCCCGTAGTAAACTCGTTTAAGGTTTAATTTTGAAACGAGTTAAGCTTTTTTATAGAGCACTGAAAATGAAGTTCTCTAGTTTTAAGTTTTAAAAATGGTTATTGCTATAGTTTATTTTAAAGGATTTTGCATTCTTTAACTGTGAAAGTGGAAAATATATGAAAGCATGAATAATGATGACATCTTAATCCAAATGAAACTATATAATAAAGAAGAAATGTCTTTTGTAATGACGCACATACCCGTACTCCCCATGATAATAACATTTCTCGATTTCTCTCTGATTCGCACTTTGGAATGTTGCACATTAAAACATTGGACTGTATACACTTTTTGATTTCAATTCAAAAACTTGAACAAATTCGAGAGAATCCTGCAAAAGGTTTATTTTTTCTGTTTTTCCTTTGATTGCGATGATTTCTATATTTACCAACATATTCAATTCACTTGTGATTCACATTTTATTATTATTATTATTTTTTTTTTTTTAAATTAATGGTATTTATTGAATCTCTTATATATATGAATAGGACTAACAATAAAGTTTCAATTCTTAAGGGGGTATTATGGTCTAGAAAATTGAAAAAATCGATTTTTCTTTTTTTTGCATATTTTCAAAGCTTAGACTTTCAAAAATCGAAATATTTTGGGAGATACAGCGGATTTTGTGACGTGGCATCTAAGCCGGCCGAGCGGAGTGATCACACAATGAACGGCAGACTTGAGGATTCATTCTTTCCAGAAATTCTTTTATATCTGACTCGAGCCCCTTCCGGGAAATTCTTCTGAGTTTTATATCTTTATGTATAGAACTCATATTCCTGGAGGGAACATTATTTTCATTTATAGTTTGTGATCCAGGTTATCCTCTATAAATTGGATTTCTTGGCTACTACATGAATGAAAACATAATGGGGCACCAACCCATGGACTTTTTTGGAGTTCGAATTGGTAGTACCTTTCGGTACGAAGTCTAACCAGAGGCTTTTTCTGGTACCACGGGTGGTCAGGAGCCCACGGAACCTGTTCCGTCCTGGCCAGCGGGTACGGCCCCCTTGTGGGAGTATCGTGGTGGCTATGGCTTCTTAGAGACAGGCGAGCACGTAAAACTCCGGTACTTCATTGTCTATATATCTATATATATACATGTGCACTTTTAAATTTCCATATAAAAGGCAATATTATCATCTGAGTTATTCTACTGGAAATCTTTCTCAAACTTCAAACGCGCTTTTCTCAAAACCCCTTTTTTTGAGGTGGTTGACACGATATCTCAAGTTCTATCTGAGCGATTCCTTTGTAATTTTGTGAGAATCTTCTTTATACATTTCTTTATCGTCTTACCCTTGGATTTTGAAAAATTTTAATTCCAAGTATTTTGAAAAAATTGAGGCACAAACGATAGCGACATCCTTACTGATTGAGAATTTTTTTCCTTGTTTGATTTAGATCACTACAAGGGTTGGAATCATGTCAACCAGGGAAAAATACCCAGACCAGAATACCCCCTTAAAAATTAATACACGTGTGTGCTTCCTACAATGAAGAGGAAGGGGTTCACTTAGCACTACGAGCCTCTAAGTAAGCAAAAATCGTGCAGCCCGATCGTTTCGAATCAGACGAGATGAGTCCTTTGTATGGACAAAGACTCTGGCTAGAGGATTAACGTGTCGAACTAGTTTGTCCATGTAAATAGCTTTTCGCTTGGAACATTCTTCTTTTACTGATGGTACTGCCAGGTCTTTGTGAATGTCTTCATTCCTGATATACCATGAAGCTTCCGTGATTGTTCTAAGTATTTTGTATTGTGGTCTTTGAATAACTTCAATGTTACTCGCGATCGCGGTACCCCACAATTAAGAACCATAAGTCCAAATTGGTTTAAAAACAGAGTTATACAATATCACCCTGTACTCAAGTCTCAGTCCAGATTTAGAATTGATTAGCCAGTGAAGACTTTGAGCCCTTAGTTTCATATATGTCTTTTTAGCTTCTATGTGCTTCCGCCAGGTGAGCCGTCTGTCCAGATGAACGCTAAGGTAAGTTACCACATGAGTTTGAGGAATTGTAGCACCATTTAACGTTACTGGAGAACAAGTCCGTCGGTTCAATGTAAATGTAATGTGCAGAAGCTTTAACTGGGCAACGGGAGCGGCTGATTACGGCAGGAGGGACAATTTTGAAATTACATCTTGACTCGTTCCTAATGCTTACTTTAAAATATACACATATAATGTCTATTAACTCCCTATGACTCAAACTGTGAAGATATCTCTCCTTAAAATAATTTCACAATATAAATTATATAACAAAGAATCCCCTATAAAAGGCCTTATAGACGGTCAGTTCAGTCTCAGTCTCAGTCTCACTCTCAGTCCATGTTATCGCTTCAGAAATCGAAATTGACTGACAAAATGCTTGTTTTTACACGATCAGTCCAAATCTTAGTGTTGTCAATCGTTTGAGAGTTTTTGTACAACACTGAACACCGTTTTTTTTACATATTGTTCATTTTTATCTATTTAAAAGTGGTTATATAATAACTGATGGGTATATTTCAATGAGTTCCACAGTAAAATCGTGTTTTGCCATACCTGCATGCATTCTAAGAAATTAACGACGCTTGTTGCACCTGTTACATTTGATTACTTTTATCGATATGTCATCGAAATGGACTGACAAATAAGCTGGACCATTTCTTGTTATCGTTTTGTTATCGTTTCGGTTACCGGTGCGGATTTCGAGTCGATAATGGACTGAGACTGGGACTGAACTGAGTGTTTAAAAGGGACTTAAGGTTTCATCCTTTGATGTTAATGCTGCCAATCATTGAACTCATCTTTGGTTCGTTTCTGAGTCACAGTTTGGTAAGTATTTTGCTTTAATATTCTGCATTTATGGTAATCAATATTCAACTTTTCACTAGACAGAACTTCGTCTTATGGAAGGCCATTTGCAATTCCAATAAACATAAGATGCTGATCGATATTCTCTGATAAACTTTGGGATATTCCACATATAAAGTTTCTACACTCTCTCCAACTTCTTTTCATTGCTAACTCACATTTTAGTATATTTTCATAAATTTAAGCTTCTTTCTTTCATATTTCACTTTTTAATTTACCTCTTTATTTATTTTGTAGCTTTTTTTTTAATGATAAAGAAATATTTCCCTATTAAGGCAACTCTTGAATTATAATAAATATAATTTAACTCAATTACCGTCATTAGTTAAACTACTTTTAATTACTCTATCCTTAGCCTGTCTTAACCGGTTTTATGGGCATTTCATATTTTCTCGAAGAACACAACAACACACACAAAGGTAAAAAATGAAATAAAAAAAAAAAAAAAAACAAAATTAGGAGTAGAATGAAGAGAAATGTGGTGAGAAAAAAATTACGAAAATTCTTTAGGGTTTACTACAATAATTAAAGTAAACACTCGTTTGAATGAATTCATTACTGTCTAAGTGAGTAACTGAAATCGTAATTCTATTGTTAACTCACTCACTCACAACAAAAATATATTCTTCATTTTATTATTTTTGTTATTGTTGCTATATTAAATCCAATTCTTTGCATAACCTTGGCTAGTATTTTGCTTGACTTTATACACTCGATGATACTATTTCAAGTTCATTAGGGTAATGAAGGAGAGGCTTTCGCACTGTTGAAAGGGTGTTGCTTTATTCATTGCCTGCTTTCTGATCTTATATAAATTTTATAGGCCAACCAACTACTATAACTAACCAACCATCCAAGCAAAACAGCAAGCAACAATCAAGAAACGTTTTTGGAAGAAAGTAGTCTTGTCTTCATTAACAAGAACAAAAACAATGACCATACAAAATTGTAACAAAAACGTAAATAAAGTACTAACGTATTTCACTTTATGTTCTTTATTATATTGTCTACTCTTCCTGTTCTTGTTTTTATTTGAATTTATCTTGTTTTTGTTACTGTTATTGTTGCTGCTGTTTGTAGTCTTTGTTGGCTTTTCTGCATAATAAATGCGAACAAATAACAACACAAAAACATGACTCCAAAAAACTACAAAGGATTTTCATAGATTATACGAGTACAATGTTGTTGTTGGATGGTGTCTTTAAGAGATTGGAAAGGCGAAAAAATGGTAGAGAGAGTTCTGTTAAATTTTGTATACAAATTTATCCTTCTATCTTTTATGTATATTATTTTATTTCGTTTGTTATTTCTTTGTTTCTGGTTCTTAACAAATTTGGGCCTAACCTATAAAAACTTGTTAAATTGCTTCTATAGTATTGTATAAAGAATGACTCAAGTTCATCATGATGCTCACGTGTTGAATTCAGTCTCTGGAAATTGTCAGTTATTTGTATTTAGAAGTTGTTGCTGTTATTCTTCTTTTTTTGCAATTTACTTAATTAGTAATAAACTCTTCGCTCAGTGTAGCATAAGTTAAACAAGCGCAGATAATTTTTATTAGTTCATGTCACTGTTTGTTTGTCTTGCTAGTTTTTAAACGAGTGTTTTTCTTTTACTTAAATAATAATGCTTAGCTTTATTAATCCGTAAATGAATTAATTTATTATATGAACTAAGAATAACCAAAAGAAGTGAAGAAAAACACTTACAAAAATAAATTGTAAATAAATTGTTGATTCAAAAATGTTAGGATTCAATCTCTTACTCAAACTGCGGTAAGCCTGACCACATTTTCCTTGGAAACTTATTATAATATTATAGATAAAAGGCTGTAATATTAATTTTTTAAATTGATTTGTTTCTGTAGCAGATCAAATGAGTTTTTAATTTCCAGTATTTGCTCAATTTAGAGTCAGTTAATGTAACAAAAATCCAGAATATTCTATTTGTTTGCAAGAGATTAAAAGTTTTGCCTTTTTGTTTGTGATTACATTGCTTAATGGTTTCCTCTTTTCAAACTTACAATTAATTCTGGTGCTATAAGTTTAAGGTTTAATTTTTATTGCATATTCACAATCTTCCTTTGATTGATGTGACTTTCAGAATATGAAGAAGATGGTAGATAATCTCTTAATCACTGTTCATTGTTCTCCATTTCATACTATTACTTCCGTTTGGAATCCTTCTAATAATTCATAGGAGATCTAATAGTTAATGGGATTCATTTTCAATACCAAGCACCTTGCACTCTCCCATTGCATGATACAATGCTTTAATGGCCAAAATAGCTGATGTTACATAACTGCCTCTTAACTTGTTAATTTTTAAAGATCCTTATAACAGCGGTGTATTTTAGTAAATGGTGATTTGATTAATAGCTCAGAGATTTCTACAATAGTTTCACATCTACAATAGAAGCAAATAATCCATTTCTAATTGTTTGTTGCAATAAATTAAAATAAGTTAAACAAAATAAGGATAATTTAGTGTTCATGCCTTCGATGATAAGTAAACAGTTTCAATCTCTATTTAATACACTTGAACAGTGAGAAGTAACTTTAATGTAATAACACTTTAATATCTGTTTACTATTTATTTTATTTGAACATATTTATACAATACTTATATTTATTCTTAATCTATTCTGTTAGTCGGAATTACATCACCACGTTGATCAGGTAAATAGAAGATAGATTCTTTGTTCACTTTTCTGATAAACTGCCGATAATTATAACTGTTCTCTGAATTGAAGTTTGTTCCTTATTTGGATTTTCTATAATTTTGGGTTTTCCTTGATTTGGGAATCCCCATGAGGAACAAACTCTATTTGTATATGGTCACAAATGCAGAATCCGATGGTTAATTTACCTAGACTATTTGTGTTATATGACCTGATTGAATATTCTTCTTTGTGTCTTGTTTGGTAGAATAAATATTATCCAGATGTGTACTCGTATTCTTTTATTACCTTAGCCTCAATAATTTCTACTAAATCATTTTTAACTCATAATGTGGTCTATAAAATATAATTGAAAACCTTTCTAGGTTCAAGTAAATATTTCCAATGACTTTAAGAGCCTTGTATTTAATTGCTTTATTATTAAGGTAAATATAAGTTAAGACATGGAAAAGAAACAACTGTAGAAGGTTAGTGACATTAGGGAAGAAATTAGCATAAAGTAAAGCATACAATAAAACACAGTAAACATCAAATAACAAATGTAGCATATATTGGCTGGATTTCCTTGGGTTGGGAATTGCATTCAGTAGTTTAGTCTTTTATGAACGTCTTTCAAGGCAAATCGTGTTTCTTTTTATAACGTTTTCGCAATTAAAAATGGCATTAAATATTTATATGATTGTATAGAATATTTACCTGGTGATTACCTTTAACTGGTTGCTGGTAACCTTCAACTTAGAAGGTCAGTAGGATAGAGTCTCTTTAAACAGCGTCGATATACACCATGAGTGAGGGTTTCCACCAGGCAGGTGGGAGGGCCTGGTAATCTTTTTTGATGACGATTCCAATAAACATTCGTGTCTTTAAGAAAGCTTTGTGATTTCTATGAAAAACTATGATATCTGCTAACAAATTTATATAATTTTCCAAAGATTTATGATGATCTTGAGAATATTTATGATAAATATGATTAATATAATCATAATAATTAAAAGAACAAACTATTGTATTTTCCCTTTAACACAAAAGTATTAAACACTTCTATCAATTACTTCTCTTTCACCATTTTTATTGCAGAAGATTATGATTTCTGTAACTTTAACTTGAAATCCATCACAAGATTTGCTTTTGTATAAATAAAAGGTTTTTTTTTTATTTGCTTTGATCCTTTCTTCTTAATGGGTTCTGATTAATTTATGCATTGAATTTTTGTGTCTCAATTAAAAAGTCATTAGATGACAATGATGATGACAACAACAAAAATGATAACGACAAGAATGATGACAAAGGATGATTAAAATGATGATGTTTATGATGACAAAATCATCATCATCATAAGAAATAAAGCAAAAGATTTTTCTTGCAAATATTTGTAATAAAGGCTGAAGACACAAAAAAGAAAGGACTCAAACTAAAAGCTTACAAACTTGTGACATGTGTGTGTGTGTGTATATATCCATCTATGTGTGTGTCGTTGTTATGGAAACATATAACAACAAAGCGACTCAACAACAGTCAATATTATTACAATATTAGCGTCATTTATATGCATAAAACTGTGTATATATGTGGAGTTGTGCATGTGTCTGTGTCTGTGTCTGCGTTTATGTTCATTTTAAAGTGATGAAAACAACAAAGGAAATAAAGGTAAAAGTTGACGCTACAACAATAGAAAATATGAACATCAGCACACACAAGAACAACAACAATAACAATTGCTTATGCATAACTAAGGAAATAAGTTGGCCTAAAGTTTTGCATACAGAGGAGTAGGAGTAGGAGGAAGAGGAGGAGTTGAAGGATTGCCTTCAAAGTTGCCTTCAAAGAACTTTTGGTTGAACTAAATTCAACAACGTTGAAGGTTGCTTTTGCTTTTGCTTTTGCTTTTGACCTTTCCTTCCTAGCCTTAATTCATATTTAATATGCCCAAGTCAAGGCGATAAAACAATAAAATCAAGAACAACATGATGAGCAACAACAACAACGACGAAAACTTTTAACTTTCAAGGTGGCGAAGGCAAAATAATATTTATTTAGAGAAAAAAAAAAAAAGACTTTCTAAAGTATTATTTTATTGATTTTATTTTTGATTTACTCGAAAGTGTAATCAAAAATACATTTAAGGACATACAAAATTGGAAAATAAAATATTGTTGTGTCTTTGAATATATTTTTCCATGATACTCAATGGCTTTCAAATACTCAATGTTTATTTTGATTTGAAGCTTCGGTAGAAAGGCCACCGTGTCAGATATTTTTGTTCTCACAAATATACATATTTGTCCATATCAATGCCAATCAATCAAATCAAATTCAATAACACAATCAATTAACCCATCAATCAATCAGTCAGTTTGCAAATTCTATAAATAAAAGTGATTGATCTCTGCGATGAAGATGATTTCTATAGATTTTAAATTATATTTGTAAAAATTGATTTTTTAAATTTTATTGTCTTTTTTTTATTGGAATATTATCATCTCTGCGTATGAGTGATATTTTTGAAAAAAAATCTATTTATTTTATTAAACTCCTTTGAATTGATTTCTTTGTTGGAAAGAGTATTAAGTATTTTAAAATTAAACAATAAAAATATGTTCTAAAATGCAGGCTGACATTTTTCTTGGATTTTTCACAAAAAAATATTATTGTATCTGCTTTGAAATATGAGCACGTACATGGGACAGAAATAATAAGAAGAAAGACGAAAAATCCAAAGAAAAATATAAACTGATCAAAAGAAAAAACAAAAAAAAAAAAAAAAAGAATCTACAATAGGAAAAAGAAAAGTCAAAAGTGAGTTTTTGGACAACAATTTTGTTGTTTTTGTTTTCTATTCAACTTTTTGTTTCCTGTTTGAGTCGCACTTATGTCATCATCTTCGCCTGTTGTCTGCTTGTAACTATTTCAACTATTGAGACGTGCATAGCAAAATAAAATATCCCTTGGAGATTTTTTAGAAAAATTATCTTTCTGAATATTGTGTGTTATATTTGTGTGTGGGTGTGTTATTGTGTGTATTGTTGAGTTATGAAAAAGGGTCAATAGTAAATGATAAAAAAAAGACACCAAATGCAGTTGAATTGACATTGACAGAAATAACGCATGAGATGAATAAAGTAGCATGTCAATGATGGTTAAATGACAAAATATCAGAGCATATGATTTGTTCATGTAAAGAAAGAAATATTTTTATCTTAAGTATAAAATAAATATAAATCAAAATAATAGATTTTCTTATTAGCATTGGAGAGATATAAAGTTGATACTATGGAACAAAAGTAGATTAGAAAATTAAATATTAATAATGTTTTTTGGTATGGAGATAATTTCTCTGTTAGATTTAAGTCTTGAAAGAGATGAGAAATTGGGAAGCATTTCACTAAAAGGGTCTATTTTGAGGAAGATACTGGTTTGTATCACATTTTTTAAATAATTAAATGTTTCATATAAGGAAAAGAATATTAATGTGTTTAATTTATTTCATATCATATGTTGTTGTCATTTTTTTTAAATATGACTTAGTATGTAACTAAGAGAGCATAAGAACCTAAGTTTCGATCAAAAGCATTAAGGGAGACATTATCGAGTTGGGTACCAATTGGGCTGCAATGTCAACTGTGCAGAAAGATAGAAAATAATATAAAGAGCATTGCCAATGGAAAAGAAAGATGTCCGACTGGCTCGTTGGCTCAGAGGTTAGTGCGCTGGGCTGACATCCCAACGGTCACGTGTTCGATTCACGCTCAAGATAAGTCTGGCCTTGCACTTTTCTAATTTCCTCCTTTCCTTCTTAACTTTCCTATGAGCTGAAGGTCTGTGTAGCTATTGCTCTTATTAAAATACTAGGGTTATAATTTGTAATTATAATTTTCAGTTTTATAAATAAATAGAAAGGTGTCTTGTATCTGCCTTCATTGGCATTTTACTCGCAACACATTAAAGTCCTGTTAACTTGTGTTTGAACATATCAGTGAAGTAACGGGCTATTGTTTGTGGTGAGATTTATCGGAAGCTATCGGTTAAGCGGTCTTGTGTTGGCTTTGCTGTTGTAAGTGATTTGTGAATGAAAAATTGGAATTGACTAAGCATGATTATAGGCTTATTTTACCTGATAATACAATATGGAATAGTAATGCATTAAAGGTATGAAGTTTTGTAAAGTGCATACAGAATGAGAAGGAGACTCCTACTTTTTGTTGATCCTTCTAGTATTTTGCACTAGACATATGTCAAATATATTGGACAGAGGAAATCTTCATCATCTGAGGAACGAAACAAGATATGTTATTTTACATCACATGGCATAAAGAAAATACAAACGAAAACTGTACACTTCTTTAAAATATTGTGTATTTCACTCAAATCATTTTATTTCACTTCTTCTTATTCATGTGTATAATATAACTCAGTGCACATAAGATTTTCTTTCTCTCTTTTGTCTTCTTGTTGGATATGTTGAAGTTATGCGTTGTTGCTGCTGTGTGCACCGATTACCCTTGTCGAAGACTGTTTCCTTTAAACTACTTTATCTTAGTTTAAGTGATATTCAAATAATGTTTGATACATGTTCCATTAAACCTCAGATTAATCTTTCTGCTTCTGGCAGGATCTTTTAAATCACTGAGTGCTTAAATAGTCTAATATGACGAATAATTTCGCTTTTTAGGTTCAACTGTGTTTATTGTAGCAGAACTGTAAACAAGCTTAGTCAATTCTATATTTGGAACTGCAAAAGTGAGAATGCTATTCATCTATCAAATCATAAATTCACAGCTTACATTTGTTGTATCTTATTGTGCATTTTGACATCAAGTTTCATTTAATATAAAGAGTTCTCGTCTGTTATGTTACATTTTGATGATGAGGTCCGTTAGTCTTGTGTTTTACAAAATTACTGTAATGAAGAAGTCACATGGTAAGATCGGTCACAAGTCAGTTTAATCATTCTATGTACAACTCCATTATATTGCATTATCATCACATTACTTCCATTAACCTGCATGGTATAAAGCAGCAGCAGCAGCAGCAACAGCAGAAGAAAAAAAAAAACTGCGACTTAAAATAGTGTCTTCCTCAAAACACTTAGTAGCCATTTATTATTTGTTGTAATAGTACTACAATATAAACTTTTATTTTCATAATGTTTCGTAATTTCTTTCCCTTTAATTTCTTCAAGTTTCCCTTATATTGATTTTGACATAAATCATTCCGCAAATAACAGGAAAAGAAAATCAAAACTCAGTCAATTTGGCTACCTGTAAGTAATTGTAATTTATATTAGATTAATCAATTAATTATAAAGTTGCGCTGGGCAACCGCTAAGGAGTCGTAAAAGGGCATCAGGCAGCACAGCAAGAAAGTATTTGATTTCATGTTTCTTATTTTATTTAATTCACTAATTGATTTGGATATTGATTACAATCCTGACTTTAACAAAAAGAAAAGAAAAATGGTAGTGAACCCCTAAAAGGATTATGTTTGTTGTTATTTTTGTTTAAAGTAAAATTGAACAAGGATTGAAGGTTAAGGTAAAGGCAACTTAATAAGCATATATGACATGAAATCATTTTAATTAATGGGATTTTTTATATATTTTTTATATATACAGCATGAAATTTGTGTAAACTTGCAACAATTGATGGGCTCACATAGCCAAATAGATACATCTTCGACAGAGAATGAGAGATTTAGATAGACCAATAGACTAATAGAATAGAACCACTAAATCCCTTCCAGTGATAAAATTAGCTAAAATACAACTGATTATTTCAAAGCTTTTCATGTAACTCAAGATGTTTGTTGATACAATAATCAAGCAACAAAGTTTAAAGGCTTCTACAAGTGTCTAGCGTTACATGTGACGTATGAGCCATTCTTATTCAATGGTAGTATACACTAATACGTTTGACTCCGAATTTCGGAGTTAAAAGCTTTTGCTAGCAACTGTTTTACATTATAAAGTTTAGTACGTTATTATAATCGAATAATAGAGTGAGTGGGGAACAGAGGGAAATGGACTGGGTTGCAAATATAATTGCAATTATTTATCAAAGTATTCAATAGTTGGACAGGAATATGCACACTTTCAAATCGCTTCTAGCAATATGTATGAACTCATTATGCTTGCGGCAAACCGCTCCTTATCTCGATCCCTCTTTCCCTCTCTCTCTCTCTCTCTTTCTCTCTCTATAAAATATAACTCACTCTGATTCAGTGTTAGATAGAGCGATAGACCGACAGTTACAGAAGTTGGTTTTGGTTTCATAAAACCCAACTGTATCCGCTTACAAATTAAATGAGTTTGTGGCTGCTGCTTCCATTGTTTCTGTCTAACTTTATCTTCCATTGGTCTTGGTGTACGTTTCGTATATCTTTGTGTTTATGTATTTTCCCCAGAGTGTAAACTGAGCTATTATTATTATTATTATTATGTATTATTGTAACAAATCTGAAACCACAGATAAATGAGCCAAAGGAATGACAGGCAACAAATTGTTATACAATGAGAAAACGATGAGGAGTGAACATGAATACGGTTTTGTTGGGTTTTGTTTTCGGTTTGGGTCTACTGTTGCCATCTTCATATTCAATTCTTGTGGCATTTGTTACTAATTAAAATTTTATATCTAATCATAGACACAACCAAGCATAAAGTTGGAAGTAGACACATGTATTTGAATATCGACATTGACATCGACATCGACATCTTAAAATGTGCGTACGTGGTTTGTCCTTTTATGTCAGAAATTAAAAATTTAACATTTGTCGTCTTTTTTGGCTAGTCAGTCTCTCTGAACTGATTGCTTCGGTTTTGGTATGGTTGTGGTCAAAAAGTCTTTACATATTTTAACTTTTGATGATGGCAATGGGATTGACTGACTGAATGTATACTTTTTGTTTGATTACCCTTTACGGACCTTTTGTTTTAAATGCTCATTTGCTTCCCATTTTTTTTTACTGTTGTTGATTTTGTTGTTATTGTTGCATTTGTCTAGGTTTACTTTTGGATGTCAGCTGCGCCAAATAGCCATTTCAATTGGTCTGTGCCAGAATGGTCTTAGAATGAGTCTAGTTTCATGATGATGATGATGATGTTAGGCACTTGACTGACATCGTCTACTTCAATATATCCAATCCTTTTCTCTTTTTTTCCATTCTGCTGTCATCGTCATCATGGGTCATGGACATTAAAAAAATATTGGCTTTGCTTTTCATCGGTCTAGGAGTCGCTGTCTTTGCTCCTTTTTTTAATTTCAAGTGTGCGTGACTCGTTTTAATTACTGCGACATTTTTTGTGGATACTAGAGTTTTTATGTTTTTTTATTTAAATATTCTTTAAATCAAATATTTGCTTCAAATTAAAAATTATAATCTCAAAAAGCTGTGCAGTTAGATGTAAAATTAAAACAACTGTACCATTTAAATTTAATTGGTTTCAAACAATTAACTTAAGTTTTGGGTAGAAATATTCTAGCAGAGCTTAAAAGGATTATTGATTATGTTCAGTTTTTCAAGTAAATTTAAGTACAGAAGTACAATGGAGGGTTTACTAACCAAAATACAAAACAATTGAAATCTAGAAACCGCACTAAACTGTTGAAATCTAAGCCAAACAAAAAGCAAGTGCAATAAACATTCACCAGTATGAAAAAATTTAAATGCTAACTTATAGTAACCCAGTTTGGGGTAACATCTCAGCTCACTTTTCTGAATAAGAAACCAACTGAGTAAAGAAATGTGTGCATAAGCTTCGACAAGAAAACAACAACAAAAAAGGGAAAATTTAAACAAAAAACTTGTCATCATCTTACTAAAGTATTTTCGGCAAATAAGCCACACCAAAAGAGGACTAGGACTTGTTTTTAGTTACATGCAACCGCATATTGAAGTGGCAAGGAAATTGTGCAATCTTCACTAAATAAAATGTAGAAGTTTCAATAAATAAAACTTGTAAGTACCCTTCTCTGTTTTGGCTTATGGTAAGTTGAGAGTTAAGTATTGATATTTAAAGAAAAAATTTACATAACAGATAGAGGTTTATTTTGTTATTGAGAATACAAATAAGTGTACAGCATTTTTGCTCAAAAATAGGGCATTTATTGTGATTGAATGGTAACATAATGTTTTATTGAAAGCCATTATTTTTTACCATCTTTCTAACAGGGTACAAATACCGAGTAAGAAAAACGCTTCATCTTCTGAGCCTAACAATTTTTTGTTATCCTCATATGATGTGAAGTGCTGGTCAAACAAGCCATCTGCCATCGTTAAAAATAAGTGAAAATCGGTAGGGAAAATACAAGGGTGAATACAGCGGGTGGTGAAGGTATTCTCAATTGAGTGGTTTTAAGTCGGCTCCGCAATGTGTGGACGAGCATTTTCATACAGAAGAATAACCTCAATAGAAGGAGAGAACCCCAGTAATGACTGGAGCA
Source organism: Amiota minor (assembly GCA_037043295.1). Lineage (NCBI taxonomy): Eukaryota > Metazoa > Arthropoda > Insecta > Diptera > Drosophilidae > Amiota > Amiota minor. Next base: position 167,752 of record JBAMAW010001189.1, read on the forward strand.
GCGCATTATACACGTCTCCAGGCATATTCCACCAACATACATTCATGTGAATTTATTTCCTTATTATTCGCTTGGCTGTTGATATCCACATGGTCCCCATGATTTACTCTTCTTTGCTTTATCGTAATGGATCTCTTTTCTATCACCAGTGACTACAAGATGCAAAGCAAGCGGCATTTCGCATATGTAAAATGAGCGTTCAATGAATCTAGGCTTCAGTTCAAATGGAACACTATTTCCTTGCTTTTAATATTGTATAAGTTCAAGTTCTTATTGTATTTGGCATGAATCTAAGTGCAATCATGATCCTTTGTCTTCCATGTTGAACTCTAAACTTGTTACAAGAAGATTTTATTTTCATTATGGCAAGAAGTTCTTTAATTTGATTTCTTAAGTGTTTTCATACTTATAAACATATAAAAATCTTAATTTTAAATATTAATCCTCTTGAAACTTCATTAATAATGTGGAATGTAAGACCTTTTTATTTCCTCTTCTACCGATCTCTTTGCTTGTTGCCAGAATATCAATTGACAAGCTCCAGGAACAAGGAGTCTTGACCGTAAGTCATCTAAAAACTCTTATTTCTGGCATGGGAGTGGGATTCAATTATAGCTTTGTTAGTCTGACTCGAGCATCCTCAGAGTGGTGCTGATGATTGAGATTCCAAAACACATTTTGGTACTCGTTTTATAAATGATAATTGGAATGAAATTTATAATGAAAATCTGCATATTTGAGTATTTTATGAAATCATTAGAATAAGCAAGTAAAACGCTTTGCTGAGAGTAAATCACTTTTCTTTATAACTAAAGTCTTAATATTTGTAAGATAAAAGTGTAGGGTATGAAAACTTTGTGAAAAAGTATTAAAAGACTTTGTAGTAAAACTCAAATAAACTCATCATGACTTAATACGACTGACTACTGCCTTAGTTGTTCGTTGTGTAAATGATCGAAAAAAATACAAAAAAATTACAAAAAAAAAAATGTTTACAAAACAAAACTAAGAGAAAGGAAATAATATCAACAACAATACTAATACACTAACACTAACAAGTATGAGTAACAATTAAAGAGGCAAGTCCAGTGTACGTACGACATGCGACAAGTCTACAATGGTTTTCTTGCTACACCCTAAAAATATGCTACACAAAAGAAACAACTTTTGCTATTTTACATAATATTTTTTTCATTAAAAATGTAATGTAAATGTTATTTTCGTTATTGTTTTGTGTCTTTTGTCTTTGTGGTTTTTGCAAACTGTTTATTATTTGTTGATTTAATGCAGTTCCCAGCCACCCACCATCCTTCATCTATCCTTCACCAAAGTAGCAAAGCCGCAAAGTAATAAAGAAAGTTTTCTTTTTAGTTTCTTTTTTTTTTTGTCTCTTCCTCATTTCGCTTGTGTTTGCATTGTAAAATGTTCTCGTTCTTCATCTTGTTGATGTTTTGTTCTCTGTTCTTGTTTTTTTTCTTTTTGTTTTTTGGCTTTTATTGTGCACATTTTTCTTGTCTTGACAAAACTTAATTTCGTTTTTCATTGAAGAAAACACTTTTACTGCATTTTACGAACCTTAAGTCCTGCATATCCTCCTGCCTTAGCTAAGCTTTGAATGCTGTTGGCTTTCTTTCATTTTATGCATTTTTTATTTTTATAAAAGAATTTCTCTTACATTTTATCTTATGTTTTTTAGTGTTGATATTTTTTTTTTTTATTTTTTTGAAGCTCATCAGGCGTGACAAATGATCATGATAATTGGCTTAAATGCGGTTACTAGTCGGTTTCGTCGTCGTCTTCGTTGTCGACGTCTTGGCTACAAAAGTAATTGTATGCATGGCATGCGCTTCTTTGAGCTTCGAGGTGTCCTTGCCGCAATATCCTCTGACCTTCTTTTTTATTCACTTTCTGCTGCTAGTATTACTATGCTACTTACAATGTATTTAATACTTGGCGAGGCGTTGTGGCAACTAATTCAACTGCACTCAAGTCAAAGCGTTTCATTTCATGTAAAATGCTATTGTTGCCAACTACTTGTAGACATTATTAAACTTGTTTGGATATGACTTGAGCACATGATGCTGAGGGCAAGACAGGGGCATGGCTTGTAATGTCTTGGTGGTCGCGAATTTTCATTTATTTTATTGTCAATTGCGTCTGTCTTTATAGCATTTCGAGGAGGAGAAGGTTCAAAGAAGGTTAAAGTTGCTATTAAGACAAGACAAGACAAGGGGCAACTATTACAATGTACAATGTACAATATTATGTTACATAAGACATCTTTGTTGTTGTTGTTCTTCCCATTGGTGTTTAGTTCTTTTATAAATTTTCCATGTGTTGTTATTTTTTACAACTTAATTTTTGCTTTGTAACTTTTTATAGCATTTTTTTGTGCATAAAATTCAAATTGGTTTTCTTTTTGGCATCCAAAGCACCAGAGGAATGGCTGACTTTGTTGTCTTCTTACAATATTATTCTTTGCTATTTTCATCTTATTTAGGATTCTCCATCATTTGTGGCTAATTAGTTTTTAATGCCAAACAAAGTGACACTTAATTAATTTACCAGCGTCATAAATATATGCAATGTGTGTGTGTGTGTGTGTGTATTTTCTTTTTGTTTCAGAATTAAGAGTTATTAGCTGCAAAGTCAACACATTCTTCTATATATAGATACAGTACATTAAAAATATACAGATACACATGTTTAGGTATATAAGCATAGCTAAAAGCTTTTTATGCATCTTTTTAGCATTTAATTAACAATTTATTTCATTCGAAAGCACGCGTCTAACATTGAGGCGCACCTTGTTATGCAAAGAAAGATAGATAGACTAACAGTTAGATAGAAAGACAAACATGGTTAATGGATACTTCAAAATTTCAGTTTACTCCATTAAATGAAAAAACACCATAGTTTGCTAAACTATTGTACATATCTTTTATCAGAAAAATAATAATAAATAAACAAATACAGTTATGAAGATATGTAGACAGAAACAGACGAACCATTTAATCATTTCCAGCCACAGGTGTGTTTATAATTATGCTTAATACCTTTATAGGCGAGTGTGTATGTGAGTGTGTGTATGTGTGTGTCTGTGTATTTATGTGTTTGAATAAAATTTTCATCATTATGACAAGAATATGTTGTGTTGTTTTGGACATGAATTAATGTCTCTTGCAATTAATTAATTAATTACTTGCTGTGAACATATTATTCTCGATGAATATGTTAAATTTAAATATATTCCAAAATAATTATAAGGTTCTTCTGAAGAATTATTATAAGTAGATTGAAAGCTTATGTCATATTCAGATATTAACACTTTTCACTACTCCACTCCACTACAATGGAATGTGAATGTAATTCATGAAATGAATATGTATTATAAATATTATAATCATTTTGTTTATAAGTATATGTTTACTCTTAAATATAATTCAGAACAAAACATGTAGATTTCATAAACTGACATTTTATAGTTGACGTGACAATTCTCCATTTAAGCTCTTAATATTTCTTATTATAGTTTACACATACATATCTTTCCAATTTGATTATAAAATTTAATTTTCGTGACCATTTTCTACTATTGTAGTGCCACAATGAGGATAGTGGCTTTATGGCCAATACCTGAGGGAAGTTATTGATAAAAAGTTTGCATTATCTGTCAAAATCTATTGTGACAAAGGATACTAAGTATGCCTTTAATTAGATCACTGGTACATACAGGGTGCGCCATATTTTCAGTGGGCATGGTAATATTGAATAACTTTGAATAAATAAAGTGTTTAAAAAATATGCCCTTTTTGCTGCGTTTTCCATTAACATTTCGAGCATCTCGAGTGGCATAGCGATGATTTCGGCAGGAATGTTTGCCTTAAGCTCGTCAATGATATGAGGATTGCAGGCGTATACTTTGCTTTCAAAATATCCCCACAAAAAAAAATCTGGAGGGGTCAAATCTGGAGATCTGGGTGCACAGTCAAAGTTCTCTCTTTTTTACATTAAGTGGCGATTTGAAACTTTTGGGTTCCACGCAACCTCTCTCTCTGTCCGATTTTTAATCAGTTCATTAGAATGTTTTGATCTTTGTTGAACGGCATATTGACGATCTCCGCTATCCTATGCACAACAAAAATCGACACTAAACGACGAATAGGTTTATCAGAAGTACCGTGCCTGTTGGCCATGATATTTCAATAATATGCACCTTGAGTTAACACAATTCAACGACTATTTCAATGTAAAGCGTCACTATTTTAGCGCGTTGTTTCGGTTTGAACCGATTCATGGTTAAAATCGTACTGAGTTGATGTTTCAATCAAGTTTATTCAATGTTTACATTAATACATTATATTCCTCTTCTTCCCGTCACTGCACGAAACAGAAGTCGTATGATTCTTACAAATATATAAGTCTATGCCTTTTGAGGTTTAATCAAGTAAACAGTCAGTTCCCTGATATGATGCACATTACATATAAGTCGTTTCTAAGCCATCTCATTAAGAGTGAATGTCAAGAGCTTTCAGAGCAATTGGATCTCTAATCTCTTATTCTAATAGACCAACAGATTGACTGAGACTAAATTTACCTGGGTTTGTAGTAAAGCTTAGCCAATTCTAACAATAACAGCTCCAATAACAGTAACAATAATTTAGATTTGCGATGCCGGAAGCTGACGGGTTCAGGGTCAACACGATTAATAAATCACTTGTTAACACAATGAATTATCAACACTGTATTTCCATTGTCCTTATAATAGCTAATGAAGACAGCGCAAATAAACATTAATATGTTTTATTAAATGTGCCTATTTAACAAATCTAAAAACAAAGCATCAAAATTAACATCAAACTATCTAAAATAAACCAATTAACAAATACAATACTTGAAAAAGTAACTACCAAATAGTTAATTTCTCAATATCAAAACAACTCAATCTTATTAGGGATTTGTTGTATTTTTGGTTTTGGTTTTAGTTTTATTCTTCTAGTTGTTCATTAATTTTCCATTTCTATTTCACTCATTATAAGTAAATTATGTAAAATTTCATTTTATCTAGAGCTTAGTTGCGTTCATTAAAATATGGTGAACAAGTGTAATTTACACTACTAACTTCCATCATCATCATCATCATCATCATCATGATAAGATCAACAGGCGTATGAGTAATTTATAAAGTTAGTAAAGCAAAGCGAAGTGAAGAAGATAAGTTAAAAAATACAAGTATAAAAGGAGAAATATAATATAAAAATCTCAATTTAATTAAATGTTTTCAAATGTCATCAACTGTTAGTCATCCGTCATGCTTAGTAAATGACACTATGATGTTGTGGCACCATATAACACACCACAGGATTCTTAATTAACGGCAAAACTAATTGAAAATTTGCTTAAACACTTTACGTTTTTTTCTCTTTATTCTTTCAGTCACGTTATCCGCATTGAATTCACTTTAGTTGCAGTTACAACATTTCGAACGGAGCGACAACGAAATGTGGGCGACAGGACAAAACAGGACGGAACGGAATGAAACGTTTGTACAGGATATGTAGTTCTATGATTATATATAGTATAAAATTAAAGCTACCTCTCTCTTGTATTGTACAAGTTTAGTGAGGTTTTAGTACAAATATGTTGGCAAGAGTGGGTGGATGATGATGGTGATGATGATGGTGATGGTGATGCTGTTTGCGGCTGTTTATTAACACTTACGTTGTGTTTGCGTCATCACTAACACTTGTAATATATACACAAATGATGATATGCATGCATGTGAAAATATATGTTACATACATATAACTAAGCTGTGCCTTTCTCAGTAAAATGTTCACACAAAAATTAACTCATACGTGAATAGTAGCAGGTAGTAACAGTATGTCTGTGGTAAACCCAGCAATGAAATAATCCTCAAGAGGTAGAGCATCGAAAGCAGTAACAGGAACAGAACAGCGCAAATTGTGGTTAACAAAAATGCTTCGTTGCTTTCGGTTAGCATGTCATGGTGGTTGGTGACGTAGCCTTATTACATTACCAACAGATGCGAAGATTTTTAGATTTCATATGGAACGCACCCTTTAAAACTTAAATCAACTCTTCATGACAAGAAAGTTGACTATCGCAAAAATGTTAATGAGAGATTTTCAGTGTTGAAAATAATGTGATTTGGGTGTAAGAATACAATTAAATTAGAAGACAATTATGCATCACATCATTTGAGATACTAATTATTATGTGTGTATGAATAAAAGGTACGAGATTAAAATGGAATTATGTATGGTATGTAAATGAGCAAGCAATATAACAAAATTTGATTAAATAAAACAGAATAGAATACGAAACCCTCGTCTTGAATATACAAGATTCGAGAATTGGTTCATAGAAGATGCGAGAGGCAATGAATATACTGTAAGATGTTTGAATTAAATCTATTTAAATTATAGAATCATTAAAGAGATAATTGTTTATTCAATAATCTTTAAGTTCTAATATTATGTTGTTGCATACAATACAACTCATGTGCATAATTGCAAATTCATTTGGTTATTTTGTACTATAGTCAACTCATTGAATCAATTTTCTCAGTGTTCTATTAAATTTTCGAAGAAAAGCTCGAGTTAAAAAGAATTGTTTGTGAAGTCAAGATTCAAAATTAAAAAAAAAATATATTGTACAATAGGTAGTGTGCCTCAAACTTATAAGCACAATATGGAAGTGCAACTTCTTTAGCGAAGGGAGGTGAAATCGACAAATTAGAAAATGAAATGTGACGAAAATCAAAAAGCGAAGATGTTTCCGAGACGTAGCATGGAGACACAGCGTGCTCGTCTGTAGAGAGATAAAAAACATGCTTTACTGATTGTGTTTACCTTACGAAAGAATATACGAACAAGTGGCTGAATGACCGAAAAATTTTGTACTGAAACAATATATCATTACAATATTCTGTATTATTGATTGACCATCTACTTTACACGTTTCACTTCCATATTGTATTTGCCTAAATAGCTCCAATAATAATAACAATAACATTGTCAAATTTTGATTTTCGTCACATTTCATTTTCATATTTTTTGTATTTACTCCCCTTCGCTAAAGAAGTTTCACTTCAAAAACTTATGTCAAATATATCCTGTTTTATTCAGTGATTTGTTTGTATTTTGAGGTTATCTTCATAATTCCTGTCGCATAGAAGATGTGATCATTGCTGCTGAAAAATTCGGCCAAGTGAGTTTCTTAGTTACGTGAATTAAAGCCTTTTTTTTTTGTCACCAAAAAAGTTTTGCAATGGCAAAAAGAAGTGATAGCAATTGCTTTTTTCAAAAAATCTCTTTGATGACATTAAAAGTTCGAACTCAGTTTTTGGTCATATGAAAGAAGCGCATGGTAGTCCCAGTCGCATCAAATGATCAACAAAACCTCTCTGCTCTTTAGCCCTAGCTTTAACACCGTTTGAGGTGCTGCTCTACGTTTAATCTAGATCGTTTTCAGATACCATTGTAGTATGTGACCCATTTCTCATCATTAGTCACTATTCATGTAAGAAATGGGTCGATTTCCTTACGTTTATCCAAATATACACAGATGGAAATGAGACCCTCTTTGTAAAATCTGCTTTGCTTAAGTGGTTCACAACTATTTTATGGTCATTGTTAAGCTCATGAGCAATGTTACGTCTGCTAACATGGCAGTTGTTCAGTCATTGCCACGATTTTACGGCAATTTTTGACAATGACCAATGGGATTCGAGTCCTGCACTGGGAATATTTTTTATTTTTTTAATTTTTGAAGTGAAACTTCTTTAGCGAATTCAATATTTCTACCATATAAAAAAATCTAAGAATTTCTTTACATATTAAAAAGAAACAACTTCTTAAATCGATTTGATTTAGTTTAACCAAAAATCTTTGCTTCGAAAACAGTCGATGTTAGTTCCAACAAGTCGATTTCTAATCCGTGCATCAAAAAGTCAACGCTTAATCGAAGTGTAATTTATAGAGATGATGTACATAATAACGTGTACATGTAATATAAAGTAACAGAATGGAGTAAGAAATCATAAAAAAGAGTAATGAAAATATTTTCAGATATCACATAATATCCTTTGCAGTATTTTAAGTGGCCCATAAATGGAGTGTATCCTACTCAAATTAAATATATGAACAATATGAAGGAATTCTCATTGAAGGATGTTTTTTAATTGGCAAAAAATATGTCTATCTGTTACCAATAAAACTTGTACACCCAGTGCAAAAACCCGTATATGTTGTACTTGTGTTACAATCGTTTATATGCGTGTAATTGGTCGTGCACTTGATTTTTAAGCACCTTTTTTTTTTGTAGATGCCAATTAACCCAAGCACTTTTAATTTCTGTTTCTGTTTGCTGTTTTTACTTTACTATGCATCGTCAACGATGACAATGAAGATGACGGCAGTGAGGACATTAAATTTGGTGGGTGCCACCCCACATCCATCAAATGGCAACCAACACATATATAGACAATAAAACACACACACACGCACTCTCTCTCTCTCTCTCTCATACACACACACACACATGTCATATACGTATAACGAAAAGCACAATTAACGTAATGTTTCCGTTATAAAATATTTATTATTTGCACTTTTTATGCACAAAATTTCATTACTCAGTTGTACACGTACAATGAACATATTTTTAAAACATTTGTTATTTATTTTTTCCCCTTAGTTTTTATATTGTTCCGGATATTGAGCGTTTAATTACGCACATAGTACTCAGTTTCATGCATGGGTTGATGTTGAAGCTTTGAGGCAACTAAAACATGTGTTGGATCACACATGCATCCCTTTTCTATTTCGATGCGCAGCACGGAAATGAAGGAAAACCTTCAATTTGACCAAAGTTTGTCATATTGATCGACGTTGCGTTGTTAACTTGCAACAATCAGACATGATAAAATGATATACCAAACTATGCATTTACTTCACTTCTAACATGAGTTAGTAAATACAAGTGACAAATGTTGTGTGACGTGTGATGTGTGTTGAAACGATGTGTTAGAAGGATATACGCATGAACGCATTTGAAAGATTGCTTTGGAATACTTGTTTTGTAAGTAGTTTGCAAAACGATAAAGGTGCAAACATTTGAGAAGAAGCTACCGAAACGGATGTCTTTGTATTGTAATGTACAATGGTGTATTGTATTGATGGCAAGTTGGAAAAGAAACTGAGTTGTGTACGTGCTGACGTTTCTATTAGGAAGTCTTTTGTTATATTTGAATTTGGAAATTGAATCTTGATTCAAATTCAAACTGAAAACTTTGTCAGTCTATTATTTTGTATAGGATATATAGTCACTTTAGATTAGATCTTTTTATGCTATTACATTTATGAAAGGAAAGATCGTAAATAATGAAAAACTCACTTATTCTATTGTGAGGATAATTAAAGACTTTCCTTGATGCATTCATTGCAAACAATGAATTTGGTTTTGATGGGTCACCACACTTTGGTTAAGCTATGTCTTAGTTAAAGGTTATTGATGAGGAAGAGAAGGTTTTACAATTTGTATGACATTTCCCTGTTCTAGTTAGAAAGACTCTTTGCTTTCTTAATGCCTCATATTTTTTTTTTTTTAGTGGTTTCTTTGATATTTTATTACATTGCTTAGTCCCTAAGAGAATGCAATTGGTGCAACTCTAACCTAACCTATTACAATATACATATTAAGAATATCATTCTCTATACGAAAGTAATATCTTTTTGCCTCATTAGGGAAACAATTTAATGCAAATATTGTATAGAAAGATCAAATGAATTTTTATTGGCACAATCTAACGCTTGAATGGATTGCAAAAGCCACTTATTCTCCTTGAGCCATGCGCAAATTTGCTTATGCATTTTAAAAGCGTCATCTAACGGATGCACCTCATCGCATGAATTTTGGTTTAAAACACCCAATAAATAAGCAAACACATACACATCTCCATCTAGACATATTCACATGCAAATGAAGTGTATAACAAGCAAACAAACGGAAGTCAAAAGATGCTGAGCCGTGCTAGCAGTTCTACCATTGAACGCAAATATTGCATGCCATTTACTTTGCTTTTGTGGCGAGCGCAAATTGCAATTTTCGCGTCTTCTTCTCTGCGGTTTTTATGTCTTTTTTTTAAACCACAAACAATATTCTTCTTTTTTTTTTTATTAAAGGCCAAAAGTCAAATTGAAGTTGCCCCAGCATCGCAATATGTATGTGTTATACCCCTAGACTCTTTCCGTTTTAGGCCACTCGGTGTGGTGTGGTGTGATATTTATACGAACGAGAACAAGAGTCATCCACATTTTTGGCATCCTTAGCATGGTTGATATTTTTGTTGATGCTCCAGTAGCAGCACCAGCAGCAGCAGCAGCAACATTTATTACGCATGCAAAGAATTTTGAGTGCGCGTCTCATGTGCTGAAAATGGGTGAAAGGAGAATATGGGACATGGGGCACTACTTCTTGCAATTCATGACTTGTTTAGTGCACATGGCGCATGAAATTGTATTGCTTACGCTTTGCATACATTTTGGGGGCGGGGGGACGCATACAAACACATGAAGAACCAAGAGCTACTAACTTCAGCGCGCACACTTCCTGTTGCGAATGCGAATATTATTGTCTACTTAGCAATGCGTATAAATTTTGTAATTTATGCATTCATAGTTGCTTGTTGCAACATCACTCCCACTTTTGTTTTGCCCATTTGCTAATTGTGGCATACATTGCATATACTTTGTATGTATATGAGTATTTGGCATTCTGAATGTGATCAGGTACTTCATTATGTGCGGCTTTTTGTGTGACACTAAAACATGATTTCGTGCTGGATTTGGATCCCTCTTCAGGATTTGTAAATAGGGCAAATGTACAAAAAGTCATTAGAATTCGGTGACTGTTTCTCTGATTAAACAAAGTCTTTGCAAACCTTTCACGTATAGAATTTAAAGTTTTTATATAAAATTATCCAATACTAAGATGAATAGAAAACATTGACATTTTACAAAAAGAAGGATATTATATATACTTTTTCCTTCGTTTACGGTAAATATTTCAAACCATGATAAGAAATTGGTGGTTTTTTATGCATGGCAAAGAAATTTTTAGATTAATTAAATTGATCTCCAATCGTAAAAGGTAAATTTTAATGAAAGGATTTTTTTTTTTATATTTCTTTTGTTTTAATCAAACACATTTACAGAAAATTATAATAGCAGCTTGAGTATACATTTGGTTTGGAAGAATGTCCATGGATCCAAAATATGAAAAAAAAAAAAAAATCAAAATGTGGATTCAATACATTGATTGAACCGCATATCTTTAATACATGATTCACTTTAAAGTTTTTTTTTTTTTTTTTTATATGTTTTTGCAATCTATCGTAAACGATATTCAGCGAATTATATTGTGCACTCTTATTACATTTCTATTTTAATTTTAATGAACGGATGTGCTGGCTGTTATCAAGCAGCTTGACTGCAAGATGATTAACATGACTTTCCAGCCTAGAGATAAATGAGTTGCTGATTCCTGCGATCTCCTCTCGGGTTGTGGGATTCTGTGGATCTCTGTGTAAGATTGAGTTTCTTACGCTCCAACAAGTCTACGCAGTAGTTTTTGTTTTACAGGCTTAGCTGTGAGCTTGATTTTTAAAGCGAGGACATTTTTAAAAGTTTTAGGTAGAGCTGTTTTCTTTTCAATTTTAAGTGGGGCTGCCAAGTTGACCTTCTATCGAGAGATAGTCCAAGGTATTTCGCAGTTGTGCTTTCCGGAATAGTGTCTCCATTTAGATTTATGGAACGGCAGCTCTTGCGATTCATGGTAAAGGTTACTTGAATGTACTTTTCTGTGTTCACGGCTATGTTCCATCTTCTGAGCCATGGTTCTAGAATATTAATCAGGTTCTACAGAATGGTTAAGGATGTCCCTAGATCGCTTTCAGTAGCCAAAAAAGCGGTATTATCAACAAAAGTTGCAACCAAGAATCTTTCGTCACTTAAAATAGGTAGGTCAGCAGTGAAAAGCGAGTAGAGAATGAGTGCCAGTACATTACCCTGAGGAACTCCAGCTTGGATGGCCTATATATCCGATTCTTTATCACCGCATCTTACGTAAAATGTTCTTCTATCAAGAAAGGACTTTAATACCAAGTAAAAAGGTGCCGGTAATAAAGTTTTGATTTGAAATAACATTCCAGGGTGCCATACTCTGTCAAAAGCTTGTCGTACACTCAAAAAAGTGGCTGTACTGAATACTGTCGGTCTTCGAAGGTGTTGAAGATTTGATGAACAACGCTATGACACTTCTCTTGATTGTAAAGATTTACAAGGGATGATCCCAACAAGATTTTCCGGTTTCAGCGAGCAAATGTGAAAGCTTCCGATCTCGTCGGTAGTCATTTAAAAAGCAATTAAAGTTAGAACTGAAGTCAATTTCAATAAGAATCCATCTACATAGGATGCACTGCTTCACTGTTACAAATTACGATATGAACAGAAGAATTGTATGTTAAACAAATTTAGAGATAAATGTAAATTAAGAACGCAATATACAAGACACTTAGCAGACTGAGAACATGTATTACAAAAGACGAGAAACATTATAAATACTACAGGTAACATTGAATAGTACAAAACAACAAAGACACAAATTGATCAGATGCGGAATTAGTTGTTTTTTATTTACTCTTTAGACAAAATTGGACTTGCGCCTGCTTTATATTACTTGTTCAAGACAGACATACCAATAGCAGATAACAACGATATAATAGTAGCTTGTGCTAGATGGTACTGCAATCATCGCGAACTCAACCCGTTTAAGCAGCGGAAATGACTCATGGTGATTTTATGCATGGGCCAATCGATGAGACTTTGGTATAAATATCTCCGCTAACTGCACGTAAGTAAGTAAGCGGTAATGAGGCACGGCGCTTATCCAGTAATACCGTTCAACTCTAGAATCATTCTTTAGATTAATTGTTGCCTAGGTCTGATCCTGCGTGCATTCATTCAACGACAAATTGAAGATATGATTTATAATTAAGTAGGGGGCCCAAGATTGGTAAAAGGGTATTACTATAACATCAAATAGATACAAGCACCACAAAATGATTAGTGCACCATGGATTCTTAGGAATACCACATTGCATCATGACCTTATGATACCAACGGTGAGCGATGATAATGAAAGATTGCAAAAAATCATAGTACAACTCGCAGTCGGTTGACTACATCCCAACCATCTTCTTAATAGCAGATTTTAAGAATGAAAGGCAAAAGTGGCCTAAACATTGTTTAAAGAAATTAATTCACTTTTACTCATATATTCATTTTGATATTTCTCAATACATGAGTTCAAGGCTTGATGGAACCTGAAAACTTTGGTATATAAAGTATATTTGGTCGTGTTCTAAAATGATTAATTTCTCAGAAAATCACCGCAGTGCAGGTCCTTTCCTTGGTTGTCTTTTTTAAACTGAAACCCCATTTTTTTTTAGATATTTGTAGCATTATTGTAGGATGGAATCTTTTTCTAAAATTATGAAGTCTATTATTGAATTCTTTTTAGTGTTTTCTTTGTAAAAATCTCTAATTGGATGTTCCTAAATCATATAAATATTTTGAAAATATTAAACAAAAGAAAGAAAAAAGAATACAAATCATAAAAGTATTCTATTCTTTTTTATAACTAATTCACCAATTTCTGTGTTATTTTCTATGATTTCAAAATGAAAATATAATAAATTTTGAAAAGATAACAAAAAAAAAAAAAAAAAATGCATTCAAAATACAATATTTTCAAATTAAATTGAATTTGGTCATTGAATTTGTTGCATAATTTATGAAACACTCACACAGCTTATCTACTATAGAGTAAGTGAGAGTAGTATGTAGTGTAATAATGTAATGTAATGCAATGTACATCAAGTTGCATGAATTATGTTGTGATGTGTTGCATTGTAATGCTCAGTTCCATATAACCAAAGTGTATTGTCAGCGACGACCAATGAATATGGTATGCCAACGGTTTATGTTTGTGGCTAAACCGCAGGCCTTGCCGCCTTCTAAAATTGCCTATTACAATTGGCTGACTGAGTAATTGAGTGTGTGTGTGTGTGTGTCTGTGCTTGCTATACATTTCAGTTTGGGACACACGTAAATTAGATGCTTTAATGGCATCGCCATTCTCATCGTCGTGCATATTTCATCAAATTAAGTGCCAAAACAACGTATAATCGACTCGTATTGTTTGTGTGTTGCTGATATTTATGTTGTGTGCTCGTCTAGTTGGGGTTTGTTGCCATTATACAATGGTAAATATCGAAGAGTATCTATACACATAGGGTGCAGTTAATATTGATGTGGTGAAGCGAGTGTTTGCCTCTACACTATTCACATTTCATACTATTCATAAGCCTTTTAAGCTTCTGTTTATTTTTCGAAAATACAAATTGAAATTGATTTTTGCCAAGTTTATCTATAAACCATTTATATCAAGAACTATTGTACTAAATGGGTTTGTAGTTTAGTGTCTTCCACACTTTAAACCAATCTACCTAAGTCGATTCACTGCACTTTAAAATATTTCACAAAATATTTATTGAATTTGTAATTTCAGTTCAATTCAGTTTCTCCATTCTTCCAAATAAGTAATTTTATTTATTATTAGTCGCTAAGCTTCTTTTGTTATTACCACTTGTTGTTTATGACATGCAAATAATTTGTTCAAATTTATGCATAAATTTATAACTAAAAATATTTTTTTTTTAATGAATTTTTTGAATATTATTTGTCAATAATTTTGTAGTAACAAAATGAATTATTTAAGAAATAAAAATGGAAACATTATCGAAATGAAAATTTTTATTATTATTGTTTACAAATGTCCAATTTGATTAATGATTTTTTGGTATATACAATAAGTATAATTAAAAAAATATATAAATTTGTTTTAATTATCACAATCGGTTTTATTTGTTTCTTTGTTGCTTTAACTATAACTAGCCATTTAAAATTCACTAGGTTTCAGGTTCTTACGATAAGTAATTGTTACTAAAAAGCAGGCACTTTAAAATATATTTTGTGAACAGAAAGAAAATTTCCATCGAAAATGCTTACCAAAAAACTTTACTCTTTGTATGACAGTAAAAAGATGTAAATATTTTCTTAAGCTTTCATATTTAACATGTCTTTCTCTTTATTTATTCATATAAAAATGAATTGATAAAAGAAATTGTAAGTACAATTCTAGTTCTGTTGAGTTCAATTAAAATCTTCATGGTTTTGATAAAAATGATAGAAAGATTTGATCAGACTAAGAGAATGATAAAAATTCAACACCTTTAGGCTTAATAAATGTCTATTGTGATAGTTCACCACTATACTCTATCCGTTTGATATTGTAGATTTTTATTAACTTATCTTCAAACTTTAGTGATAGTTAGAATTATGTTCAATTTTATTTAAGATATTTCGGAAAGACGAGTCCAAGTGTATTAAATCTTCTGCATAGAGCCTGACAACTGCAGTGTAGATGTTTGATTATCCCTTCTTTCTCCCCAGTCATTTCTACAAAAGTTATTTATCCTTCTTTCTGCCTATTGAACTTAAAAAGACCAAATTCCCATTAAGACTGTGATACTATGATGTATACGATAGACACTTGTTATTGAGTCTAATTGAATATGAAAAGTATAGATATAACGATTTCGATTTCTAATAAAATATTGACAGATATCCGACGCTTTCATCTTTAACAGAATATACAATATATTCTTCGTGAGAAAGAAGAGATAAAATTTGACTTATGATATCCAAAACATACCAAGAAACTCAGACCCAAAGAACTATTGGCTTAGTGAAGAGATATTCTCAAACTTGAAAATGAAAAATTCATTTTGGCCAAAAATTGAAATTGATAAATCAAGATCATCATATTGTGAGATTGAGGCATCTTTGGGTAAAAGTATGACAAGTATCAAAAAGATATTGTATTACATGAACATTTGGCTGTAAAAAAGATTTATTCGCATTGAGTCATGCATAATCTGACAAATGCTCAAAAGAAGGCTCTCGTGTCGTTCAAGGTGCATATACAAAGGCTGTGTATAACATCAGAACAGATGACAAATTTTGGATCCATGCATATGAGCCCGAAACATAACAGCAATCAACTGTATGGGGTCTGCAATCGGAGTGGGAAAAGTGCTTCGAAAATTGGTTCAAATGTGTGCAAAAGTGTATTGATTTTCAAGAAGAATATTTTAAAAAACAATAAAATCAATTTCGATATAAATATTTGATTGCTTAGGCTGCAAATAGCAAACCCCATTATCTTTATGTTATACTGAAATATTTCTATTACACATGTAAGTATCATCTAGAAAAGTAATTTCAGTTTTTTTACATATTGTACTTAAAGCATTGAGTGTGGCCTAATGACTTTAATAATTTCCAAAACAAATAAATACATAAATTATGAGAACTTAAAATGTATATACACCCAAAAATAATTCAAAAACTCATGTTAAAAATTGTAAAATTTCCGTTGGAAAATTATTTTTTTTCATTTAATTTTTTTCTTTTTATATGCAATACATCATTTATCATGTGTATTTTGCTTACAAAGCAATAAAAATTATGAAGATTTCAAAATGCAAAACATGCGCTCATCAATTGTATTTTACCCTCTCACAATTGCTCGATTACAATCATTAGAAATTTGTGGGTGGTCTGGAACTTATTTGCCTTTGCTTCTAAATTTAAAAATATATTGTATTTCTGTTAATTTTCTTTTTTGTAGTTTAATTAACATTGGATCGTTAAAATTTCGAATGTTCGCCTGCAACAATTTATAGTTTTTGCATTCTTTTCTCCCTATAAAGTAAACAGCAAAAAGAATATTTTTCTTGTTGGCTACACAATTTCAAGATCATGTGTCGAATTTTGCTTGAAAACTTATTTGGAATAATAATGAAGCTCATATGTGATGGTAGTAGGTGGTCGTGGTGATGGTGATGGTGATTAAGATGATCATTATCCGGTTGCAGTCATTCATGTCTGTCTATTTTGGTTTGAAATACTCATTTGTATGTCTATTGTAATCAAATCTGTTGATGTATTTATGGTTTTATACATTTTGCTCATATAATCAACACATATTTGTTTATATGAAATTGTAATTTCAATATAATGAAAAGCATTAAAATTTATTTCTTAGCAATACCTAGAATTCATAAATGAAATATTATTCATCACTTAAGTGGCTGTAGATTGAATTGAAATGTAATTGGATTCAATGATGTAACAAGTTAAAATAAAAACTTGTTAATTGTAAAGAAATATTGAAATTTCATCAAAATTTTGTTTGAGATTTGTCTACTTTAAAAGAAGAATATTTAAAGCACGTCAACTTCGATATTTTAAAGGAATTTCAATTTTAAAGTTCAAAGTTAATGTCACTAAATCAATTTGTTTCATGTGTATTTTTTTTTTCTTTATTCTAATGTAAAACAAAGAACTGTGCATCAAAACCTCTATAACGTAAATGCAGTAAAACTTCGCTAATGTGCATTAATACAAAACCGGAACAATCCTAATTACTACGGATTACGAGAGGCATATGAAAAATATTATTATACAACTCAACTGTATATTCCTTCTTCCAGGCACTGAAGTTTTTAAAAGCGTCTTCATGTTTATCTTTTAACTCATCGCAGCCAACATCTTCAGTGGAGGAACTGGCGTCACTATCGAGTTATTCACTAATTTCAGATTGTGACTGTTGATGATTGTCATTATTCATTTTTCGAAATGAAGAACTAAGGTTATAATTTAATCGTATTTGCTTCTTAGCTGCGTTTCCGATGAATAATATGGAACAAAAGATTTGTTTTCTGCTTGAAATTTTCTTATTTTTTTGACAAATGCTTAACGAGTGTGAGACTGTTTTATGAAAACAGTTGAAGTTATCCAGTCATTATCATTCTAGTAGTATTAAACAGGACGGTCGATGTAGTTCTTAAAAGCTTTGGGAATATAGACTTTCCCTAACTTGGGGCATAAAAAAGCGTACCGATTGCACAGTCAAACCTTTTTTAAGTTTTTCTTCCTGAAACATCTCTTTCTTCAGAACACACCAACGTTCGATCAAAAAGTACTCGTAGTATCCAGAATAATGCTGATTCATGTACATTATAATATATGGTATTTGGGTCGGAAATATATTCAGTTTTTTAATTAATTTTCGGATAACGAAATTTGACTTTCAAGCGAATATCACATACCAAAACTTGTTTAATTTTATCCGAGTTTCAATAAATGCATTATACAACAAGCGATCCAGATTATTAAAACTGTGGACCGTTTCCGGATTTCACAGGAGATAATAGAAAATTGTTAATTTTTTAAGTCAGCCCGGGTTACAAAAATGATCGGAATAGGTCTCATCTGGATTAACTAAATTATGCTGTCTTATGTATGTGCATTCTTAAGTTTTTGTAATTCTGAGGTGAAACATTGCACGTAGAGGTTTTTTTTTTATACCAGTAAAGTTTAAAATCGCCATGATCCGATTACTAAACATTATATAAGTCAAAGCCGATATACA
The DNA here is from genome assembly GCA_037043295.1 of Amiota minor. Classification (NCBI taxonomy): domain Eukaryota; kingdom Metazoa; phylum Arthropoda; class Insecta; order Diptera; family Drosophilidae; genus Amiota; species Amiota minor. Next base: position 186,397 of record JBAMAW010001189.1, read on the forward strand.
AAATCTTTAGTTTTATGCTCATCACATTTTTACACTGCCGAAAGACACGATCTTTTGTTGTGTCCTTTTTCTCAAAGAGCTTACCAAACAAAATTGACTAACTACGGGCCTGGTAATCGTATAGTATGCTGAAACGTGAATGGTTAATTAATGTTTAGTGGTTTCAGTAGAGAGAATTTTTATTATTCATAAGTTTATGGTATTGTATATTAATACAATATTATATTTTAAAAGCTAAGTTTAAAAGGTGATGGCATTTCAGTCTTCTCGCATCGCAGCTGTTATCTAAGATATTTGTATTTATAGATTATATGTTATGATATTTCAGCCGTTCCAAATAGTTTTCGCTGAACCTGGCAATTTTTTCTTTCACTGAGTTTTTAACATAATAGGCGGCTCCGACCCCTGTGCCGCAAAGATGGATTGTTACAGGAAAGTTTAAGTTTAGTAGTCACATCACATAGCAATAATCATTCATTGATTTGTGCTTGAGTTTCTTGTGATTTAATTGGCAATAAGTATAATATATTTTAGATAATTTTCTTGCATTTTGAAGCAGATTGGTTTCAAAATTTGTCTATAATGATACTTATATTTAAAAATCTGTAGAAGAACATTTTATTTGCTACATAAGTATATTACATTGTGGTTTCTATCACAAACTTATTTTTAAATGAATTATTTCCTTAAGAAATGATTTATTCAACTTAAATTTCTACTGGGTATTTTTTTTTTTTTTGGCACATTTTTAAGATTATACTTACTCATAGTACATTGAACACCTCAACCCCTGAATTATTAAAATCAAATCAAAAGATACTCACTCACTCAAATAATGATTTGTGAATTTATAGTCTCTCACCCTTTCTAAATGAAACTGATGTGTTCGTTTTCTCTCACTTTCTCATATGCTCATATGACTTGCTCTTATTTGTTTCAAAGCCGGTTCTTATAGAGTTTTGGAAGAGAACAATATACTAGTAGATATGATTTTGTATTAAAAACCGGCATGAATTATAGGATAAGCTTTCAGTTGTTGTTGTTGTTGCTTTTTTGTGTATTTCTTTTTGTATTTGAAATGGGTTACGATACATTAAAATAGCTTTTATTATTTGTTATTCACGCATGTGAGCGTTTTGCATTGTTGTTCGTTGTTGCATTAAACATTTAGAAAAGAGAATCATTATTATCACTGTCATCATCATCATCATCATCATCACCACCATCATTATCATCAACATGGTTATTATTTGTTTCGGTTTCCGTCGCGATCTTTGTTTAGTAGTTCGTTCGCTCACTTATTCTGTGTCAAAACAGGGCAAACAGTTTACAGTTTAAGTTTGCTAGTGGCATCGATCGGTTTGCTTTGATGCCGTCAAAAAATATTAAAAAATATATTTTCAATTATTAAATACTAGAGAAATAATAATTAAATAAAATAAAATTTAAGTGAAAAAAGTGAGTCTTTAGTGAGATGTGAAGGAAGTGTTTGGTATGTTTAAATTAAATTAAAAAGTCCATCATTTTTGTTATTATTTTTTGTTAAATATTTATGAAATTTTATTTACATTGATTTAATTAAGAAACAATAATTGCATGTAACATACTCGTATGTACAAATCTATTTGCATAAATCAATTTAACAAATATAATAAATAAAGAGAAAAACCAAAAATGTATAAAAAATGTTTATTGATTGGCGGCGTGCGTCTCTATGAATTGTGTTAAATGAATAAGTAAATGAAGTCAGTAAATAAAAAAAAAAGAGTTGTAAAAATCCATTAAAAATTTATATAAAAAAGAAAATAATAAAAAACGAAAAAATCCATTAGCTTTTACTTTAGTGGAAAATTTAAAGAGAAACAAAAATTGAATTGTTAAAAACTACAATAATATATAGTATATAATATATAAATATACATTTTACCAATGTTTACATATTTAAACTGATCACCAATTATGCGCATTTAATTTGTTATTTTCGATAAATTTCTATTTTATTTTTATTTTATTTTAATAGTGTGTTTTTTGGCCTTTTTTTTTTTTTTGCTTGTTTTTGTTTGTTGATTTTTCTTTTATTACAAATTTTGAATTTCTTCAAGTTTTCGCTTGCTTTTGTGTTCAGCATTTTTTGAGCATGTTCCTTTTATAATATTGTATTATACATACGAGTACACATTTCTTTACTCTTTGAATTGATATGAAATTTTATTCTTTAATCATTTCATTTTATCAAATGAGAGAACATTAGAATTTATGCTCAACACTCTTCCTCTCTTTTGTATTTAAAATGCTTTTCTCTTATTGTATAATATTTGATTATGTTGTGTTCTGTGTTATCATTGAAACTCGCTCCTCATATCATTTATTATTATGTATTTTATTCTATTCTTTTGCTCTTTTTTATATCGGTACTTTTGTTGTTATTAATGACACTTTTGTTGTTGCCCTTTTGGTTGAATTATTTTTTTACAATTTTATTGTTTGATGAGTATCAACTGTAACATGTATTTTTATTTTATTATCTTCTGTTAGTTCTTCTATTCACATTCCTTACCATAGGGGTATAAAGGGACAATTTGGAAAAATCTTGTGTAAAGATTTAATTTTTTTTTTCAGAAAAGATATACAATAGTTGTGGTCAAACATTAAAATTCACAAATATTTTATATACAAATATAAACTAAAAATCTATTTAAAATCCTGACAGTGTCATGGGAAACGAAAAAACAGATGATCTCGCAAGGAAAGGAAATGCAAACGTCCTCATTGGACCAGAGCCATTGTTCAGGGTGCTTTGTCAGAGCTTTTGGTTAGACTCGGACTTTAGTAGAGTAGCTAAAAACACACAAGAAAACACAGAAACTACTAAGACTGACACGCAAAGGTATTCGCATAGTCTCGCGCTTTTTGACAAGACAATGCAGAGTAATGAAACATCTATATAATATGAGGATCAGTCGTAATGAACAGTGTAGACTTTGTAAGAATAGGAGGCAGCAAAGCATCGCCCAATCTCAATCCTATTGAGCATCTTTGGATTCTGTTAGAGAAAAGAATTCGTCAGCATGTAATAACAAGTAAAGAGGCCTTGCGAAGGGTTATGCAGACAGAATGGGCGAAAATTACATCTGAGGAAACAGAGAAGTTGGTGAACTCAATGCTAAACAGACTGAGTGAAATTTTAAAACAACGTGGCTATCCAACAAAGTACAATAATAAATTTAACTTTCCTTTATAACTTTTTTTTAAAACTGAACGCAGACTTTTTGGGGCCTATATTTACTAGTTCCTACATTTAGATCCCGTTATTTCAAAAATGAACGGTAAAATCTGGACCATGTTCCGTTACCTGTGTGTCCAGTACATGGAACCTAATGAAATTACATATTTGCCTCCAAAGAAGACTCTGAATTTTTGATGAATAGTTGTAATAAGGGAGTTTGTCACAATTAGCCCATTCGAGGCCACAGAGACGAGTTGTGCAAGTTTCAGCCGTTGCTCTATTCTATCAATACTGAGTCTTTCTAAATACCGTTACGTAACTGTGACTATATTTTCTATGACAAAAGGCATAATGAGATTGAAAAATTTTAATATTAATATAAAAAGAATTAAGCCCTTTAATATGATTTTTTTTTTTAATTTCCCTACAATGTACACTAATTGATGCAAGAATTTGCTTTGTTACACTTTATTATAAGTGATTGCATCCAAATACTCTATAACATCCAAAAGAAGGGAACTAAACACATTTAATATAGACAGATGAAGTCTACTTTTACTTTTGCCATACATTTGTTTATGCGAAATAATATTATTATAGGGCTCAAAAAAATATTAAAATAGATCAATAGAGAAATTCATGAACTGATTGGTAGTAGAGTATCCAATTTTGAAGAGTATCTTCAAAAAAAAATATACACAGAGACTTCTTAACTGAACCGGCTTGTATGCTTTTGATCTCCCAAATGGTTTATATTTTTGTTACATAATCTTTTTCTTTATACATAAATAAAAAGACATCTTTAACATGAAAATCATCAATGATTGCAACTGAAAGAAATAAGATAAAATCAAATCAAGAAATTTTTCCATTAATGTGTTCTGGCATTTATTATTTAATTAATTTAATTAATTTCAACTTAAAATATAATAAAACATGTAAAACATGTAATATAATTTGGAAAACAAAATCCAATTAGGATTTGCATTATACATTCATCCTCATTCGCCTTGATTTTGAATGTAACATATAAAATATTATACAACACAATAATATCTTTCCATATCATTTGGTTTTGTGGTAATTTCGTCGATGGTGTTGGTTATTATTATTGGAAAATATGTAAAATGTTTGATGAAAGTTTTATTTGAACAATTTTAATTAAACATTTATTGAAATCATTTAAGCTTTAATAAACCACACAATTAAACAACAAGAACAAAAACAAAAAAAAAAAAAAAAAACATCAGTATACAAAAATTCAAAACATAAAGAAATATTAAAAAGAAAAATAATAATTAGCTTTTGTTTCCATTTGCAACTCAAAAAATGAATTAAAATAGCATTATAGTATAACGTATTTATTCAACTATTATTAAATAAATATATGTATTTCCAACTATTTGTTGCATGTTTCGCACATAAAATTCTTTAACAAACAGTTTTTCAAAAATAATAATAATTAAACATTAAATAATTGTAAAATATTTGATTTTAAATAGAAAAAAAAAAAATAAGAAATTTGAGTCTTTTGTAGAATATCCATAATAATATAAAATAATGTCATTTGCACTTTCAAAAACTTTACTCTTTCATTTTTCCAATTAATTAATAACCCCAAGACAAATTGATTCTAGGCATAGTTTTTCTATTGTAGTTTCTGTCACAATTTCTGTTCGTTTATATTGTTCACAGTAGAATCCGCTTAACGGCAACCAATTTTCCACGGTCAGTAAATTATGAATATAAATTGTCATTGTCCACGGTCAGTAAATTATGAATATAAATTGTCAAAAAAAAGTACGTATACCTTTATATAAATATTACACCATCACATACATGTTTTTGTTATATCTGCCTATTGTTACCTATTTGCACCCAACATTATATATTTTGGACCATTGTCGAATATTTTGTAGCTGTTCGATTCCCCGTTTTCCATTTTTCCATCTATTTTGACTTGTATAATGATTTGTATCAACTTGTACGTATTTGCGATTTCTCATAACATATCCTAAGTTGGCTGCTACTATTTTCTTTACAATTATTTATAATAACTAGGCCTTTATCGAAACACATTCTCCTTAAAACTTCGTAACACTCTCCATCCATGGTATTTTAAGGAGCTATAATTCAAATGATTCAATCTCTGATATATCCAGAGTCCAGGTTTCCAAGGCATAGAACTGTATTGATCAAACGATGCATTTTAGAAAGGGAAATTTAGTCTTTATATTGAGATCCTAATTCAGGCCCATAGCTACCATAGGGGATAGTTTTGCTCCCAAGTTTTGTGAACGAGTCACTTTTTCTCGCTGCTGATGAAAATAACTTTTCTTCGTAGTCATCATTTTTTCCTTTTGAACCTTCAACACTTTTGTTTTGCCTATTGATGTATTGAAATTCTACATGGAGATATTACTTTTGTGTGCACAGCTATATAGCATAGATTCTTTCTCAAATCCTCATCAATGGTTAACAATTACACAGCTTATGTGATGCCTAATAACAAAAATTGGTATACAGCGCGTACAGAATGGCATAGAAATGAAAGCCCCCAAGAAAATTTAGGTTCAAGGACTCTGGCTAAAGGATTAACATGCCGAACTAATTTATCCATGTAAATAGCTTTACGCTTGGAACATTCATCTTTGACAGGTGGTACTTCCAGGTCTTTGTGAATGTCTTCATTCCTGATATACCATGGAGCTCCCGTGATTGTTCTAAGTATCTTGGATTGTGCTCTTTGTATAACTTCAATGTTACTCGCGCTCGCGGTACCCCACAATTCAGAACCATAAGTCCAAATTGGTTTAATAACAGAGTTATACAGCATCACCTTGTACTCAAGTCTCAGTCCAGATTTAGAATTGATTAGCCAGTGAAGACTTTGAGCCCTTAGTTTCATATGTACCTTTTTAGATTCTATATGCTTCCGCCAGGTAAGCCGTCTGTCCAGGTGAACGCCAAGATAAGTTACCACTTGGGTTTGAGAAATTGTAACACCATTTAATGTTACTGGAGAACAAGTCCGTCAGTTCAATGTAAATGTAATATGCTTACATTTCCCCTCATTGACTTTAATCCTCCAGTTGGATAACCACTCCTGAAGGCTTTTAAGATGAGCATCCAAGCTTGCGGAAGCTTTAACTGGGCAACGGGAGCGACTGATTGCGGCAGTATCATCAGCGAAAGTCGAAGTAACAATTTGACTACTTGTTGGAATGTCGGCAGTGAATAACATGTATAGAGTTGGTCCCAAGACACTACCTTGGGGAACTCCTGCTTTTATCTTAAATTCATTTGAAACGAAATTTTTCTGCCTTACTACAAACACTCGATTTGATATGTAGGATTGCAGGACTCTATGCATATTTTGGGGTAGTAAACAATTTATTTTGTAAATCAAACCCTCATGCCAAAATTTTCATTTGGATTTTCATCATCTCTTGAAAAGAGTTTTGCATCATTAATATTGATTGATTCAAGGTCTGCAATAAATTCACCAACATAGAACACTAGAACACTGGCTCATTACACGCATTTAGAGTTGGGGTAGTTTGTAAGGTTGGCTTAATATGTTGAGACATTGGAGCCTTAGGCTTCACAATCTTTTTCGCAGTTTCTTGTTGAACGCCTAAGCGCAGGGCACCTGCATACGACACCTTTGAAGTTAAAGGAATATTAGGAGGTGGACACATAACCGTCGCTGATTCTGTACGATTAGCCTCACGGCTAAAATGGGCGGAATTTTTTTGTGACTGCAACCTGTTCTTCAACTCCTTATATACAGGACAACCTCTATAATTGGCTGTATGATTGCCCCCACAGTTACTGCATTTTTTAAGATCAGGATTATCGCGACATAGTTTACAGGATGCGGTTTCATGCAAGTCTCCACAAGCTACGCATACTGGACGAAGGGTGCAATAAGATTTCGTATGTCCAAATTCCTGACAATTTGTGCATTGTACAGGATTTACTCGTTTGTGAGGCTCCCCCACAGTTACCCTACGGTGAAGTAAACATTTAAGGTTGTAAATGGGATGCACTTCATTTTTCTTTAAGTGCTGCAACTTTGGAGCCAACTCAATTTTGTACAATGGCTGTGGGATTTTGTTTTTATTAATCATATTAATTACTACTTTGAATTCAAATCCTTTTTTCTTCCAGTGCAGTCTTAATATCGCTACAATCCACAGAGGGTTCAATGCCCTTAATTACAACAACCAGCCCTTTACTACTTTTAAGTTGATATGTATAGTAGTTTCTTTTAGACTCTCTAAGGTACTTTGTTACAGAACTTAGTTTCTTTTATATTACCCTTGGTAATAGGGACAATATGAGAGTTATTTTTGCCAACAATTCTTTGAATAGCATCTACCAGTCTATTCGAGCTTTCTTCAGGAACATATATTGGGGGAGGTTTCGCGGTTTTAGGTTTTTTGAGTTATTGTCATCTTTTTTAACAGGTTCATCTTTTTCAGCAAGTAGCTGGAACCTATTACTTTCCAAAATCGTTTTTTTAGCATTATTAATTATTCTTTTGCGGGCTTAGTTTGCGTTTATTGTGGAATTGTATGTAGCGGTCAATACCTGTCTGCACTGCCGCTTTATTTTCATGAGTCCCGTTTTGCATGCGCTGATTTTGACCACCTGCTGGTGACACAGTTGTCTTTTTTATTGTTTTTGCTTGCATAGTAGAATTTTTTCTATTGCATGCTTGTTCTTGTTTTGGGTTATTAATATATTAATACAAATAAAATAAAAATTTATTATCTGCTATGTGAACGTCCAATCAAAAGGACAGCTCGACGCGACGCTACAGTATTGTAACGTTATTTTCTTTTCCTACTTTATGCTTAGTTGTTTTTCGATATGATGCTAACCAATTTACTTTGTAATCTAATTTTTGAAATTAGTTCTCTGAAGCAGGCGCTGCGAAACACACGTCTGCTCGCTTCAGAGGGCATCATCTTGTTCATTTTATTTTAATGCTAAAATTCTAAAAACTGTCAAAAGAACAAAGCAAGGACAGCTAGTATTTTATATAATATTGTATATTTAAACTAACAAGCTGCAAATGAAGAAACCTTTACTTCTCGTATAAAATTGTGATGATTATTTATTTTGATTAAAACATTAAACAAAAAAAATAAAAAAAAAAAATAATTTAATTCTTTAAATTTTTTTAATAATTAATGGATAAATGAAAATATAATTCAAAATAATTTCAATATCAAAAGAGAATTTTGTTGTTGTCGTTTATGGAAGATTGACAGCCACGCAGGCAGATGAAGATTCATAAGCCAGGTGAAGTTGTACCAGTATAGACAATCGTCTTAATAGGTAAACCCAGAAACTCCGTTTCAGTTCTATTTATATTGGCACTTAATGTTGGTGACTATAAAAAAAAAATAACCAAAATTTTTTTTTTATAATATAAGATGTTAAAAAGATATTGTTAACTTACAGATAGTCCACTAGAAACCCCTAGAACACTTTCGGCCCTCATATATGAAGCTAATGCTACGTTCAATTCAGTGTTGTTCTTTGTCCTAAAATGATCTTCTACATCTACAGCTGAACATTTAGATTTAGAACGATTTTTTGAGCATTCATTGCGTTCCCAGTCGAGACGCAAATGGAGAGCCTCAATCAATGTAATCGGTTCTGTTTTGGGCTTTGTCGGTATTGTTCCACCAAAGGTAAGTTCGAAAGAGTGCTTATTAAAATTAATCTTATCATTGACGGTATCTTCTATTATACCGGGATTATAAGTATCCAAAACGAGTGTCTCGAATTGAGCATCGTAAGCACTTTTTTTTGAAGTTCCCACCGCTGTAAGTGAATGATATTTATTATTAAAAATAATATTACTAAGTGCATTTGTATATATATGTAAAACCCACCAGAGGCACATTTATTTTGAGGGTTAATGCTTTGATTCATAAAGCTTGGATGCTAGAAAGAAAATAGAGTATATATTTAATATAAATAGATTTTGTGGTTCTGTTCTGTTTTTATGGAATCTTACATCAGTTGGCATAGAGCGCGCATCAGTTCTGCCGCAGCAAGGCTTGGAAGGACGTGGCTCTAGATTTGCGCCTGAATTGCAAGTACACGATGCATTTCCTGTAGAACCTTGGGTTTCGAAAGAAAACTGTTGTGCACGTGGCTGATATACTTGCTGCTGTTGTTGCTGCTGCTGACATGGTGGCTGTGGTGAATATTGTTGTTGGCTCTGATATAATGAAGGCTCCTGTAGTTGATTTTGACACGATGGCATTGTTTGTTTGGATTGACAACACAATGGTGGGGATTGTCGATTATTTTGATACTGTTGCTGTGGATATTGTTGGCGTGACAGATTAGCATTAGTATTTGAAGTTCGTTCGTTCAATCTACCCAAGTGTTCTTTACTAAGTGTTTTTGCTATTTCTTCGCAAAATTTAACATTCTGTTTTGATACTCTGGATGGCAAATTTTGATAAGTTGTGTTGTTTGGCGATCCCATCTAAAGATACATGAAGCAAAATAAATAGAATTCATGTAAACATATTTAAAAACTTTGTACAAAACAGAAATAATATTTACATTAGAGAATTGTCCCGCATTTGTGCAGGGTGATGTGTGAGTATCAAGTGGATACTGTGTTCGATTCGCGCCACTAGCCAATGGCAGATCTGACATATCAAAATGTGTTTGAGTTTGTATGGTTTGCCGGCGCATTTCACTTTGCATCTACGAGTAGAAAAACGTCTTTGGCATATGAGAAACTGGAGAAGAAAGTGAACTTACATTTAATGCATTTTGATTTAAACATTGTGGTCGTTGGTGTGGCATATGTCCTTGGGTCTGAGTTGCTATACGTTGAGATTGACATGGCTGCGAAGGTTCCGTTCTTCGTATAGGATATTGGCTAGTTTCTTGAGCTCCATGCGAACTTGCATACAAAGATTGCTAAAACAAAAATAAAAATTGCAGTTAATAAGTGCCATTCATTTTCTTGAAACGAAATTATGACTTGCATTTTGTTGGCAGCAATTCGGAGGAGAATTGGTTCTATTTCCTGGCATTGCAGATATCTAAGAGAAAAATACAATAAAAAAATATAGAAGACAAAAAAAATAGCAAGATATATATCTACGAACATTTCTTGATTGCGGCATATCCATTGGACGATAGCAATTGCAATCTTCATCTGGTTCCTAAAGTAAAAAACAAAACAAAAATTGAAAATATTTCTATTTTTTAAAAAGATGAAAGATGAAAAACAAGAAACATCTTACAGGATCTCTGAATTGCTGCACTTGATCATCAGAATTTTCTTGATCACAAGAACATTGTTCATCGTCTTCAATGTGAAAATATGTACTATCCAAGGTTGGTGGCTGCTCATTATAGGAATCAAGATCGTGTAAAAGATTTACTCATATAATGTAAAACATACCTGTTCATCCATTTGTCTATACTGTGGTTGTGGTTGATTTCTAGCATTTCTAAAAACCCGCCATACTTCATCTTGAATGCTATTGTTATTCTATTGAAGAAATGTTTGGTAGAAAGATATTCGAAAGTTTTTAAAAGATCTCTACTATATAGCTTACAGAGTTGTTATTGTTTGTTGTGTTAGCCATTTCTGGTGGAGATATATCACATTGACACTCTGACGAGGGTGGTGAAGGTGGAACTGTGTATGGTTGAGATTGTAACTGCGGTGGCGTTTGTTGACGTGTCTGTACACGTGGTTGTGGTTGCTCCAGTTGTGTTTTCTGCTGGGGCTGTTGGCGTGACGGCATTGGAGAGATGGGAGGAGGATCTGATCTTTCAATACGTGTGCTCGATGCCGGGGGATCCTACGATATTATGTATATTCAAAAGATATTACTGTATAAACATATTAAAATCTTAAAGGAATTTTTAGTTTTACTTACGAAAGTCAAGGTTGTTTCATTTGGGAATAAATATGGACAGTTTACTATGTTTAAGTTTTCAGTTTCTTCGGTTCCCTAATAAATAAAAAAAAAAATTTACCTTCATATAAAATAAGTAAATTATATATACATTCTACCTCTGGTTTAGGTGTAGTGCTATTTGGACAATCAGACATTTGACAACAAGGTCCACGCTGTGTTGGTGTGTCTTCTTGATACGCTCCTCTTGGATGTAGTTGTGGGTCCTGTGATTGATTTTGCCTCTGTTGCTGATGATCAGAGTAATTTTTATAATCTGGCTTTAATAAAATATGAGGGTGGAGATGAGGAGTAAACAACTATAAGCAATATTTTTGTTATGAATGTGAATTCATATCTATACAACTGAGATGACTAATGAATACAAATCATAATTGGAAATTGGAAATTGGAAGAAAAAGTCATGGCTACATTGTTTTTGCAATATTTGAACATGGATTTCCGCCAAAGCAAACGATCAAAATGGGGATTCTAATGCAGCTTATTCATTTTAATTTTATAATAAAATTCATCGTGACAGTTCCCTTGAAATCACTCTATGAATTTTCTTTAAATATTTCCTATTTCTTATGTTGAAGATCTTGATAAATCTATATATTAATTAAAAGAGAGCTTCATTGAAGCACATACATAAGATCGGAATGTATTTCTCCACCCTTGTAAGAAACTTTTATAAAGCTTACTTCAGCATCTTCTTTTCTTGAACGACGCATTGACAGCCTTTGTTGGCCTAAGGTGTCACGTATTGGCATAAATCTGTCAAGTGCTGAAAAGCGCCAACAATTTGGTGATTTCCGTATTGAATTGTTATCCATTTCAAGGAGAATCAACCAAATGCCTGGGCTTAACATTCAGCAAGTCCAAGTTTAGTGATACACACAATCTAAATACAATATTTTTTAAAAATTCTTATAAAAAATTTATATGTTCAATCTATCGAAAGTAAATAAGTTTAATACATAAAACCAATGGAAATTCTCACCACAAGCTTTGATTCATTCAGGAAATGAAAGAATTTCTTTTATGTTTTTATATTTTCAATAAATTGAATTTCATTTTATTTAAATTTTGAATTTGGTTTCCAGTACTGATTGATTGATTGACTCAAAAAGCATTGGTTATTTTTTTAAATTTATTTATTTATTTTCTTTTTTTCTTTTCTTAAAAAAATTCTAATGTAATCGTCTCTTCTTTATTATGTAGCTCAACAAAAGATAATGGCCAAATGTCATGCGTTTCTTCTCTATCTAATATTATCTTCACATTGGGTTTTTCCCGTTGTATTTGTGCAATTTCATCGGCTTTAAATTGTTTATTACCTGAGAAATCAATTATTTCTAAATGATCAAATTTTTTTATAAATTTCTTAATAAATTCTTTTATTTGCGGATGGACAACTCTCCAAAGTAACAATTGATTACCACGCTTGAAAAAACGAGTTCTTGGTTCCCATGAAAAATGTCGTAAAGCAAAAAGTCTCTTGCTTGATTCATTTGTGAGCATGCTAATTAATTCTCCTGCGTTATCCTTACTTTGTTCAGCGATCAAATTGTACACTGCAAAGCTATCGAGATCACTTCTTATATGTAAACCAGTAATTTGTCGTTTTGCTGAGCGTGCAGCAAAGAAGAAATTTGTAATAGCCGATTCCATTATTATATCTGTTTCTGGCACCTGGTATAATTGCAACATTTGTAAAGATTTCATTTGGGCAATCTCTGCATAGGCCAATTTCAAAAGAGGCAGTGAAATTCGTAAAAGTTGCAATGTATTACAATATGTCACACTGAGAGCCAATTCCTTTTGCCTGTGTTCATTCCCTATGGATTCTATCAATGTAAGGATATGCAATTGTTTCATACGTTTAAATGTATCACGATCGATATCTTCTAATTCACACCACTTTAAATCAAGCCTGACAAGATTAGGGAAAATCTCTGGCAATTGCTTCAGTTGCAATTTAACACGAAGTCTTTCGTCATCCTCAGTATATTTTATAGTCAATATATCAATATTTGGATATCGTTCCTTTGAATTGGTTTGCAATAAATTTATAAATCTTGATGGTATATTTAGTAATGCTTTTGTTTGTTTAAAGACTTCCTTGAGTATATCAAACATGGCATCATCGTCGGGTAAACGTTTTAGATAGTCTGTTTCCACTGCAAAACTGAATTTTTTGATATACTTAGAGTGCCAGACGCGTCTGATTAACTTCTTAAAATCCTCATTAACCAAATAGATTTGGTATTGATCATACAGATCAAGGAAACTAAAAACGTGTAGAAAACAGTCTTCATTCATTGCGTTGACGTCTGTTGTTGATGAGAAATTTCTTATTAATATTATTATACATTTTTCTTTTAAATTCTTTACTCACCAATCATTGTATTTCACTATTTTTTTTTTTTTTCACTTTCTTTGTTAATATTTAACTTAGACCTACACAGAAAGAAGGTCGCAAGACAACTGCTTAAGTCTCATTTTTCTTTTTCTGTTTTCACTTGTGTGGCATTCAGCTGTATTATGCTCAATACAACTCAAATGAACTCAGGTCAATATATAATATTATTTCCAGTTGACATTGCATGCACCTCAAATGTGTCACAGCCTTGAAGACTCTCACCCCAGGCTCATCGTACACACAAATGTTTATGGTGGTGGTGATATTCAATGCACTCATAAGTATTCAGCTGTTCTACATGTGTTGTTATAAATTTTTGCCTGAAACTACCTGAACTAAATTTTCTCAGAAATCAACCCTAGTGCGATGGCCTGCTGTTTTCTGATCATCCTCTTTCATTCCGTCTCTCTTTTATGTACATATGTATACTGTTTTGAAAAAAAAAAACAAACACATTGATACTAAAAGTATAGTATACATATACCACCTATTGTCATTTTTTAGGGTTCCGGACTCAAATTGTACCTATTGCAGAGACTCCGTCCTCGGGTCATATCTCATAAACAGCAATATCGAGAGAGTTGAAATTTTTACAGAAGGTGTAGTTCTATCCGGTCATCAGCAACAAATACTAAAACTAAAATATTTTCGAAAACTTAAAGGGTTCCCCATACAAGAAACATTTTGGTTTGTATGGCAGCCCTATGATCCAGTAATCTCACAATCCTGAAATACGGATAGTGGCTATATATCAGAAACTTATATTGCCGAAATTTCAGTTTGATCGGATTGCTAGGAAGGGTACCTCCCATACAAACCCCCATTCAAATTCTAGTTCTTATTCGAAAAAATTTTTGGTTTTTTGTTCTATTGAACAGAAATTTAGAAACTATAAGTTTCAGATATAGGCGCGGTATGTTTTTTGGAATCAGTCAAATCAAACTCCAATCTGGTACGGAACCCTCCGTGTACGAGTCTGACTCTTGGCACATTTTTTATTTTTTCCTTTAGTCATCAAACACCCTCATTTCCTGGATTATCAAAATTGTGTATACTACGAATGTAAAGTAAGCGACCTTTTTGGACTCGATTCTTATACTCTTCACGGGAGTGAATAGTATTATATGTTTGTCATAAAGTTTGTAACAGACAGAAGGAGACAAAACAAAAAAAAAAAAACACATAAAGTATTTATATTCTTGATCAGCTCGTTTAGACGAATTGATGAAGCCATGTCCGTCTGTCCGTCTATATGTATGCAAACAAGTCACTCAGTTTTTGAGCTAGAGAGCTGAAATTCACCGAATCGAAGGGTACCTTCCATTTAATTCACGTGAAGAGTATTTCATCTTCGGCATAGTCGAAGATAACGTTCTTTCTTGTTTCTTTTGTAACTTTGTTCACAAACATAATTTTATTGTCTCTAATTGCCATTACATGGAACTCTCTTCTACCTAATATCAAACAAAAAAAAAAAGCAAAAAAAAAGGTAATATTTGTTGTTTAACATTCGATTCAAAACTATTTTATTATTATTTTTGCATTTTCTGATTAACTCAATCATGATTTTGTGAAATAAATAACAAACGTCAACTCAAATGAATGAAGACTGTTTTCTACATGTTTTTAGTTTCCTTGATCTGTATGATCAATACCAAATCTATTTGGTTAATGAGGATTTTAAGAATTTAATCAAACGCGTCTGCCACTCTAAGTATATCAAAAAATTCAGTTTTGCAATGGAAACAGACTATCTAAAACGTTTACTCGACGATGATGCCATGTTTGATATACTCAAGGAGTCTTTAAAGAAACAAAAGCATTACTAAATATACCATCAAGATTTATAAATTTATTCCAAACTAATTCAAAGGAACGATATCCAAATATTGAAATATTGACTATAAAATATACTAAGGATAACGAAAACCTCGTGTTAAATTGCTACTGAAGCAATTGCCAGAGATTTTCCAGTCAATTTGAGCTATTTCGAAGTGAATGATCTATTTCTACAGAAAAAAGTCCAGCGCTCATCGATAGCATTCACTATTGATAGTCACGGCGTAACCTTCCGCATTTTCGAAAAAGACAGGACTATCACTTTAAAATCCACGTCACCCAGTGACTGCAGCTGGATGCATTGGCTTCCGTTTCTCAAGTTCTGTAATTTTGATTTTATTCTATTTTCTGATTTTAATTATTATTATAAACGTTTATATGGTAGTGACTAAAATTTGTGGACTTTATCAGGAGCTTGTAAATTATACAATATCATCTAAGGTATCTTTTTCTCTGAAACTAGACAATGAATTTTTATTGCTAAACTTAAATTTACTTGATCACATCTATTACTACGATTTTGGTTTGGTCGTTAAATTGACAAAAATTAATTATTTTTAACGAATTTTGCTTCATTTGATATTTATGAAAAATGATTTCATTCAAATGTTTGGCCGCGGCTGGCCGGCTGCAGGCCATCATGGAATATCAAATTTTCATGCACTTTGTCCACTGTTTTCTAGTTAATTTGAGCTAATTCGGAGTGAATGATCTATTTCTACAGCAAAAAGTCCAGCGCTCATCGATAGCATTCACTATTGATAATCACGGCGTAACCTTCCGCATTTTCGAAAAAGAAAGGACCATCACTTTAAAATCCGCGCCACACAGTGACTGCAGCTGGATGCATTGGCTTCCGTTTCTCAAGTTCTGTAATTTTGATTTTATTCTATTTTCTGATTTTAATTATTATTTTCGTTTGTGTGATCATCAAAGATTTTAATGTCATATAAATTTAACCATTTCGACTACATTTCCATTTTTATTTAGGGAACTTTAAATTGTTTTTAACCAAAAAGGAAACAGAAAAAAAAAAAAAAAAAAACTGGTTATGGAACGTAACGGGCAGTCAAAATTTATTGCAAATTTTCGAAATTACTTTCGGTCCTCAACCAATAATAATAATGGACGGTTAAATGATAATAACGAATCGGTGGAAGCCGCTTCTGAAGATCCATCAACGAATTCTTCACAAGCAAACAGGCAATTCAAGAGGTATTCGGATGCTTGTGTATTCACAAGTTTTGTGTTAGTTTCGATGCTACTCCTTATCGCATTGGTGGTGGGCCTCAATTACTTATTGGTAAGTGTGTATATGACACCTGAGGCTCGATTTCAGCGTTTGCGTTGTCAAATTATGAAACGTGAGCGGATCAAGCGGATTGGCGGTAATATGTTACTCAGCGATGCAGAACTATTGGTTAATCAAAATCTATTGGATATGAAGACAGACGATGAGGAGTTTGCAGAGAAACACATGCTTCGTGACTATGAGCCAAGGCCACATTTCCTAAGTAAATATAAAATCGATGAAACGGATTTATATGGGTTGATTCGAAGTATGCCTAAAGGAGGTTTGTTGCATGTGCATGATGCGGGTATGTTCAAAAGTGATCTATTTATCAAACTTTCCCGAGAGTTTGATCTATGGGCGTGTGTGAATAAGGTTGGTGTCTTTGAAGAGTTTCGCTTTTCAAGAACTGTACTCAACCCTGTAAGAAATGCTGACTATGAATGCGTGTGGGAAAAAATGACTGATATTTGGAATTATGATAACGAAACGAAGATTGAAAACATGTTACGGAAGATATTCTATTTAGATGCTAATGCAAAAATGAGTCCAATTGAGGTGGGTAAGCGTTTGCGACACATCAAACGGTTAGTGATTGGTTTGATCTCATATAAACCTGTCTGGTCAGTCTTTATCTATCGTATGTTGGAGGATTTCTATAAAGATGGTGTTACATATGTCGAGCTTCGTTCATCGTTGCCCTTAGTAAGTTGAATTTCGAAGTTTTCATTTGAATTTATATATGAATTGTTTTCTTTGCTTTGTAAGTTATATGATTTGGACGGTAGGAATTACACTATTGAAGATACTGCTTATGCCATTTCCAATGTATCGGCAATTTTCAAGCAAAGCCATTGTGGCTTTTTGGCAATTAAACTTATCTATGCTCCATTGCGTGATGGTCAAGATAGCAATACAATTGATGGCTATGTGGCAAATGCACTACTCCTTAAGGTTTTTATCTGCTTCACTGATTATATTACATTCATATTACTACTCTGTATTCTTATAGAAAATCTTTCCTAACTTTTTCGTTGGCTTTGATCTTTTCAATACTTCACCGGATGAACCATGTAAAGAGCAATATCTCAAAGACAATTTATTCAAATTGCTACGTATAAGCGATGATATTGATTTCTATTTCCATGAAAGCGATACATTTTGTTATAATTCCACAGTTAATGATGAGAATCTCATTGATTCCTTACTATTAGGTAGCAAACGTATTGGAAGTTCCAGAGTCATGCCCAGACATCCTGAAGTTCTTCGACTTATTGAAATTCTAAATATTGCCGTAGAAGTTTGTCCACTTTCTAGTCACTATTTACAAAGTAATGTCAAATGCATCCGGCTGCATATCTAATTGCAGCTGGTTATCCAGTTGTAATTGGTTCTGATTATCCATACTTTTGGAATGCAAAGGCCCCACTGACAGATGATTATTATGTTGCATTCGTGGGCATTGCAAATCAATTTGGAAATTTAGCTTTACTCAAACGATTGGTAATGAACTCATTGCTTTATAGTTCTATGAGCGTGAAGGAAAAAAACCAAGCTATATCTATGTGGTTGGATAGTTGGAATCGCTGGATTGCAGGTTTTACCAATAATTTTCAATAAAAAAAAAACCAACAAGTAAAGAGTACTAGAGAGCAACAAAAAAGGTTGAAATGTAAAAGTAAAAGTGAAGGATATTCAAATTCAAGTCAAGATTCTATTAGATAAATAGTTAGTTGGAAGCAAACAATGAAAGAAATCTGACTATTGTTACCATGGAAAAATTTATTGATTGCTGATTTTCTTAAGAAGTTTCGTTAGGAAAAAGTATGAAAATTTGGAATCCATAAAAAAAATTCAAGTGAAGAATTTGCATGAGATTAATATTTCTCAGAAGCAGACATGATGTTAAATTAAGAAAATTGGCATTTATACCAAGAAAGAAAGGGTAACATTTGAATCAAGAATTAAGGCTTCATACCAAAATGAGATTAATGTCTTTAACATGTTCATTTATTTGGCTTAAAATTTCCAAATTTGTAATCAAAATTTTCATTAATTAATACAAAATAATTAAAGATACAAAATTTTTAAATTTAATTTCCTTCTCACACCTTTTGCAATTTTTTTTTTTTTTTTGTTTTGTAACAATTTTTAATAACAAGTTAATGATGATTTTGGCTGATTGATCTGTTGACAATTCCGAATCTCACGTGCTAAAGCAAAATTAACTAAAAAATATTAATTTAAACAAAATTATTCGAAATAGTTTTCGCCTATTTTAAATATATATATTATATCACCAATATTTTTGATATAAGCACACGCTATAGATAAATATGTAGATAGACCGACAATCAAAAATGAGTATGCATATTCACATGCTGTAAGTATTTAATTATTTCTCATTATCTTTTTCTATCTTCTTGACTGGCTCGTTGGCCCAGAGGTTAGTACGCTGACTCATATTCTAAGAGACGCTGGTTTCTAATTTCCTCCTTTCCTTCTTCACTTTCCCATGAGCCTCTGTCGGTTAGTGCGCTGACTGATATTCCAAGAGACGCGGGTTCGATTCTTGCTCAAAGCAAGTCTGGTCCTGCACTTTTCTAATTTCCTCCTTTCTTTCTTAAGTTTCCCATGAGTCTTTGTCGCTATTGCATATTAAATACTAGGTTATAATTTGTAATTATAATCCTAGTTCTAATAAATAAATAAATAAATAAGTAATATTTTTTTATAGACCTAAACCTAATCTAAAAGTGTCGCATGCGACATCAAATGTGAAGTGAATGCAGATACTTGACAAAAAATATGTCGATTAGTAACGAAGAAACATTTATATTGTTACCTTTATAAGTAATTCATACTATTACTATCAAATTAACTAGGTTTTGGTCATTTCGCGTATCTTATAAATCACATCACTCGCATGCCAAGTATAACAATAGAAAGTATAATCGTCGTTGTCGATAATAAATTAATCATAATCAATATATGACTTATTTCAGATAAGCAAAATAGACTACTTAACTTGAACACCTAAAGGAAGTGCGACAACAAATCACCGAATTCTATTAACTTAGTATACTTACGTACTTCGCGTAGTACGGTAGCACGGTTTATAGAAAAAATTAAAACAAAAAAAAAAAACAAAATTAAGCAAAATGAGTTCTAGTCTCTTGAATGTCGTCGTCATTACAATTTGGTTTTGTTTATCCGTTGGCTATTTTCCGCATCAAAATGAAGCACGAAGACATTTGTTGAAACATTTAACAGAGGAAACAAATTCATTGGGTCAAATGAGCTATTATGTGCCATATGTAGACCAACAACCAGCCGCAACAAGTCGTCCAACACCAGAAGCTTATCAATCATTACGTAATATGTTCTTTCGTTATGAAGAATCGAAATCCCTTGGCTGTGATGTTGAACTAACCGAGCGAGAACTTGAAGCGAATCAAATAATAATGGCAGCTAAGCTTAAAGAATATGATGAGGGTTTTATAACGCCACGTCTTTTTAAGCCTTCACAGCATTTCTTTAAAGTACTCGAGGATATCAAGAGAACCGAACTATTTCGGTATATGTCAGCAATGCCAAAAGGAGCTGTGTTACATGCTCATGATACGGCACTCTGTAGCACTGAATATATTATTACGTTAACGTATCGTGAAAACCTATGGATTTGTCAAAAGGCTGGTGACCTGGAGGCGGTTTCCTTAAGGTTTTCGAAACTGAAACCAGTTACTTTTGTTAAGGAATCCTGTCAATGGGAATTATTAGCGAAAGTTCGTGCAACACGTGGTGCTGATGCTGTAGATGATTACTTGGCAGAACGTTTAACACTCTATCCGACGGAGAAATTTGCCGATATCAATGCGGCGTGGACACAATTTATGAAAATCTTTCGTTTGCTTGATGGTCTGTTGATGTATGCACCAGTTTGGGCAGATTACTATTACAATGCCCTCGAAGAATTCTATTTGGATGGAGTACAGTATTTGGAATTTCGAACCACTCTACCTATAGTATGTACAATATTTTAGACATTGAAATCTTTAGTTTTCAGCAATTTTGTATTCACACAGCTTTATGATTTAAATAACACAACTTATACTCAAATGGACACTGTACGCATCTATAAAAAGACCTTGGATAAATTCAAAGCTTCTCATCCTGAGTTCATTGGTTCACGTATGATCTATGCACCCATTAGGAACACAGATGGCAAAGGTTTGGAAGTTTATATAAAAACTTTGATTGATGTAAAGGTGAGTGATATTGTGAATTATGTCTATTTATAATCCATTTAATTCTGCTTATGTTTCATAGGCTCAATATCCTGACCTTGTTGCTGGTTTCGATTTGGTAGGACAAGAGGACTTGGGTCGGCCACTGAAGGATTTTATTCCTCAACTGTTAGCAATACCTGAATACATAGATTTCTATTTTCATGCTGGCGAAACAAATTGGTTTGGTTCCTCGGTTGATGAAAATCTCATCGATGCCGTCTTACTTGGCACTAAGCGCATCGGTCATGGTTTTGCACTTGTCAAGCACCCGCTTGTCCTGCAAATGCTTAAGAAACTGAATATTGCCATCGAAGTAAATCCCATTTCGAATCAGGTCCTTCAACTAGTCAGTGATTATCGTAATCATCCTTGTACCTATTTCTTTGCTGACAATTATCCAGTTGTTATTTCTTCGGATGATCCTTCATTTTGGAAGGCAACACCACTGTCACATGATTTTTATATTGCCTTTTTGGGCATTTCATCGGCGCATTCAGACTTGCGCCTACTGAAGAAATTGGCATTAAACTCGTTGCAATACAGTTCACTGTCTGCAGCCCAGAAAGCGGAGGCCTTAAACAAATGGCAACAGAAGTGGGATAGATTCATTGAGTTTGTCATCACGGGTAAAGAGAATAGCACCGGCAGCATACACGGGAATCACCTCGATTGACTAGCACGGGTGGTGGCAGCGTTTGTTTTGGCTTCACTAAGTATTCGTCATTTGATTTAAGTACAATGCGAACAACGATGGAGTGCAATTTTATTTATTAATTTTAATAATTGACTAACGCTAGTCGGACAAAATTTTCTTAAATTGACAATATGGAAATTGAAAAAGGACAAAATCATCATATGCTTCGACCTCGGTTAATGTGTTAATTTCGTTACTGATTCCTTAAGTGAAATTTGGTCTCGTTTTTTTGGATTTATGAGTTAATTATGCTTTCTTACGATAAAGTGAGTATAGTTAAATGTTGTTTCTGATCTTATTGAATAGTCTCTTAAAATTTTCAAAAACCTACAATAATAAGCTTTCTTAAAGGCCTTTAACATGGACAAAAATCTATATCAATCTTAATTATAGTGTTTATGAAATATTTATGTATGGGTCTCATAAACAATTTTTGGAAGGAATATTAATATCGTTTTGATTTTTCTTCTAGCTTGAGATTTATGAACAATTGTTCCGCTTTACAGTTCTTATATATAATCAGACAAACACAAATGATTGATACTACTTTTTGACCATGTAAATGGCTCTTTAATTTCCAATTTCCTTCCAGTTTTTGTGGTAAAAACTCCAAAACTCAAATTATAAATAAACAATTTTTTCATAAGCTTTATTAAATTATAAGTGAGAAAGTCTGTGTAAGGAAACAAACAAATTCATCGGCATTTCAATACTAAAACTTTTCATCTATTCATAGATTAATTTTAATTATTTTAAATGTTTATGTATTTTACCTTATATTAATCTAAGTTTATTTTGTATTTAATAAATTTGTAAGAAATCAAATTACAATTCAAGCGGATTGATTTTCTTTGTAATATGGATTCTATTGACTCGCAAAATATAAAATTAGAACAACAAAGAGCCCCAGTTCGGTATTGTTTATTCTTTGTTGAATGGCAGTTTGTTTTCTTAACTTTTACATTCAGAAAAATCACATTACCTATGTCAACACCCGTTAGGGCCATCAAAGTGCTTTGCTTCAATTAAACAGTCGGACTACACATATCTGTGCCAGTTCTGAATTGATAACCTTTAGATTTTTTTTATAACAAAATTTTATTTAACATGACCAACTATCCGTGAAATAATTTATTAAATATTGACAAAACAGTCTGTCTAATCCTCAAGTTTAAATACGTTTTGGCTTGTTAGTTAGATTCTACAGCCGCTGCAGTGTGTCGTGAAATGTGGATCTTGAACACGGTATTAACATTAAGTTTTGCTTCAAGTTGAAGAAAATATGCTCATGAGTATTAAAATCTGTGTGTGGTGATATGATATGTAGTAATTTTGAAGACTTTTTACAAATAGTTTTAGCGATTTAAAATTGGAAATGAGTCTGTTAAGGACGAGAAACGATTGGGACGTCCTTCGATTTCAAAACAGATGGATATGTGCAAAAAGTTGTGAAACGTGTTCGTTGAAACAGGCAGATGACTATTTCAGAGCATACTGAAGAGCTTAACACCTCGCAAAAATTCGTACAAAGCATATTAACTGATGAAATGGGCCAACGGCTTTTTGCGACAATGTGCCATGCACCAAATCACTCGTTTTGGCTGTTAAAACTCTTCATATTTGTCCCTATCCGCCTTATCTTTTTCAAACATAAAAAGTGTACTAAAAGGAAAACCTTTTGACACCATTACAGTCATTGAATTGGCCACGACTGATCAGCTGAAAGCCCCTTCGAAAGAAGCCTTCCGCGAATGCTTACAGTCATGGAATCAAAGTTGGAATAAGTGCATTGCATTGCCAAACTTTGAAGGTGACTAATTCAATTTTTATGTAAAGCTTTTATTTTACAAATCGTACTTTAAATTCTTAGTAATCCATGTAAATTTTGTGCTCCTAGACATTGTTTTATTAACAAACCATATTTCATATTTTAAAACACAAATAAAAATTGCTTCAAATCAAATCTTATAAATCGAATGTGGAATATGTATTTAAATTGAAATTTCCAGAAATAGATTTCAATTTATGTAATAAGCTAAATCAAACCGAAAGTACAAATATGCTTTATGAAATCAAATACACAATAATGCTTAGGTTAAAGAGTCTTAACGGATTTCAGTTTACCGATACGGTAGACCAACAACTCAGTCAAGATAAGCCAAGTCAAGATAACACTAGCAACTGTGTGTGTGTGTGTGTGTGTGTGTGTGTGCGGGTCTGTATTCCAGTTCTTAAGTGGGGTTATGAGTGTGAATAGGCATGTGTATATGTGCGGATGGCCAACAGGCACAAATTTCAATCAGACCCAAAAGCTAACTGAATACGAGCCAAAAATATATACTTATATACTCACTCGCACTCATGAACAAATGAACACATGATCATATAAGGTAGCGAATATAAATCAGTTGGTTTGTGTTGGCCAAAATGCGTGCATATATGATACAAATGTAGATGGTAGGTGGTAGGTGGTAGATGGTAGATGTTAGATGGAAGCACAACAGATGATTTGTATGGGAGACCCACTAAAGTAACCTAAACAGCTTTGTACGCCATAATGAAATGAAATTCATGGCATAAGTACATACTAGAATGGTTGTGTTACACAACATAGAATCGATGATGATTCGTTGAATAAAGACCACGAGGCATATGATTTATGCGTCGGTCCGAGGTTAATCATTCGTTGTTGTTGTTTTTGGAGAAGTGAGTAAGAGTATGTGGGGATGGTGGTATTTGTGACATAGTATTTGTAGCATTGTTGCTGACAATGATGTCTGTCAATGTTACAGATTTCATGTCAATTTTATGCGCTTTCAACACTAAATATGCATGAGGCAATGCCAATGATTTGCTCGTAAAATTGACGAGCACGCGAATTTGACAAAATATTGCCAAGAATGCGACCACCACGAAACCCAACATGGATACAACGAATATGTCTCTCACCACCACCACCACCACAACCACCACCACAGTTGATTTAATGTAATGGGGAACAGACCCATTTCAAGCATCAATACAGATAATCATCAAGGCAAATGCTGTTGTCAAATTTTTACTGTGTACTAAAATCGAGAAACGACACAAGCGTGCTCCACCATTTTCGCATAAATATTCTAGTAATGAAAGAGCGTGCGTGCGAATATACGCGTTAAAATGTTGTACAAGCAATCGGATACACAATATCGTTCAAACATGTACACATATGCTCACACATACTTGAAAAATCACCGGAAATGTCCAACGCCATTGATAAAAGTTGATGGCATTTGCGGAAGCAAGCTACAAATGTGGCGGCAACATCGTTGAGTGACACTCATTGAGTACCATGATAATGTTACCTGACTGTCAGGCAGACAACACACAAACACATACACACACACACATTATATTTATATATATACATGTTGTATGTAGTGAATTCTTCTAGTTTTTTGTTATTTTTCTTGTATCGTTCGTTGTCAGCCAACACTCATTGTGCATTCACTTTGCGTGTCTGTTGCATACTTTACGGCGGTGTCCTTTTACAACACTTAAGCTTGTGTGTGCGTTTGTGGATATGAAATTTGAATGTCCATTTATTGTAAGTCGTTGTTATTCTTCTTAGTACAATACAGATATTTCTCTTGTCACTATTATTTTGTTTTCCTGTTGTAGGTCTTAGATTGAGTTACGAGTATCGGAGAGATAACTTTACCTTTTGTTGAGTTTCGCTTTTTGTGGTATTAATTGCGTGAAATTTGAACTTTTAATGGTATAAGTCTTTAGTTTATTCAATACATGTATGCATGTATAGTTATTTGATATCAAAGTTAAGTGAGTTTAAGTGAAACAAATTAAACTTTTTGGTGTTCAATAGATATTCTGACAGAAACTTAAAATTTTATGGAAGACAAACAATGCGTGAGTTTTTGGTTAGTGGCAAGTTTATACCACAGAAGATTAAAATAATCAGACTTCTGTAGATAATATTTTAAAAAAAACCATAAGAACTTAGAATGCATGCAAGCTGATTTGATGAAGATATGTGTTAAGATGAGTTGAAAGATTAGATTTTAGATGATCGGAAGAAAGAAATTTAAACACCAAGTTACAGTATAAGTTGTTTGCTTGATATAAGATATAAATAATTCCTTGTAATAGAGAAGGAACATTAAAATTTATGCTGCTAAAAAAAAGCCCTGATTACGATTTCTGTCGTAGCTGTGGAGATTAGAAGAATCAGAGAATATTCAACATCTCCTATATGCCTTTCATGGTAAACGACCTCGTGTTATCTGGACTTGGCTTTGTTCGTGGATTCTTCCTTCAGCCATCACAATAGATGTTAACACTTCTGAGTGAATTCGCGAGAGGCCTGTGAAACTTAACCTAACGTAACCAAAGATGAAGAAAAGATACTGCCAACAATTAGTTTGTGTAAGAACGTGACACCAAGAGCTATGCTGCGATTGTATAATTTCGGGAAGTGGGTTAACTTAAGACGGCTTTGGTAGAATAGAAAATTAAAATTTGAATCCCAGAGTAACGCTGACACTATACTTTTTAAGCTGCGGGTTCCATATGCAAGATGCGAATTGCAAAAATACGAATAAAACTCATTAAACATTAAACTCTTCCGATTGGGAATCTGATAACTGTAAGCTCAACCAACAACCCAACAATGATTCCTGTTAATTTCTATCTGACTAAAATGTGATGCTATGTGATCATTCATCATCATCATCATTTAATTCATCATTTTTATTTTAATTTTGAATTCTCGGTGAATTACGTATTTGCATTGAGGCGTGGCACTTGTCCAGTTGTCAACTATGACTCCAACATCACTCCGTAGGTGGACCAAGTCCGTTTCCTTGGACTAATCATAGACAAGCGCCACTATTATTCCAAGTTGAGTAGGCTTTACTGATTGCTACGTTCGTCCAGTAAATTGTTGCTCAACAATAAGAGGACAATTTACAGACAAGTAGTGGCCTCTGTTTGGCGTTATGCGATTTAAATATTGGGGTATTGATGCTGCAAGCTGCACTAAGTGGCACAGGCCTACCAAAACAAGGCACTTCGCCGTATAACTGGGGTCCTTGCTTTATGTACAATACCATCTTATACACAGAGACCTAAGGATGACCACGGTACGTGAAGAAATCCTGCAAATCACCAAACTTCATTAACAAAGTCTACAAAGCCACCCAAACTCTTTGGTCTAAATCCTAACTCATGGTGTGAACCGAAGCCGTTTAAAAAGGCCCCATCCTAATGACCCTAATGACCAATTTGTAATTGCGAATATATTCTTAAAAAAATAAACTAACAAAAAAAAATAATTTTACGATAAAAAAGTGTACACAAGTTTCCATTGAATTTTATGTAGAAATATATCGTTTTTGTTTTTATTGTTCAAATCGAACAATTCAATACTCCTTTTCTTGTTTGTTATATTTCTTATTTTCATCACAGATTTAAATATACATTATAAAATTTTAAGAAATGGGTATCTTAAGACGAAATATTGGATGTTTTCAACAAATGCATAAAATATCAAGGACATGGGGATATGGTTCAGAGCTCCCAAACAAATCAGACATACCTAATTTATTTAATTCACTGAGATCTCTAACGCCAGAATCATTTAGTAAGTTACGGATGTTGTATTGGGCTACGGAAATAGTACATCATTGGGTGCTGATATTCAATTGACTGACAAAGAGGAACATGCCAATTGTATTATAATGCGCGAGAAGCGCAAAGAATATCAAACTGGTATTTTGGATCCAAAGAAGTTCGCTCCTGGTTATCATATTTTTCATGTTCTTAAGTATATAAAGCAATCAAAACTTTTTCATTTGATCTCGCAAATGCCGAAAGGTGGCGTTTTGCATGCACATGACACGGCACTCTGCAGTACAAATTATGTCATTGAGTTGACATTCCGCGATAATCTATGGATATGCACTAAAGACAATGGTTGTCATGCAATCGGTTTTCGATTCTCGAAAAATAAACCAAAAATCAAGATGATGGAGGAATGCGAATGGGAATTGATGTCGACATTTCGTGAGCGCCGCGGCTGTGATAATGTGACCCAATATTTGTTTAAACGTTTTAGCATGTTTCCTCTATCGCACTTTAAGTCTAATAATGAGGCATGGCAACATTTTATGGGCATTTTTATATTGCTCGATGGATTACTACTGTATGCCCCAGTTTGGGGTGATTATTATTACAATGCACTAAAGGAGTTCCATGAAGATGGTGTACAGTATCTTGAATTACGTTCGCTGCTGCCTGTGCTATATGATGAGAGGCAGGATATGCGAATCAATGACACTGTTGCCATTTACAAGAGTAAATTGGAGGAATTCAAAAAGAATTATCCCAATTTTATAGACTCGAAACTGATCTATGCCCCATTGCGCTCCGTATCCAATAAAGTAATGGATGAATATGTACGTACAGCAATTATGCTCAAGAAAGAGTTTCCCGATTTTATTGTTGGTTTTGATCTAGTTGGTCAAGAAGAATTGGGACGGCCTCTTATTGACTTTTTGCCACAACTGTTAAAAATGCCCAAGGAAATCCCATTCTATTTTCATGCTGGTGAAACAAATTGGTTTGGTTCCGAGGTCGATCATAATCTGATTGATGCCATCTTGCTGGGTACCAAACGTATTGGCCATGGTTATGCCATTTGCAAACATCCAGTTTTAATGGAAATTCTAAAGCTACTTAATATCGCAGTCGAAGTGTGTCCCATTTCGAATCAGATTCTTCAACTTGGCTCTGACTATCGCAATCATCCTGCAGCGGTTCTGATAGCCGCAAATGTCCCAGTGTGCATCTCATCTGATGATCCTTCATTTTGGCGTGCAAGTCCATTGTCACATGATTTCTATATTGCCTTTTTGGGGATTGCATCACAACAATCGGACCTACGCTTACTGAAATGTTTTGCCAAGAACTCTATCAAGTATAGTGCTCTGTCAGATACGGAAAAGTCAGTTGCCAATACAAAATGGAAAACTCAATGGAAGGCATTCATTGAAAACGTTATTAAATGCGATGAAGAGAAATTAGAAGAAGAGAATTAATTTATTATTATACACAAAATATTATATTTTTCAAACTAAATTAAAATTTCCAACAAAATGATTTGAATTAATTTTTTTTTTTTCTACAAACAAACAAATTAAGAAATTACATTTTTTTTAATTTCAATAACTTTGAAAGCATCATTAAGTAAGAATATCTCACCAACAGTTATAACTTAAGCGGATTAAGTCAAATTTATTACACCTTCAAAGAGAAATTGTGAGATTATGACAGACACACTAAGCTCAAAAATGTTGCCGATAAAAGTTATGAAGACTTAATAAAAGTAGAATTTTTTTGTAAGTTTCTTTATGTGAAATACATAATGAAAGGTGTGCACTTCCTGCCTTCCATAAGAATCAGACGTAAGAATTGTATAACAATAATCTTAATTAATTATGTACACTGATGAAAAGAAAACAGAATGTTCCACAATCATAATAAGTAGTAAGCCCAACAATTTTGTTTAAAAATGAATCCTTCAATGAGGTGAATTAGATGTGGTTAGGTAAAAATTAAGGCAGCACATTTGAAGTCTTAATTAATTGGAAAAGGCAAGATATTGAATGATATATTTAAATTAAGGATTTACTGATTTCTGAAAAAATGATGAGGAGAGCAGAATTGAATAAAATATAATCATACAAAATCATTGCCACATTATTGGATAATCTCAAATTTTTCTTAGTCATTCATTAAAGGACTTTTGCAGAAAATACCAGATACATCATCTCTTTGACTAAACGCGATCCTTTCAAAATGTCAAATGCGATACAAAAAAACAAAAAAAAAAATGCAAATGTTATATATTCACGATGACGTTTATTAAAAGCAAAACTACTAAGTATAATATCCTGCAAAGTTCCTTCACTTAGAATTAATATTAAAAATTTATAAATGAGAAACAAATTTTTACTTAAAAAGAAAATGTGTTATGGAAAACATTCTTTGGACTGATGAAGCGCAAATGAATTTGTTTGGAAATGTTGCTTCATTCAAAAGGGAAAAAATTCCATATAAGACTGACAAAAAACAAACAAGTATAAGTATATCGAAGTGATGGCAACATGGATACCATACTTCCGTGTACAGCGACAGTAATGCTTCAATTTTTGTGGCAGTTTCAACGTGACAACTATCCAAAACATTAATCGAAGTTGGTTTCGAGAGAATAATGTGGACGTTATTGAGTGTCCAAATTAGTCCTATCACCAATCTTAACGAAAACATTTAGAGGAAACTAAAGCGACAAGATTCTAAGCAGATTTTCAAAAACAAAAATGAACCAAGAACCCAGCTCCAATATCCCTGTAGAGAGTTATCGTATGGGAATAGTAAATACATTGAAAGAGTCCTTAAGAATAATTGCGGATATACAGGACTTTAGGTCAATCTTAATGATATACTTAATTTCAAAACTGAATGAATCTTTGACTTGATGTAAAAAATAAATGAAATCCATGCATATTATAAGAAAGTAATTTCGCATCTACTTACATACATATTTCATTATACAGATGTGTATATTGGTTGGTCATAGTTTGATATGATAGCAATACATCCGTTCAAGAAATGCGGAAAATGTATGAAAGCAGAAGGGGAGGAGACTTCGGAATTCTGCCCATGTGTTTGCCCGGCATTTCAGTTCTAAGATTATCTGAGAATCTTAGAGTTGATATATTATTTAAATAAAACTTAGACCTGCCAAAACTAATGGGAAGAAATCCATCTATCTAAGAACAGCCTCGACTTAATCTTACTTAGTGAATTTCTTAAATTGATTTACTTGTTTTTAAAATTTAAAATTTTTAAATTACTGAATTTCATTTACTTATTTTCTATTTATTGCATTTTTAAATATAAAAATAAACGCTTTGTAATTGTACACTTTTCTTTTTTTTTTTCTTGCATGCGAGAGAAAATGCACATAAGCTACTCTCTACTAAACTCCTCCTTTCAAAGTGCTTAAATTTGTCTGCATTGTTGAAAATGTCCTTATTTTGTTGTTTTTTTATTGCAAATGGTTTGCGGTTAATGTTGTTGTTTGCTTTTGTGGTTCTTATTTTTTTTTTTAGCTAAAGTCAGAACATGTCCACTACTTTGGTTATATGTCGGTTTGTAACTTTGGCAGCGTTGGTTTTGGTTCATGCGTGTTTATGGTTATTATTCTCATGGTTCTTGTTGTTCATCGTTGTTAGTAAATTGTATTTGTTGTTGAAATGAAAATTGTTTGAAAATGTGTTATGTTGAAAATGTGAATTCCGATTAGTTTTAATTAAATCGCGTAATTGCTTTAAATCCTTTTTTTTTTGTGTTTTGTTATTCTTTGTTTTTTTTTTTAAGATTTTTCTTTTTCCATATTTAAATGCAGAAATCTAATAAAAATAGTTTCTTTAATGAAATTTCATTTAATGCATAATTTTACAATTTAATAGTTTAGTTTCTTTTTTTTTTGATCATTGAACTTAATCAAGTTTTTCTTGGGGCTAAAAACAAAAACTGTTTCTAATTACTGATTAAAACCAACGTGTCAAATTAAAGATAAGATAGTATTTAATAGTATTTATTCATTTTATAACTCATTAACTCATTTATTTTATTTGTAAAATTATTTTTATATTTTTGTTGTTGCTTGAGGAATTTACTAAGCAAATTGTTTATTTCATTTCTATGTATTTGTTTAGATAGAATAGTAAGTAATTTATGCATTCATTTTATTTTATTGTATATTTTTTAATAATTTTAAATCAATTTTCGATATTCTTGCGTACTTTACAATATATATACATAGGTGTTAAAATGAGGGAGTAAAATTTGAAAGATTAAGTTAAACTGTCTACTAAAGGAAGGCAAATGTATTGGGTATGAATATAAGTTCTGTTTTTTTTTTTAGATATTTCTATTTGAATTATTGTCAACGCCAGATTTATATTTAATGCTTGACTTGGATCTTCATCAAGTAATTTCCTCAGTATATGTAGCGAATCTTAAAATCACCATCTCTCTCTGAATCTATGAAATCAAAATTTGCATATTTTAATTGATGAAACTGATCTTGGTAGTTTTTCAATATGGAAAGATGCATTTTCTCTGTAATTTTTTCAAGTATTTAGATATAAGTATCTTTTCCGAAATGTTGATTTTTTCTAAATGAAAGTGAGAAAATTCAGAGTAAAAATTAAAAATGATATCATCATACGAATGTCTATTACTCCGTTTATGCGACAATTTAAACGTTTCACTCAAGGACGCTCAGACTCAAAACGCATACAAATACACTTGTACAATACACTTGCGTTTTCACATAGGAAGTATCTTCACGAAACTCGAATTTAAACCCGACCATATTTTTTGGATGAGCAATGAAATGTAGTATAAACGCTTAGCGCTATTATTGTATTCTTAAAAATCAGCTGTACTCAAAATGTTGATTCGTGACGAGTCATGTGGTATGTACGTATAACTATTTTGCTTTATTTTTATTTTTTAGTAATTTTGCAAATTGTGTACTGAATCACTCAAGAGTTCTTAATAATGGCTACTTGCCATATCGCTCAATCGTCAATCAACTGGTGCGCTCTGGCTGAGTGAGAACTTGCAAATCAGAAGAGCACTTTTACTGCTTTCAAAACAGATCCGATATCTACATTCCCGCGGTATTGGTCAACCCGGTGAATATACCAAAGATCGATTCGACGTACTACAAGAATTTGATTGCAATTGCAGATTTTGTCGAGAGTTTCCAAAAGCAATACGATGCCTCAGCTGACAATGTCTCATCTCAAATCATCATCTCGATGATCAAATCAAGGAGACCCAGAGTGAAATTGCCAGCTTCAAGACGGTATCCTAGACAAGAATTGTCGATTACCAAAAGGAAATCGGTTATTTGAACAAATGACCATGGAGGACTACCGCGAAGCATCCCCCGAACAGGCTTTGGATCCCCTCAACCGCCAAGTATTGTGGCCACACACACCCGAAGAACTAAATGGCTAAAAATCATAAGAACAATTGGAGATCGAGACCGCTAGTCACCATTAAATGCAGTTTGTGCGATGCAATAGAATTCAGTCACTTAGTTTAAAACGTGTAAAATGTAAGTGACTTAGACCATATACACACACACATACCAAATACACGTATGTATGTGTGAAGACCCTAAGTGACTTTTACTCTGTTGAACTTGAGTCTAGTTATTAGAGTGACTTCTTTGTGTAAAAAAAGCAAAACAGATACTTGTATTCCAATGCAAACCATAAAAAGTACATAGTTGATTATTTTTGAGGCTCTAATAAATGACTTCAACTTTAATAAACTTGTTTACCTTTGTTTAGTATTTAATTGAGCTATCACAATCCTTTGAATATTTGCATCTTTAATATACAAGTATAAACAAACTCTCTTTGACCTTTGATATGGATAATAGTAAAATTCCTTGACAATTTTGGATTTTGCTTTTTCTTAAATTTAAACTAAATACTTCACCAATATTTTTAGTCCAACCAAAGAAGATTATTATGTGGGTACACAAATATACAAAAAAGTATATCCACATGTGCACATGTGTCAGTCAAACTGTTGCTGGCTGCTTTTAAATGATATTTTTTGTGTTTTGAAAACTCAAAACAATTTCATTTCATACGAGAGTCCTTAAAGTTAATTTATGAAATTGTTGTTGACAGTTGCTAGACGAACAACGAAGTAAAGTGGATGGATGCAAAGTGAACAACAACAACAGTCAAAAGTTTTTCAGATTCTAAGTTGGCTTAAAAAGTTGTCTATTAAACAATATCTGCATCTGAATGAGAAATAATTTAGTCCAGTGAAAAGTGGCCATACAATTAATTTACGAAATAATATACAATAATAAATTATATTTTATTTCTTAAAATTGCATTTATTTTTATCAATATAATTTATTTTGTTTTTGTTTTTGGTTTATAGATATTTTTGTTTGACTTAAATTTATTTAAATATTTTTCCATTTATTTTGTTATTTTTACACAACTTATGACTAAAAAATATAATTAATAATAATAATAATAATTAGTAAGTATAATGAAACTTAGTTTGTTTAATTGATATGAGAATAACATGCAAGTTTTGGTTTTTTTTTTTATTTGTTTAGTCTATAAATATGTGGGTTTTTTTTTTGTTTTTGAATGTGTTGATATTTGAAGCTTGGATAAATTGGAAACTAAATTAAATTCATTAAAATATTTTTTTCAAATTCATTAAGCGAATTTTATGAATATTTTATGATTTTGTAAAAAGAACTGTTTTAAACAGGATATATACGCAGGATATGCTTTTAGTTTTAGTTTTTGTCTAAATTTTATTTTATTTATAATTTCCATGGTTTGACTTGTTTTAGTTTCCATATTTTTTGGTTTCGTTTCTCATATTTTTTTAAAGACTTTGTCATAAAGATCATTATGTGTTTTGGATATGTTTCGCATATTTTTTTTTTTTTTGTTGAACATCATTTACACCTTTTTTTTTTTGGGAATTATTTTTATAATTTTATCCTTTTGTTTGTTTTTGTTTTAATTTAGCTCAAGTTACTTTCATTGGATTTATTTATATTAAGATGTCTTTTTATTTATTTTTACTGAAGCAAGCTTAAAAATATTGTTTTTTTTCTTTAAATATTTATTATTATTTTTCATTTATGTATATATATTTGTTCGCAAAAATATTTATCACTAAAACTATTACTTGTTTTTTTAAATAATTTTATTATGCTTATTTTATTAATTTTAAATACAAATAAATAAATAAATTTTGTTAACGTTCGCATTTTTTTCGCATAAAATTATTGTAAAGAAATTCTTGTTATTTTAAAAATTCTGAAATTTAATTTACTTTGATATTATTTTATAATATTTTGTATATATTTTTTCAATTTATTTTTCAATTTTTTTTTTAATATTTAATTTTCATGTGTGCGTGCATTTGGTTTTCATTAATATTACAGTGGCATACAAAAAACAAAACAAAAATTATACAAAACCTTAATCTGAAAAAGAAAGTACATTAGTTCATTTCGGTATTATCACTATGATATAATATTTGCTATGACAAAATCTCGGAGACCCCATAGAGTATTGCGTATTGAGAAAATAAGTATCACCATTTTAATTCAGAGTGCATAGACTGCTTCCACAGATCTTGCAGATACCCTTACCTTACCTTACCTTACTTAACCTACCGTCAATTTAATTATTTATAAAGAATGAGGTAATGTTGTAATGATCCAGCTTTAGTAGGGTACTTATGTATAATCTCTATTTAGCTTAAAGGCTGGAACAGAATGATGAAGCTGAAGCTGAGTCTGAAAATCAAATGCAGCTGTTTGTACGTGAATCTGAGTCTGCAGCTGATTCTGAAGCGGAAGCCGTGAAGATAAAATCAAACGGATTTAAATCATCTGTATCTCTCCATCTCAAAATTAACAAAATTATAACTATGTCCAATTTTAGTTCATTAATCAAGGCTTTTTTAATTGCCAAGGTTTGACAACCCTACTGAGGCTGAACGTCGCATTCTGTTCACTTTTTTTCAGGCTTCAGCTTCACTACTCTTTTCCAGCTTTAATCGTGTGCAATACATGGATGGCTTCAAAACGAACACTGATGTTGCGGTCGAAATCTATGGGGGAAAACCCCAGAAGTCGCTTATTTAACAGTATGGACCATGAGAAGTAAATTTTTCAGGTAGAAAGAGAAAAATTGTAGCAAGGCTGACAGCAAGGCTTCACTACAATCACGCAAAGTATTCGAGATCAAATCGAAGTTTGTTTGGGACCGCTTAATATTACTTAGATGGCAGGCAACCATTTTAATTTTAATTGAATAACTGGGCTTAGTTGGAATCTAGCGAACGAAGACGCAGATATATCAGTTCCACAAAAATAAAACTCAAGCAATGTCTTAATGGTAAATCGCAATAATATTGGGTTGACACAAATTAGCACAAGAAACACTAGAACTAACTCTCAAAGGTATCCATGTAGTCTTCTTAACAAGACATAACAAAGTTATGAAACAGTTACAAGTTTGCTTAATCAACTTATTTCGTCGACCTCATTAAGACAATAGGTATATACTATATGGAGTCTCCGATGTTTCTTTCTATTTGTTACAAATTTCGCTACGAACTTATAATACTTTTCACTGCGTGAAGAAATGTACTTAACTTTATAACTTCATTGTATGAATGGTGTCTATTCTTTAATAAGTTGAAATTAGATTAAATTAAGGGAAATGCGGGAGTTAGTCACCTCGCTTCTGCGGTCCCTATATTACAGTTCTTCCTAGATTCTGGTATTTATTAAGAAATTTCAAGATTGTAAATTAAAGAAAGATTATCCCTTATTACAATATGTTTGATCTACTTATACAAAGCTTTGTTTTAAAAAGAAACTACTTTCTAATAACTAAAATTATCGCTGGATATAGTAATTTTATTCTTTGAAATTTAAAACTGAAATGCTTTACTAATTTTTGTTATATTTTTTAATATTCCACTGTATACATTTGTGATAAAACCTTTCTAAGCACTTAACACTTTGACAGATTTGTTCTTATTGCTCAAGATGCGCGTTTGTTTATTTTATAAATTACACAAATATTTCAATAAATAATAAAAAATTGTTATACATATTTATATTTCAAGCCTTTTTGGTTTATTTTCTAAGCTTTATCGAATTAGAAATTTAAAGTTTTATTTAATGCTACAATATAATTAATTTTGTTTTTTTTTTTTTTTTTTGTATTTGGTTTTTACAAACTTAGTGTATCTAAACTTCTATTACTTACATACTAACGTGTATCTATGCAAGTATCTTTTGCAATATGTATTCATATTATTATTGATATATTTAAATTTATTTATTTTTTTTTTTTATTAATTTTGCTGTACAGTTTACCTTTTTCCATCTTTTTTCTCATCGCATTCGCTTTAATTGCAAAATATTCATTCATTTAGTTTTTTCATTATTCAAAAATACTTTTTTTTGTCGCATGCGATAAAAAATGTATATGCTTTTTCTATATGGCATAGCTTATTGATGCGTTTGCTCTTTATGCTGCTCTCTACGATAATAAAGTTTTAGACGTGTTTGTTGTTTTTCTGATCCTTTGTTTGCTTATTTTTGTTGAATTTTTTTACGCTATGTGCGTTGGCGTTGACGTCGACTTCGATTGCGATGTTCACGTTTTGAGGAAGCCGACATAATGAAATGTCCTTTCTCTTGTGTACTTTGTTGATTCTGCTGTTGTTGTCGTTTATGTTGTTGTTGTTGTTGTTGTTGTCGTTTCGCTTTTGGTTTCCAGTTGGACTCACCACCACCCATGCCGATTGGGTAGGGTATTATGTCAGGCTGTAGTTCCGTAGAATTTTCCACTTCATGCGATTCAGCGGTTTCATCTCTGGCATCATCGGCAGCGGTTGTTGCGTGGTCATTGCTATTATTTTTGTGGTTCATGTTTATTGGTATATATTGTTGATGCTGTTGTTGCAGTTTTTCTTGTTGATGTTGTTGTTGCTGATGTTGTTGTTGTTGCTGCTGTAGTTGCCATAAGTTTGTATTTGCCGCAATGTGGGTCTTTTCTATGTTAGTTTTACTGTTGCTGTAGTTGTTACCAATTTGGTTGCAATTCTGTTGACAAAAAAAAAAATGTTGTAGAGTTAAAAATATTTGACGTTAATGAAAATTTGGTCAATTTTATATTGAATGCGTCGGTTGTTTTTTTTTTTTTTTTTTTTGTAAAGTTTAATTAAAGTGCAAAGTTTAATTTATTGGCTTTTGTAGTTTTGATGAAAAAATAAATTCAAGTTTAATTATTGTATGCTGAACATATTTAAATGAATTTATAAAAAGTTGATTTTAATAATTAAATATTTTGTCAAAGCTTAAGTGAACTAACGAATCTTAATTGGTTAAAAATATAAAATCTGTTAAGTAGATGGACCATTTTGATGAAACCAAAGATTTATCTTTAAACTAGCCTCCCAAGTATGGTACACGGCTTGATCCAAACTGGGATCATGGATTTGGGCTTTGCACTCAAATTAAAGTTATCTTTGTGCCACTCAGTGCCACATGGTAGTATCTTATCGATACGCTCACTATGTGACTTTCCGACTCCAAGTGAAACATTAAAAATTGCTAAATCCACGAGAAATAAACACAAACAAATCTAAGAAATTGTATGCAATTGTTGTTGCTAACAACGTGAGCAATTTGACCAATCTATATATTGTAATATTCATAGTCTTTGCTTTAGTTCAAGGGAGAAATTAAAATTAAAGAGAGCAAAAAAATAAAAAATAAAAACAAAACGCTATAACCACACGCGACTCTGATTTAATGAGCACCAAACCACAAACACTCGGTCGCTCTTCAATGTCACATATTTCTCTCATAGAAATTATATATAATAAAACTATAAAAAACGAACACTTGAGTATCTCAGTATCTCAGTCACTTAAAAAGCTGCTGAGTGTGAGAATATGAGAATATGAAGTGACAAAACAAATTCAAAGCTAATTCAGTCGTTCGTTGAACGCTGAATTAGCAAAACGTGTCCAAATTGATTACAAGAAACGGAAATAAATCAAAAACAATAACAAACCAAAAACATAATCAAAGAAGTGACTGAGAGAGACAGCAAAAAAAAAAATTGATTTAAAAAAAAAAAAAAAATTACTTGAAAAATTATAAATAAACATAAATTGAAAACAAAAGACAATTAAAGCAAAGAAATTTTGTATCTACAATGGCAACAACATCAACAGCTGCTGCGGTTGCGGCTACTGCCGCACGAGTCTCGAATTCATTTTCCCCACTTCTCAGCAAGCAAACAGCACGCATTGTTGTAATTGGAGCTGGCCCAGCGGGTATTGCGGCTGCGACACGTTTGCTGGAGGCTGGTTTCCGTCACGTTGTCGTCTTGGAAGCGGAAAATCGTATTGGTGGTCGCATTCACACAATACCATTTGGGGATAATGTTATCGATTTGGGTGCACAGTGGTGTCATGGTGAGAAGGGTAATGTGATCTATGAAATGGTCAAGAACATGAATGTGCTCGAATCAACGGGTGAAGTGTATTATGACTACCAATGTTTGCGTTCAAATCGTGAGATTGTGCCAACTGAGATTGCTGACTTACTGAAAAATATAGCTGAAAATTCAATACCCGAAAGACAAAACGAACTGGTCGCCTATGAAGGTTCTTTGGGTGCCTATTTAACTGAGAAATACTGGGGGGAAGTAGAGAAAATTTCACCACCAGTAGATCGAGAAATTGCACGTGAATTTTTTGAAAGTTTTAAAAAATTCGAAAGTTCTGTTGAAGCAGCTGATCATCTGTTTGAAGTCTCTGGCAGTGGACACTTAGAATATTGGGTGTGTGAGGGTGATTTACTGCTCAATTGGCGTGATAAGGGTTTCAAAACCTTACTAAATATTCTCATGAAAACGGACAAAGAAATCACAGATACATGTGTTTGTTATTGTGATAAACTAAATTTAATTCAATTGAATAAATCTATTAAGAAAATTGATTGGCAAGATGTCAGGGAGATACGTTTAACCTGTCAAAATGGGGAAGTTCTAAGTGCAGATCATGTTATTTGTACCATGTCATTGGGTGTCCTGAAAGAGCAACACAAAGAGATATTCACACCTCCATTGCCCACAGCAAAAGTGCGTGCCATTGAAGGCCTTAGATTGGGTACAGTTGATAAATTCTTTTTAGAATTTGAACAACCTTTTGGTCCAGACGATGCTACCGGTTTTAGTTTCCTTTGGCGTGATGAAGACTTAAATGAACTACGCAATTCTGCTTCATATTTTTGGCTTGAAAGCGTTTTTGGTTTCTATCGTGTTTCATATCAACCGCGTCTACTTCAAGGTTGGATAATCGGAGCCCATGCTCGCCACATGGAGACATTAACCGAATCTGAGGTACTAGAAGGCTTAATGTGGCTTTTCAATAAATTCTTTAGCTTTCCAATTCCGAAACCCATAAATTTCAAACGCACACAATGGTATTCGAATCCAAATTTCCGTGGTAGTTATTCATTTCGTTCAACATATACAGATGAGTTGCGTACCGGAGCTTGGGATTTAGCGACGCCCTTGACAAATGGTGATGATGGCAGGCCACGTTTACAATTTGCCGGTGAGGCAACTCATGAGCATTACTATTCCACAGTACATGGAGCAGTGGAGAGCGGTTGGCGTGAGGCGGATCGTTTGATTGCGTATTATCAACCGAGGAAATCGCAATTATGAGAATTGTTAAGAGGTGAATGAGACTGAATGGCATAGCGCAAAGCAAAGACATAAATAAATGCTATAAACTACAGTAAGATTACCACTTAATAGTACTTAGCTGATAAAATGATTATAAATTGTTTACAGTAAAAATAAATTATGGTTTACTTATATGAAAAGTGGGTTATTGTGTTACTTTGAAAGATAAACTGCATGGAAATGCTTAAAGATATATTTATTCATCATTTTAGTGGCACAAAGACATTTACAGCTCATTTGCGTCGCAAAGCGAATATGTGATAGTGAGGGGAAAATAGTGAAAATAAAGGTAAATATAGAAACAAAATAGAAGATACATGATATCTGAAGATAAGGAAATATGTAAAAAATTGAAAGGAACAACAAGAGAAAACAGCAAATCAGCATCTATCTATACACTTATCAGATACTGTGTGTACAATAACAACAAAAGCTGTTTAAGTAAAACTACATTCAAAAACAAACGACAAGCAACCAGAAGCCGACTGACTGACTGACTAAATTTGCTATGCAAACCTTCTTTTTTTTTTTTTTTTTTTGTTTGCTAAAAATTCATTCAAATTTATGCATGTACTACACAACACAAACAACAACAAAAGCAACAAACTCTTTGTTTGTAGTTGTAGGTATATTCTAAGATAAAAGATACAAATGCACATTGCAGATAGATGCATATACATACATACATAGTAATTTGAACAAGCTGTTTTGCTTTATTTTTGTAATTGGATTGTGGGGTGTTGGTTGTTGGCTGTTGTATATTGCAGCATCTAATATCTGTTTTGCAGTTTACCAGAGACAATTATTTTATATGTGACTTCCATAAGGCAAACGAATAAATGCATATACATATAATGTAAATAAAGGTGTTTTCAGAGACTCGTCTATAGAGAGATATCTAAACAGAAAAGAAGAAACAAAAGTAGAATTTCACAAAAATACTAGTATGTAGAGAGGAAAAATGAAGAAAATGTGTAAATTTCTTTTTCTTATTTTTATTTATTTATTTTTTTTTTTTGATAAAAAAGAACGCACATTTAGGCGCATCTCAGTGGATTTGGATACCTAAAGTATCTAAGCACCAACTAAACCAACTATATGCTTCTTATAAATCCTTTGTCTATTTTACCCCATTCCTAAATTTAAATGCATACAAACATTTATTACTCTTATTTGATCATCTGTTTGCTTCTCTTGCTATCCGCCTCTTGCTTTCTTCTCTTATATGTACTATACTCGTTCCTTTTGTGTTTGTAATCCTTGTTTTTTTGTTGGTTTTATTGAGTTTTTGTTGTTGTTGCTGTTGCTGTTGCTATTACTGTTGTTATCACTAGTGTTTTGGCCGTTACACGTGTACACATGTAGATTTTTCCACTCTGTTTCATATGTGCGACGGCCGTTAACAGGATTTGCCTAACCGCAAAGGTGCAAAGGTGGCATTGTGTTGCATACTTGGCTAAATGACCAACAAGCGGCAACAACATACAATACTGTACTGCTATATATGTAAATGTGTTTTTATCTACCTTCACACACAATATTTATCAATGTGTGTGTGTGCAAGTGCTTGACTCTGTTTAATGTTTTGGGTAACTTTTATAGTTGGTTTTGGATCCACAATATGGCAGACTGTCTTAATGTTCTTTTGTTTGGTTTTAAATTCGGAATTCAGTGAAGAAAAAGTTACTTTTGGGAGCACAAATGATTGCTGGTCATTCAACTAAAATAGGTTATACACTTGTTATGAGATATTATTAGGCAACTTAAGTTAGTAGGTAATTTATAGATCAGTATTCAGAGGGACTTTGTGTTCAAGAGCATACTATATTTTTCACTGATATAGAGTTCCAACTTGAAGAGAAGTTTTCTCAATAATTTCTTATCTTTTCTTATATCGTAAAAAGGTAAGTATAAATGATATAAATGAGGTTAGGTTAAGTTAAGCTTGGCTTAGATGTTAGTAATTCTGTCTATTTATACAAAAGTTGGGTTCCCTCCCAGTCACTGATTGGGACAGAGTTTAATTTTCTGTCAATTGCCTAGAAAATGTGGCAGAGCTCATTGAGCCTCTCTGCTTGTTTGCTTATGATAAATGAACCCATAGAACCTTGACTAAATGCCAATAATTAAATATTTGTCTCACAAATTAAAAAAGTCAATAATTTAATCATCATTCTGAAGAAGATCATTCTTGCACAAAATGATTTATTCCATAACACGAATCCGATTAGTTTCTAAGAATATTCGAAAACTAACTAAGATTAACTTAATGTGGTTCTATTGTTATAAGCTTTCATTCATGTTCAATTATACACAAGTCTTTTCTTAACCTATTTTGCACTCTTATACTTCAGTCATGAAAGATAATACAATAATAATTCTCATAAATCTTTCATAGCCATTGAGATTGCATTTCCATTGTATTTCTATTGTTGATCTCTAATACATATATACATATCATAAATTCATTCATAAATTCCATCATTTCATTATTTTCGTTCGTAATTAAGCCACAATCTTGTCTGACTTTGAATATAAGAAGCTTATTGCATACTTTTAGAGACAAATTCTATGAACAGCTGAACAACAAACAAATAGCAATGTTGGCTCTACACAATTGCATTACACATACATACATACATACATATATACCCACACAATTGAACAAATAAACAATCAGAAAAGCGGGTTCTATTTTATTTTTTTTTTTGTACAAAATTCTAAGTCAAGCAAACATTCAACACTTGAAATGATTTTCGTAATTTTTTTTCTAATCTTCACGTAGTGAATCGTTTTTAAAGTTTGTCATGAAGTTTTTAATGGAAAGAAGGAGACATTGGAGATTTTGAACTAGAGTGATGCTGACAATATATTGTACATTTGTAGGAATCAACCGAATGAAACTACTAGCAAGGGTACCTCACATAAAAACTAAAATTTCAAAATCAAATTCATGAAATTGGATATTAGAAAAGCATTTTTGATTTTTTGTTTTATCAAACTGAAATTTGATTAGAATAAGAGTCTGATCCATATTCACTAACCATGGACATTTGAAGACCCTAGCATTACTGGATGCATGTATACAGACTATATCATATCACATAAATAAAAATCAATAATGAGATATTTCTATATGCTCAAACACAGGACCTTAGGCAAAAACCTATTCTAGCGGTGCGTGAAGAGCATGGCAATTTCGGCATAGCGGAATTTACTCATCATTTTTCTTGTTTTGTTTAGTTACGAATGAATGCCGGAAGCAAACAAAGCACACTAAAATAGAAATCCACAAAACAAACCAGCAGACAGATATTCTAACACATGTATATATACATATACATTTATACAATTGTTGGTAAAATAATCTTCATATTGGGTAAGCGACAACGACTAAAGTGATAACAATAAGACAACAAAAACAAAAAAAAAAAAATATATTCAACTACTGCGGTACTTGAAAAGCAGTTTGATGAATGGTTTTTCATAAAAATCCAATCATTGCAATTGCACAAGTGAGTGAGTGAGTGTGTGTGGGTGAAATACAGAGACAAGACAAAATGGAGGAGAACAATAAAAAACAACAAACAAAAAACAGAAAAATATGCAAAATAATAAAACAACTGAAATAAAAAATAAACCATAATAAACCGATAACAAGACTAAATGAGATTGGATGGAAAGAAAAAAGAAGATTAAAAAAAAATGGGGAAACTAGAAAAGATGTATAAACATCTTTGAATCAAAGAAATTTTATTCACATGACTAAATGAAGGAGAATACATAGCCAATATTAAGAAAATTTAACATTTCTTTTAAAGAAAGTAGTTTATTTTTGTGTCTTATAGTTAATATCAGAGACATCATTCTATCAATATTTCTTAAGATTATTTTCACATATAAAGTTCTTTAAAGAAAGTAACAAACTATTAAACTAAGTAATTTAAGTAATTTTTGATTTTTATTGAAAGTAATCTGGAAGAAATTTGCTTTGAAAGGCAGGAATACAGAGTTGTAAGAAGCACAGTTTTCAATAGTCAAGCTATGGGAGGAAAT
The DNA here is from genome assembly GCA_037043295.1 of Amiota minor. Classification (NCBI taxonomy): domain Eukaryota; kingdom Metazoa; phylum Arthropoda; class Insecta; order Diptera; family Drosophilidae; genus Amiota; species Amiota minor. Next base: position 230,594 of record JBAMAW010001189.1, read on the forward strand.
ACTGGAAACTGTATGTAATCCGAGTAAATTTAAATTTAGTTTGTATTGCAGTTTCCTTAAGTTTAAGAATGAAATACCAGGATTTTCCTATGTATGTGGTTGTATAAATAAAATTCTATTCTTAGTCACTGGTAAAAGTTACTTTTTTTTTAAAGAATCCATCATATCTTTGCCTCTTATCAGTACGGAGTCACGAATAAGATACAATGAAGTACCAGTGTTTTACGTGCTTACCTATCTGTGAAGACTTACAAACACGGTGCCAAGCACATGGATTGATAAACGTCATTCAACGTTCCTTTGGATATATATCCGCAGGTCCCAAATTTGAGTCATATGTATTTTTGGTGGGGAGCTAGGCCCAAAAAATAACCTCTGGTCAGACTTCATACCCGAGGTACTACCAAATCGGACTCCAAAACGTTCATGGGTTGGTGGCCCATATTGCTTTCATTCATATAGTAGCCAAGAAATCCCATTTATAGAGGATACCCTGGATCAAAAATTATAAATGAAAATAATGTTCCCTCTAGGAATATGAGTTCTAGGCATCAAGACTTATAGAACTTCAGAAGAATTTCCCAGAGGGGGACGAATAAGATACAATATACTTATGTTTCCTTAGTTTGTCTTTCCTTCTAAGGATACAAAAATTCTGTAAAGATGTTTAACATTTAGTTTTATTGCAATTAAAGTTGACTTGAATGCAAAACATAAAAATGTTGAGTAAAAATCGAAAACAAAAAAAAAAGGAAATGAAAGAAAATGACGATTAAAATGACAAGTAAAACCAATTTTTGCATACAAAAAAAAAAAAAAAAAAAGAAAACAGCAGGACAAGAATTGAAAAAAACATACAAATAGTATTACATAACATAAAAACAACAGAAAAAAAAAAATGCTAAACTCTGCATCAAAGTGTAGTGAAACAGAGAATTCCAAATCGCAGAATGAACGGAATCTAAAAATACATTTCATTTCATTTTTCAAATGTATGAGTGATGGAATGGAATGGATGTTTAAAGGACGAAATAAATGGAAATGAACAGTTGGATATGTGAATGAATGAATGAATGATGATTGAAATTATGTACAAAATATGAAACATTTCCATTAAAAACAACAAGAAAGTAATCCAGATAAAAGATGTAGAAAAGTATTTCAAGCAAATGTCCTTCAATTCTGATGTCCTTATGAATGCCCAATGAATTCTTTTGCTGTCCCTCTCCCTCTCTCTTTCACCCTCATTTTTTGTGTTCTGTACTTACCATTTTACTGCATTCACATTTCAATATCCATTCGACAGCAATGAATTTATTTTCGATTTGTATCTGATGTGATTGCAGAAATTCCTGATCGATTGGTTCCAAGGAGACCGTATCCCATAACTGCAATGACGACGACAATGTTGATGCTGATGATGGTGATGATGATGATGACAACGAAGCAGTTGAAGTCAAAATCTGATGTTCCTCCAACATTGATGTTGCAGCATAAAGTCCTTCGTATTTCTCTTTCTTCAACCATTTTGGCTGATGAATTTGTTTATTGTTGGCAAAATCCATGTCGGGTTGCACCCTTTGTTGTTGTTGTTGGTGTTGTTGCTTTTCTACATAGTTAATTGGATCAACGGCATTTAAAGGACACAACAGCTCAACCTATGAAAAATGTTATGAAGAGAAAAAAAGTTGAAAAGTATGAGAAAAAGTTAACAAACATGAAAAACTGAGTAAGAAGGATGAGGAAAACTTTTATTGGATTATTTTTTCAGACATTTCCTTAAGGTATTTCACTCATTGTAAAGTCCTTGCAAATGGCTCTTTGTTATGCATTTGACGTAGTTCGAGTAAAGCAGGAGGTGAAAGTTCTTCAAGTCTTCAAATACAAATTAATAAATTGGAAAAAGGTAAACGAGCAAATGCCAATCGAAATGCTACAGGACTAAATTGATTTTGACAGCTGCAGCGTATTTCTTTAGCTTGGCGTTCATTGTGCTTCCGAATGCTCCTTTCGCCTTGATATCCTTGGGCATAATACATTTAACAAGTTAATGCAATTCTTTGGCGCAAATTTTAATTAAAAAGCCAATAAAAAATTACAAAAGAAATTGGCCGCCAATGGCACATTGATGTTTGTTGTCCTTTGCCAGGATGTTGTATAAAAAAGAAAGTATATTTTAATTGCAACTAATTGCAAATGAGATCTTTTTTTATATAACACTGAAATGTGAAGAGTTAAAAGGCTGAAATATAGTTGGTGTAGTAGGTGGAATGGAAAAGGAAGAAGACTAATTAAAATGTAAGAAAATAAACAAGTTTGTAGTAAAGTTTAATGTTGACAAGAACTTGGAAAATTGTGTGCTTGTTGTGAACGGAAATTGGCATAAAAAGTAATCAGTATTGACGGAACAAAGGAATCAATAAACACACGGATATCCAATATAAGAAGGTCATTGACGGTAATGGGTTGGAACAAGGCATCAGTCTTTTAATAAGAAACTCATGTTTTCCGAAACATGATTTGTTGATCAATCGTAAGGGTGATTTGATTTATACATACCTATATCAAATATAAGTTGGATTAGTGCTTAAAAATTGATGAAACTTTTTAGGGATTTATCAGACATTGCACCATCCATTCTTCTATTTATTTGGCCTTATGTAATACCCAAACTTGAATGATAGGACATTCGCCTCCTATGATTTCATTGAATAAGCTTTTTTTGAATTTCTCACATAGAAGGAATGGAATCAACACAGAATTGTGAACAGATGGCAGAAGGTCTAAACATCTGATATATGCATATGCAGGTTAATTAGAAAGGCTCTTGAAAATTGCTTTAAAAGTTTCACTTAACATTTTACATGATCCCATAGATTAATCTTAATAAGCAGAATACCAAGCTCAATTATTACTATTGCATTATAATGAATCCAAATTAGGTTTACCAAGTTCTAGTATCTTAAGCTTACTTACCTGTATAGTTGTCGATACCGAAGGCACACAGCATTTGTTTGCATGATGACAACGTCCGCATAGTTTCGGCCGATAAAGTTTACGTGAAACGCAAGTGCCAAGGCGTATACGCGCTGGACCCAGACGCTGTATGTTACGGCACTCATGGCCTTTCTATATTAACAAATTTCATAAGTATAAAGAAAATGAATATACAATATTATGAGAATTTTGCACTTCTTTACTTACCCTTATTCTATGTTCCGGTTCGTGTGACTCTTGTTTATATTTAAAGTAATCTTTATGTTCCGGACTTATGACTATATTTTTGGGTGAGTTGCTTCCTTTGAGGATGTTACTAAATTGTTGATTTTGTTGTTGTTGTTGTTGATGTTGTTGGTATTTATTGTCAAGATCACATTTACGATTTTCACACAAACGCAAACTACTCAATTCGGCAGCCAGCGTTAGTATTGGTATAGCGGGTAGAGGTGCCTAACCCACATTGGCGATTGCATGGCGTCCATGGGCTGGACGAACTATTGTGGCAGGTGGCATAGACTTTGTATAGGATAAATAGAAAGAGAAAGTAACTTATAGTAATAAGATCATTTATCAACGAAACACTTCATAAAAGAGCGTTCTTATTTTTATGATGGCACATTGCATTTGGCTCGTTGAGCACGAAAAGACGACGGTCAACGTTTAATTAACATTTAATCCTTAAGCAAGTAATTAAATGGTGCCTGCAGCTGTTTCATTATTGTTCTAGGAAAGCCGCATGAAATCATTCATCTTCATAAATATGCGCGCATTTTTCTGCTCAGTTTGTGGCGGTGCTCCTTAATCACATTGGAAGATTGAAAGAAAGAAAAACAACAGCAGCAAAGTCAAGGAAATGTAATGGAAAGGAAAGGAAAGAAGAGTGAAACGCATTAAGGATGAAAGTAAGGAAGCAGTTTCACAAGGCTAGACATTTTTGTGGGTGTCGATTTTAGTTGTCGATGTTGTTGTTGTAATTCTTGGTAGTCGGTTGTGGCAAGAAGCCTGAAGCATCATTAACACAACAATCAGCAAGCATTGCCTAGGAATTGTAAGCAGCAACGACATAACCACTTATATTAAGAGTGGAAAATAAATATGTATATACAATACAAATAAAGAAGGATACTCGAAGGCGGCTGTGCCCTCTTGTTGTTGTTGCTGTTGTTGTGCATTTATTAAAGAAATGTATGTGTTGTTGTCGCTTACCATCAGCTGTTGGATTCTCACAGAGCCACATTTTGCAACAATGCCCTGGCACCTCAACCAGACGCGGTGATCTGCATGAAATCGTATCCTCTGGCACCGGAAGTTGCTCATTCGGACAAAGCGATGAGCAAGCATGGCGACCATTCTGCAAATGTAAAGAAACAGAGTGAGAGAGGATAGTTAAGAATAAAGTGAAGTAAAGTAAAGAAAAGTAAAGACAAACGAAGAGAAGAGAAGGCATTAATATATGTACATTAAATGGTGGGTGTCCTGTAAGTCCTTTCATTCTTGTTGTTGCCGACTGGTTTCTGTTTTTTTTAGCGAAGCGTAAAATAATAAATAAAGAAAATGACCAAAAATAAAGTCATAACATCGCAAAGAAGCTAAAAGGCGTAGCAGATAGTAAAACAAGGAAATCAAGAGGAGAAGAAGAAAAGGAAAAGGAGGTAAAACATAATCGCCTTTGTTGCTTGGCATTCATTTTATTTGCTGTTGTTGTTGCTGTTGTTTATACCATGCTTATTGCAATTTACTTGCGTTTTGCCTTTTGGCCGAACAAAGTTACAATACAAAAAAGCAAAGGATGTAGAAGGTAAGAGAACCAACAAAATAACGAAGGCGGTAACAGCATTAATAACAAAAACAATGAGGACTTAAATACAACATCAAAATAAAATTGTGGCGCATAAATTGTAACAGACAGAAGATGTTGGAAAGCAAAACCAATGGATGTTGCTTCATACCTAAATACATAGATACATAGATACTATTGTAGAAATGTAAAAGATTTTTGTTATATTCTTTCTGGGTCTGGGTTGTGGATCTTTATTCTTGTTATATGGTATGTTATAACGATTTTTATGCAATGATTAAGTGTAGCCACTTGTGCAACAAGATTAAATCACAACAGAACGGAATAACACAATAAAAAAGAAAAAAAAAAAAAAATGAAACAAAACAAAAATGTAATACGAAAGGAATGAAACTAAAACGCATCAAAATGCGCAGGGATTAAGCATTTTCACTTCAAGTGATGTTTCTCTTCTTTTATTCCCCCCTATTCCTAGGTCTTTTTTTCTCTGCTTTCCAATGTGTGTGTGTGTGTGTGTGTGTGTGTGTGTGTACCTTTGCTGTTGGCCAAACTCTCTAAGGTGTTAGCTTTATATAATTGCTCGTAAATCTTTGGGGCTATTTGCGTAAAACAAAAAGTAAAAAAAATGTGTATGAAAAATTTTGAGCTCAAGGTTTTGGGTTTTTTTTTTGTTATTTTGTTTATATTAGTTTTTCATTCATTCATTTTTTTTTTTTTTTTGTGTTTTTTAGTACTCATAATTTTTTCAGTTTCTTTTTTCATTCATTTTGAATGCTTCTTTATCTTGCTTGCTTCCTCTGTTTTATTTTTGCCAATATTTCTGAAGTTTATTAAAAATTGCTGGCATTTATACAGGAAATGAGAAAAATGAATTTATGTACTTTTTTATTTTTGTCTTTATTTAAACTGATTTTGTTATTAAATTTCTTTTTATATTTTACATTAATTAAATTTGTTAAAGCATTTTATTTGTAATTAATTTTATATTTAATTTATTAATTAATTATTCAATTCTGGTTTATAAATTGCAAATTATAACAATAATCTTCCTTGAAGGTCAAGTGAATTGTTTTGTACAATAGAAGACATTTATTATTGCGATGAGTCTCAAACAAATAAAATGACCAAAACATAAGGATAATTTTTTAACAGTTTAAATATAAGTAAAATCTATTTAAAGTTATATAAATTTATTTTTTATAGTTGCTATTGTTGGTCTATAGATAAGAAGATGAAAGTTCCGTGACTTATTCTTATCTGCTTATGTAAATATGTTGATGAGATATTTCAGAGTTTGAAATATATTTAGCTTAAAAGTGAAGTCAATATTTTCCTCAAAGAAAATTGCAACTAAAATTTTGAAAGAAGAAAATCTTTTGTTTAATTGATAAGTTGATATCATTGCAAATGTAATTTATCAATTTCAATATGAGTGTAATAAATCATTGAAAATCATTAAAAAAAATTGTTTATGCCTTCTTTTAATCATCTGTAAAACAGATAAATCATATGCAAGTTATTGAATGAAAGACTGTGAAATAATCACAGGCATATTATGTAAATTTTTAAGCATTCTTCTATACACAGAATAAAGATAATACTTAAGATATCTTTGAGACCCACAATAATTAGAGAAACTAATCAATTGACATCCAAGTTCCCGTCTTTGTTTTTAATTTTAAAACTCCGGCTATCTATAAATATTTTTGTTATTTATCTCATTATTCGAATAAGGATATTATGGTAATTTTCAGATTTATAAAATAGGAGCCTTCCTAGTACTATCTGTAAACAAGGTTCAAAAATCACTAGAGCCTGAGACTACTGAAAGAACTAACCTTGATTAGTATGCTATGTTCAAAAATGGAAATTTTAACCTCAAAGTTACGACCTTTCTTTCTTGCTCCGCTCAAATTGGGGATATAAGCAATCATTTCCTTATCGAAATGTTGCTCTGCGCTTGTAAACAAGACATCAAACAACGTCAACAAATGTTTTCATCCTCATGCTTGCGAAAGTCTATGGACAACAAATGGAATGATTCAACATGGCTATTCTGGCGAGAAGATCAAATCGGCAGTATGGAGTTCTTTTGCTGCACGATAACGTCAGTTCACATATCGCCAATATGACCAAGGAATCCATTCAAATGCATGCATGGCTGATTCTTTAACTCCATCTGGTATTACTAGGGACTTAAACAGTCTATAAATGACCAACTAGATGAACAGAACCTTAATTTCTTTATGTTACAGTAATCTCAATTTGATTAGATAAACTTCGGTAGATTTTTTCTTTCTTTCTTTATATAAAATAGCAACACTTGCTTTTGCAATACTTTTGTATTTTAAAGGGATTATTTTAAACATTTTCCTTATCCCATGAGTGTTTACTGTACACTTACCAAAATGCTATGTTACTCATATACAAAAAAAAAAAAAAAATTGCATTCAGTGAGTGTGGATAATAGAGAGAGAGAGAGAGATATGCATATGAAACTAAACCCAAATTGCTCGTACTTACCTCACAGACACATTGAGTTTTACAATCCAATTTGAATGTGGATCCATGTGTGAATGTTGTGTTGCCAACTTTGCATTGGCTGCAGCAGCAGCAGCATGAGACCAGCAACAATAACAATAACATGAATAGCAGCAACAAGCAGTGAGATGAAACCAAACCATAGGAAACCGGACCATGTCGAATTGAGTTGAGTTGGGCAAACATGAAAAATAGACAAAAATATTGTATATATAAAAACAAACATATACACATGTATGTATGTAGATGGAGTTTAGTTAGTATCTTTAAACATAAATAAAAAAAAAAAGAAGAAACAAACCAATATCTAGGAAACAAAGTGAACTAAAGTTGTCAAAAGCGAAAATTAAATTGAATTGTATCTGGGTAGAGAGATAGTACAATATATCCCATAGTACCTACCATACTCTTGATTTTAATGCAACTAGATCAGTTTAATTTAATTCAATGTGTGGAGAGTGATGGCCATTTTCACTTTAAGGGATTTATAAGATTTCATTTGATTGGTTTTTCCTTTTTATTTTATACTGATATATTCAATGGAAGTGGTAATTTCAACTAAGCCCAACATAGACCAACATACTTACCTACACCTATGTATATATCTATAACAAACATAGAAATGTAGTGACATGGTGTATAAATAATCTCTTTTTCTTTTATCTGACAATTGCATTATTTATCTTTGTTAAAATTGTGTAAATAAAAGGAGGAATGAAAGAATGAAAGGTTGGGTGAATGAAAGAATGAATAAATGTGTCTCCTAACCATAAAAATCATATTAGTGTCCACTTTGATTAGTCACATTGGAGCGTAAACAACAGAAAGAAATGCGTGAGTTTCATGATAAATGCAACAACATTATATTTTCCTACAATTTATTGTGTCACGAACATAAAATTGTTGTCTTCACATTTGTATTATAGGCAAAAAAAAAAAAAAAAATACATACACCATAGAAAAGAAATAGCAAAAGAAGACAAGGAAGAGAATTGCCAAATGACAGGGGCGCAACAAATGCTTTTATTATTTTGATGTTATTCATTGTACAAGGTCTACTACCGTTAAGAGAAATGGTAAATGGTAAATTGTGGTTGCTACACGGAAGTCAACAACAAAAAAAAAAGAAGTTTTCCTCAGTTAAAGTTTTATTCTTTCATTCCCTTTAACTTTTATATACTTTTAGGCTAATCTAACTAATCTTAAGTGTATCTCATGTAGACATTTCTATCAATCTCTTAGGCAATTAATCAATGAATCAAAGATGCTAAACACATGTATCGAACTAAGGAAAGGAAAGAGAAATGAGATGTTTGTATCAATTGCATACGAATTTCTCATGTGAAATGTCAATTTGCTTACATTTATCACATTTATCCTTCCTTCTACATGAGTCTTCAATCTCTACGAATATTAAAGCTCACTTAAATTGCCTTCTATTTTATTTATTTTTTTTTTTTTCTAAAGGCTTTCAAATGTTTTTTATGGGAAATCAGCGAATCATTTAAGTTTGTTGTTAAATCTTGATCTCATTGTTTGACACAATTTCTTGAACTGCGAAATCGTTAGCACAAGATTTACTCAGTTCAACAAACGAAGGCTTATTTGTGGAAGCTCATGAGTGAGTCCCCATTAAAATCGACATGGATTACGAATTACTTGAAATGTCAAGTGCGTGTTAAATGCGTTACAACAAAGCATACACATGTAACAACAAACAAATAAACAAAGACATGTACGACTATGTTGTTTATTGTTGATAGCACATACACACACACACACACACACACACACACACACACATACTCCATCTAATGTGTATTTATATCTGATTTTTATTTGTTTGTATTATTTACTTTGTGTGCTTGTTGAATTGATTTTATGTGACGTGACTTTGAAATCGACTCGTTTGATTCGTAATCCTAAAATAAAAAAGAAAACAACCCAGAAGAGGCAAACCAAAAGGCATATCATTCTGATGATGATGCTATCACAATGAAATACAGGGATGCTGAGAGAGATAAACAACACAATTTAGATAGATAGATATGTCAGTCATTTATAGTTTATTATATTGGTTATTGGTAACCAAGTTGATTCGAAACAATAATGAAATTCATTCATTTTCTTTTTTTTATCAGGAACATTCTGAAAATACTTGTGCTCTATGTGAAGTTAAAAAAAGACTGTCTTCAAGAATTGAATGAATTTATTTTATAATAATTTTCTTTTATATGTGTGTGAACCTGTGAACCAGCTACCCTGTAGAAAATATACATTCTATTACATCATTTGCTTTGTGATCTTTGATTAATACGGAAATTAAGTACATTTTTCTATACTTGTATTTGTGGTTGCTGTGACAAATGGGGATAGAAATAAAGGTAAAGGATCCATTGTCTGTTTCTTCTAATTCAACTGTTACAATTTGATTGTAAGTATAGAAATTTATGTTATTGTTATTAGAGATTTCCGTCTATTAATAAAAAGCATTCAATTTTGAATAATCAGAAGGGGAAAATGTTCCAATATCTCTTACAAAAAATTCGATTGAACCATTGACAAATGTGATTTCCAGTTCTCATTTAGCTTCTAGTAGTAGTAGTAGTAGTAGTAGTAGTATATTACCTTTTTTCATTACAATTCCTTCATTTCCTTCCTTTCTTTTTTTTTTTTAAATAAAATTTCTTGAATGCAATGTCCTTTTGTATCATTGGAGGTTTCTCAACTTCATTTTGTTCTTGTTGTACTTCTTGAATGATATTTCCTTATACATTGAGAGCTCGTCCTATTCACGTGGTAAATTGTGTCATTTGCGAGAGTGCAATCTTCCTAATGTACTTTGACGTAGACAAAAACGAATGAAGAAAAACACATATAGCCAAACACATGGAAAATACCTTATAACACTTCCTAGCTTTCTTTCTTTCTTAATGTTTCTGCTTAAAGATAAATGAAGAACTAGACAAACATCAAGCATAAAGGAATGAAACACACAAAGCGCATTCTCTGATGCAATGTGATATTCAGTAGTAGTTTTCTTTTGTTTTTTATTTTTTTTTTTTTTGTCTCTTATCATCACTTAACTTCTTTTCTTCTTCATTTTACTTACCAGCATCTGTCTATCGAATCTTCCACTAACCATATGCCATACATTACTGAACAAGGAACCCTTATTGTTGTTCTCCTCATGTCCTTTTTGCTTGACTCCTCACTGGCACAGATTCTTGGTTTAAGAGGTTCGCAGCAGCGAGTCTCTGCTTTGAGTGTTGAGAATGCAAACAAAAACCTTTATTTTTCTTCTAGTTTATGTCATCATCTATTATATTTTTACTATATTTTTCTCTCCTATAAATTCTCATCTTTCTCCCTAGGATGTGAAGGCAGATTTTACAATGTGTCGCCTTTCCATAAACAGTAGAAAAAGGAAGCATAATACAAAAACATAAAAAAATGTAGCATATTTCTTGGGTTGTCTTCATTCCTTTATTCTATTCTTCATTCAAGCTTAGCTTGGCTTTATCATTTCTCTTACACCAATTTTTCTATTCTTTTTCCTACTACACTACTCACTTTATTTGGGATTTTTCTTTCTTTATTTTTGACAAAACTGCAAAAGTTATTTCCTTTTCTTGCTTCTCTGCCATCTTTCTTTTACACATTTTACACACTAAACTACTTTAGTCTGGGCTCTACTCTAGTCTGGGCTCATCACGTGTAGTGAAGTCTATTTGTTTGACTCTCTCTCTCTGTATGTGTGCGTGACTCACATGTGTGCCTGTATGTTTGTGAATGTGTTGGTAAGTGTTTGTTTTACTTCAACTTAAGATTTACTTAAGTTGATGACGATGACTTTGTCGTTGATGTCGGTGATGATCATGTGGAATTCTCTTATTTTCTATTGCTACTGATGATGATGATGATGATGACGATGACCATGACCAAATAAAGTTCCGTAACATTTCGCCTCGTTTGGTTTTTGGCTTAGTTTATTCCGTTTTTTTTTTTTTTTTTGTATTTTTTTATTTTTTGACCCAAGATGATTTTAACACACTTGAGCGTTTTTTGTATATTTGTCAAAAAGTCATCATCATCATCTTTGTCGTCGTCATCTTCGTCTGGAAAACAAATGATGTGCATAAGAACGCTCTAAGGCAAAGTATAATATTTGTTGTTGTATTTCTTTATGTTTTTTGTTGTTGTTGACAAAGGAAAGGAAAGACAAGGAAAAAGAAACTAAGAAATAAATCTGTAAAATCGTTTAAGATGGCGGATGTGTAATCTGCTCCTCAAGCGCCATGTTAAGTAGTTTCTGTTTTATGTTATATTGATGATGGTGATGTTGGTGTTGGTGTTAGTGTTAGTGTTAGTGACATAATATACAGTTACGCAGTTGGTGTTAACGAGCAAAGTTTTTCTGTTTTTATTTTTAATTTTGATTTGTTTTGATTTTTATCAGTTATATATTTGATACATTAAAATTAAGATTCTCTTGGAGGTAAGTAGGAAAAAAATAAACTAAATATAAATAGTTAATTTTACAGTAAGAGTACATACTTCAAAATAATGTGGAGTATATTAAAATAGAATCTATAAGAAATGAAATAGTTCAAAATTAATGTAAACATAATTGATATTTTCTAAAATAAGCAAGAATATATTCAGTGAAAATCCAATTGTTCTTATTCATAATTTTAAATTCTAAAGTAAGAGTTTTTTACACCAATACAGAACATTCAAACTCCAAATTTATCTCATACAAATCTCGATGAAAATCTTCTCATCACATTCCATAAAATTTTTTGTAGCATCAAATTCACTTTTCACTATTTAAATTGCAATCGAATAACCAAAAAAATATATTGTATTTTACTTACAGTTTATACTCGTATTCCTACTGGATGATTCGCTTCAACCAATACAATTCGATAAACCAACTTTGTATTTTATATTTACAGAATTTACAATTTTTCTTTATTTTCTTTATTTTCTTTAATTTTTTTTTTTTTTCAAAAAACAAAACATTGCAAAAAGGAAACAAAGTTTTTCATGTTTTCTGCTATTCAAATAAACTTGTTTCATTTGCTTTCTACACGAGGCAACAACTAAAAATGAATAAAACATAAAGAGTTTATGTTTTGAATTCTATAAAAGTCATGGTTTAAAAGCTAAAAATTCTATAAAAATATTGTATTAAATAAATTTAGAAACAAAAATAAAACAAATTGAAATATTAAGTTTGGTTGAATGGATCATTCTATCTAAAGGCATGTGTGTGTTAATTGTTATATTAAAATTGATTTGGGAGATTTCCTTTTTGTAAACTTAAATAATAGAAAAGTTTTTCAACCAAAAACCAATTCTTAAAAATGTTAAAAGTACATAGGTATATCGTTGTTGTTCCGATGGATTAAATACTAAGATAGATGTTATTAAATTGGAAAGAAATAACACCTGCCTTCAGGACGACACTGTTTTGTATTACCTTATTTAATCATATGATCGATTACCATAGCTTAAGAATGTTAAGAAGTCACTACATGATGTTCGGATGAATTGCGACCAATTTTGTTGGCATTCTTATTGCAAGTAAAGTCTAGTTGATCATGTCAGTATCCTTTCACAAGTAAGCTAACAGGCTACTGTTTGCTTCCGAATTTCATCGAACCTGCTACTTGCGCTTATAAGCATTTTGAACAATCTTCGTCTTATTTCAACCAATTTACATAAAACCTTAATGAATTCTATACTTATAATCTTTCTCATGAATCAATCCGCCCATTGGTGAAAATCTTATGGAAATACGTTCGGTACTTTTGTAGTTTAAGGCTTTCAGACAGACAGACGCGGCTGGGAGACTTTGTTTTATAATATGTAGATATTTGCTACTGTCGACAGACGACAACCAGTGAATTTTATCAAATGCTGTAAGTCACTTTACTTTCGATGAGACAATCTTGCACCCAAAATGCGGAATAGGAGATCTAGGGTGTGTATCGTTTTCAGGTGTCTGGTTACCCCGTCCAACAAGTTGATTGCCAGGTTATTGGCATGGTCTTCTAACCTGACCAAGTGTCTTCTGCTGTGCTTGACGATTTCTTATTTTATCGTTGGGATCTGCAAGTCTCGGTGGACAAACGAGTTCCGGACAAGCCACTGCGCACATGCAATGATCCGCTTGAACTGAAGCTTCTCGAGAATTTCCAGGCTTGAGTTAGATGTATTGTCCTTAAGACCGGTTTCAGAATGGTCTTGTACAATAACAGCTTATTTCGCAGGTTAAGCTTCGAGTTTGACATAATGAGCCAACTCATTTTTTGAAGCTTCAGGTCCAATTGCTTTCTTCTTCTCATAATGTGAGGTTGCTAGGTCAGGTCAACCTGTCCATTGTCAGTCTCAGGTACTTATCAGTGGCACCTCCTCACCGTTGATGACAATTGAGGGCAACCATAAGAACAACATTGCAAATAGAAATTATTGTTGCTGCGTTGATTGCTAGGAATCTCTATTGTAATTTTTATTGTTAATTGTCCTTTGTTCGAGACAAAATTATATACAATATGTTGCTGGGTATCTCGAGAATTAAAATCTTAGACAAAATTATATACAATATGTTGCTGGGTATCTCGAGAATTAAAATCTTAGAGAGAGGCATGATTTCATGATTGATTTGTCTAGTCTATAAAATTTTCATAGTCTTTGGCTGATGATACAGTCAACTGTGTGCTATGATGCAATACTAAAATCGACTCATGTCCCTGCACATAGGCCAGAAATCAGACGTTTAGAAGATAAACTTTCTCTCATGATTCCCTACTAAGCAAGGAGGGAGGGTTCCTAGCAGAGCCATAATGCACTAAACTCAGAATAGGCAAAGTTTGTCAGGCATTTTAACGTATGCGCATGCAATCTTTCATCGAATTATATATACATAAAAATCAAAAGGGAATGTATTTTTTTATATGTAAAATGAGAAACTAAAATCACTTCCACACATGAAATAAAAGTAAAGAAATTAAAAATCATGTTATTTAGCATTTGATATTTGCTCAGGGCTTCTATGATGAATCCATAAAAACTTTAAACCTTTGCTTAGCCAACTTTCCAACTTGAATAATAGTAAACATATTTAGATTGGTTTGATTTACAAGTAGAACTCATAAAAAAAAAAAATAAACTAAAATAAAAAAAAAAAGGAAAATCGAATGGAAAAAAAGAATGGTGAAACTTTTTAGCACATTTTATTCCAATGTTTAATTTTGAAAAGTATGTTTTAACAAGTTTGCTTAAATATTGGCATAGTGAGGTAAAGAGACATCGGATACACATACACTCACACATATTCAGATATTAGGAAATGTTTTTTCTATGCCAACTATTACTACTAACATGACTCTACTATCTCCATTCTACTAGTTAAGTCGAGTTGTATGAGTAATATCGATTTGGCCAACTATTGTATAGAACTTGAACATGTTAGCCGCCGTTCTAGGCTAAACTGAACTAAGTTGAGTTGAGTGTTGAACTGAATTGCGCAAATACTCGGACTTTGTTGTTGTTGTCCTAAGATGAAAGTTTTGATGCACATCATTCTGATTGTACAACTTTTAATGAAATTTTTAACTCTTCGGTGAAACACAGATTCTGTTTTTTTTTTTTTTTTTTTTTGTTGATTGCAACAAGAGAAGAAGGGGAGGATAAAGAAAGAAAGAAATGTAGTAGACAAAAAACTGCAGCATGAATATTTATTTACTTAACAACAAGACAAAAGTATACAAATTGATGTCTGTGCAGAAGAACTCGTTCATGGAACCAAGTTGCTGTTTTGTTCTTGGTTTTTTTTTGTCTCGATTTTTAAAATTATTTTCTTGTTTTTTTTTTTTTTTTTTGATGATTTCATAAACTCATTTGCAATTTCATTTGAGATTTTCTTTTCATTTTCCAATTTTCATTTTATGTTTTATCAATATTTATAAGCTATCAATTGAAGTATTGTACATAGAGTTTTGAGCGATGCTTTTGACTTAAATGAGTTGCAAATGTTGAGTAAATTGTGACTTTGATTAATGAAGCAAATATTTATTTATGAGAAAATATCGAACAAGGAATAAGGTCTTTGTCAAGAAAGAAAGCATAGATTATTTTGGATAAAATATCCAATATTTCTCTCTCTATATTTTGTTCTGTTTTTTTTTTTTTCTTATATGAAACAATTCAATTTATTTTAAACTCTTGAAAAATTTGTTTACTTAAAAATTCATTTTTTAAGGATAAACTTACCCGGATTTATGTGATGTTGTAACTATAAATGAATGAATGAATTATTATTTCATTCGCCAAAGTGAATTGTGCAAATGTAGAAAAAGAGAAAGGAAAATATTGTATAATAAGAAAATATTAATAAAATTCTCATTTAAGGGCAACCATAAAAATGTTGCAGTAAATATTTTTGCGTGTAATAATAACACACACAAAAAAAAAAAAAAAAAAAAAAAACCAAAGAAATGAAAAAAAAAGAATGAAGAATATTTTAACCTTTTTTCTTTTTTGTTTTGCTTTCGCAGGAATTTTTTTTAAAAGTACAAAACAGAAATAAGGAGTAGAGATTTTTTTTTTTTTTGTTTGTTTACTTACTTTGATGACTTTAAAGCCTAAACTTAGATTTGCCTCAACAAAGCCGACACTGATGAAAGTGTTAAATAGAAAACCAACGAGCAACGGCAGCAATATCAGCATTTTCTGCAAAAGAAAAGAAACCATGAAGGAATACACAGTAGAAATATAGCAGCAAAAGTTAAAGTAAAAAAAAGTAGGCAGTTGAATGAAAATGTGCAAAGCCAAAAAAGAGTCAAGAACAAATCTTAAAGACCAACAAATTCAATTCAACAACAAATGCAAGGTTTTTTTTTCTTTTTGTAAAAAAAAAAGGTCAGTAAAAATATTTGAGCTAAAAATTTGTTTCTCACTTCCGTGTTCAGTTGAGTTGAATTGAGTTTATTAAGGTCGATTCAATGTCTGTTGTAGGTCGAGTAGTGTGTGTTGTTGTTGATTCATCTGATGTTGCCCGAACTGAAGGAACTGAAATATTGGTGAAACCTGACTGGTGTTGCTTCTGCTTCTGCTACTTTCTGTTATTTAGAATTGTCTGACATCGCAATATTTTTTTTTTTATAAAAAACGAAGGAAAAAAAAGAAAAATATTTTAGACCTTATTTTATGGTTTTTTAATATTTATTATTATTGGACTACAACAAGCGAAAGCGAAAGGCACGCAGACAGGCAACAGTGAGCAATATTTTTTACTTTCATTTCCATTTATTGAGCTAAGACAGAGTATGAGAGATGAATGAGAGATGAGGTTGGAAGGAAGCGCATAAAAAACGGAAATAAAATAAATACAAATAAAATTAGTAATAATTCTTTTGATGAGGTGCCATAATTCACGCTCTAACACAAGTGAATAGCAATAACAAATTTTTGAAAAAATAAATAAAAATAGATAAATAAGGAAAATTGCAAAAAGGTCTGATATTCCTCGTACCATGACTATATAAATTATAGTATTAAATGAAATGAATGCAAAATTTACTTTTAGAATGAAAAAGTGTTGTAGAATTGCTATACATGGAAGTACTTGATTTTACTTTGAATTTATTATTTTTACACTAAATGTGAATAATAACATAAATAAATATAATTTTGTTCGTCTATTTGTTAAATATAAAAGGTCACAGTAGCAATTTTGTGTATAATGTGATTCAAACCCTTAATGCTATTGACATTTTCAACTAATTTGAAATCAATAAAACAAATTATGGAAGTGACAACCATCTAAAGATGCTTGTTAAGGCATTTAGTAAGGAAAGGAAATTGTAATTTAATTTGATAAGGTTTTATTGAAGTAAAAACTACTTTAGGTGCGCTGAGTGTTTTTGATAGGCGGAAAAAATATGAGTTCTCTCCCACCGATATACTAGAAATATTTATTTAAAACCATATTATTATGTTATTCCTATATAAAAAAAAAATATCGTTATAATTACAGACTTATTAAAGAGTAAAGGCCAAGCTCCATATGACGCTATGCTTTCTACGTGTTTCAACGGAACTAGACAAATTAGTTGCGTCAGCTTCTTCATTAGAAAAACTCTGTTTAGTAGTAGTCGATAATTACAATACCTCGGAGCAGAGTTCCTTTTGTAACTGATTGGGGTGTTATCTTTTAATTTCACTTAGTTCGGCAGTTCCTATGACGGTCTATTTCACATTTTTGAGAAGTTTTCAATGCTGTAAGTTTCAATGTGTCTGTCAATTAATTTGTTTACATCAATGGACCTTAGTGTCAACATTTGGGTACTCTATTTTCTCTATTCGGGTTTCTTTGGTAAGCAAATTATTCATTTTGTACCATAAGCCCATTTTTTGTTCCCAATGGAGCTTTGCCTGAGCTAGCAACATATCCAGATGGGTTTATTAACAGAGCTCAATTGGGATAAGGAAGGACAAATAATTTATTGACTTCTTCTCGTACCTAAAAAAAATAGACTCGCACGCCCATTGATGTTCATCGTGGGGTCCTTCTACTTCACCATGTACCCTATTATGCAGCCACTAATCTTGAGGCACATTGGTCCTTCACTCCTGTAGCTAGCTGCGCTGCGTATCTGCCTTACGACATTGTAATTATTGTAAATAACAAAACTATTCCAAACAAAACTAGTCTTACATCTAAATATCACTACTTAAGCTTTTTTTTACAAGAATTGAATGAGTTTCCAATCTGATAACCAGCGAGTTGTCAAGGGGACTAGTGCGATAGTGATGATGGCATACAAAATTTTCCTCTATTCTAGCAAAAAAAAAAATTTAAGTAAGGTGCCTCACCCTCATAAGCGCAATATGGAAGTAAAACATCTTTAGCGAAGGGAGGTAAATACAAAAATAAGAAATGCGATGATGCTTCAGAGACGAACAAAACAATGGGCATTGTCTTGTGTGGGCTCGTCTGTAGCGTAGAGAATGAATACTTTTGCAACAGTAAACGAGATATAAAAAATGGTTTTTCTCATTGTGTTTACTTTACGAAAGAACATACCAACAAGTGGCCGAATGACCAGAAAATAAAGTATTGAAACAATATAACACTACAATATTCTATATTATTGCTTGCCCATCTACTTTATTTATATATATATATATATTTGCTTAAATATCTCCAATATAATAATAACATCGTTAAATTTTGATTTTCATCACATTTCATTTTCATATTTTTAGATTTACTTCCCTTCGTTAAAGAAGTTTCACTTCAAGTTAAGTGGTTGAAGGTTAAGCAAAAACTTCAATACTGTTGATCCCGGAATTTATTTCCAAAGACTTGAAAGAATCGCCATTTGCAATATAACGTAGTAGTATTTTCAGTTTTTTGACAACAAGGTTCTCCACTTTCATTTTCGTATCGGTTTTTTGTTCTTAACATTCCCTCTACCATCAGCAGGAAGTTATCGAAATTAGTATAGGTTTATTTATGTTAAAATATTTCTATATTTTTCAAGAAATTGGTAGATGCACCTTGCTCACCACGTTTGCACCCATACTTTTCTGTGCTGTCTAGCTTTTCTTTTCATTTCTTTTATTTCTTATATCAACTACTTCTGTTGACATTTTGTAAACAAATGAAATACTTGCCAGGAAGGAATGATTCAAGTTGATCACCTTACAACTTATCTCAATAGATTGTTTACTATCTACTAGTAACTAGAAACACTGGGCGAGTTTACTAGCAAATAGCGAATTCGCTGGATCATAGATTGTAAACGCTTTATTTATGATGTCGTCTGATCAGAATTAATGCGATACAGCATGTTCAAGGAGTTCTACTTATGATAATGTTTTTAAAGAACAGTCTGATCTTTAGAATAAGGTCATCGATGAAGACTTTTATGCTTAAAATATTCATTTTAATAGAAGACAACAATTGTGTTGTGGAAGATTTTGAGGCAATATACTACAGCTCTACAAGCGATTTTGTAGTGGAAGGAGTAGAAGATCGCCACGGTTAAGGCAAATCTTTACATTTCGTTCATAACTCACAAATTAAGGATAATTTTTCAATCGTTTATTGTAAAATTATTGAATTTAAAGTGAGATGTTCGAATTTAAGTGCTATAATATTACATAGCGCTCAGATTTGGAGCAATAAGAAGTGTGGATCCATGGTGATGACTGAAAGTAAGTGATCCTATGCCTTTGGAAGAACACCGAGAACATGGATCCCTTTTCTTTCCCTTTCCTTAGAAATACTAATCAGTTATGGCATATAGAAATCTATGCATATTTACTTACTTATTTGAGCCATTAGCATAATGGTGCAGTGAAAGAATTTCCTTAACTACTATATATCTTTATCTACAAAGTAAGAAAATAGTATTTTCATTTCTGTATTATTAAAGAATAATATTTTGTCTTATTTTTTTTAACATTATTGTCTTTATTTCTGCCTTAAGAAATGTTAAATATTTACATATTTCATTTCCATAAAACCAGACACATATCACATTAAACTTTAAATGAACACCATTTATTCGGTCCAATTAATTGAAATTCATAAAATTTTCACTTTTATTTTAATTTTATGTTTTCCAAGAAAGAAAACGAATGAATGTAAAAATTAATTGAAAGTATAATAAAAGTGAGAAAAAAGAAACGCATATAAAATAAAGGAAATTCTTAACCTTTTTTCTTTTACAGTATTCAGTAGAAAATCCAATTAAAATATTATTGTAAAAGTAGAACAACTTCGATGTCATTGTCAAACAACAACAACAACAACAACATGATGATGATATATAATTTAAAACGCATTCAAACAGATGACAAACAACAACATTGATGACGACCTAAATGCATTTTTGCTTGGCCATTGGCAGGCAGCAGCGGCAACTGCGACAACTGTTAAAAGGATAATGACACATACTTGTTATCCTTATAGTCCTTTTTGTTGTTGCTGTTGTTGTTCTTGTTATTAACACAAAATTCACTCTTAAGTAAGAACAACAAAAATAACAATAATAAAAAAGATGAAGCTTCATACAATGTTGTTGTTGTTGTATGGAAAGCTGCCTGTCAGGCAGTTACATAATATGATGATGCTTTTGTTGATGCCATTTCTCTTGATGGGTCTTTAATACTTAATACAGAAGAGAAGTAACTGTGCGTGCGGATGATGTTGTTTCTTAATGCGTGCAGCAGCAGCAGCAGCAGCAGCAGCAACATCAGAAGTAGCAGCAGATGTGCTTTATATGGAATTACGCAAGAGTAAACGGCTAAAGCAGTAATTATTGTAATTACAACGTAATGTTGAAGCCATTGAAAGCGAAACTGAAACTAAAATAAAAGGAGAAAAATATACAATAAGGACTGTGAAAGGACTGAACTGAACTGAACTGAAATGCATTCAAGCAACAACAGTAACGATGTGATCATCATCATTATCAGCATCATTATAATTGTGTTTATAGCTGCCAGCAACAGAATAGGAGCAAACGACAACAGCATCTGCAGCAACAGTCATTCAAACCTCATTCTTATCGTTGCCGCCATCATTGTTGTTGTACGAGTATCATCATTATCATTGACACTTTTCAATTGCTGTCACCTTTTCAACTTCCCTCTAAAGAGGCCCTGGTGCTTTTGATTGCCGATAGTGCAACTGCAAATGCAACTGCAACTGCAACAACAATCATAACAATGAATAATAATGAAGGCACATATGGAGAAGAAAGATACTGTACGCAACTTTAGCAACATTTTAATTATGGCAAAAATCATCATTATCATCATCGTCATATACCACACAGTGAAAAATCAACAACAAGAAATTGAGGTAGGCAAAGAAGTAGAAATAAATGAAGAAAAAAAAAGTGACAACAACTCGGAATTGTGTGTCATGTCGGAAATGAGCAACATGCGTCGTCGTTCACATCATTTTCTTCTTTTTTTTTTTTTTTTTACAATATTCAACGGCTTCAAGATGAGATGGGAGCTCAGTCAAAATGAGTAAGCAAGAAATTCAAACAAATCTACAATGAAGATCTTCATATATTTTGTTTAGTATTTATTTCACCTTCATTTTTATGCTTAGCATGAGATGAAATGACGATAAGTTAAGTGTAGGGGAGATGACTGCAACTAAGCCACGCTCATTAAAATTAATGAACTTGCATAAAATAGGCAAATATGCATTTAACAGTTCGGTCGACACAAGATGAACTTTTCTAATTAGTGAAATAAAAGAGAAACCATAAACGCGTCTCATTTCTAAAAGAAACATTTTAATTTTTTTTTTTTTTATTTCTTCATATATTTTTTTCCTTTTTTTTTTTTTCTTGCTGAGAGGAGAAAAAAGAAATTACAAAATGCAAACGATGTATGTGAAAAGAATGACTTACAAAGCGTTTCCAATTGAAAGCATTTTTACTTACAACACACACACACACACACACACAAAAAGCCATAAATCTTTTAAACAAACAACAACATTTGTTATGTGAAAGGAGAAAGGTGTGTGTGTGTGTGTGTGTGTGTGTGTGTGTGTGTGTGTGTGTGTGTGTGTGTGTGTGTGTTTATGAGAGGGTCGAGTCAATCGATATGCAAAAAAAAACTTTTCTTATGTGTTGCTATTTTTAGAAAATATTTTCACAAATAGTTTCCACCTTTCATAAAGCACACAAAACTTTGGAAAGAATCGCCCTACAGGCATAAAAATCTGATAGGAAAGACAAGAGTGTAAATGTTATATAGAAGCAACAAAGAATGAAAAACTTCAAAAAAAAAACATCACAATATGACGCATTTTACAAGGCGGTTTTATCCCAATTTATTTTTAATAAATTCAAGTAACGACGCCTTAAAGCATGCAATGAAAAATTGGATATTTTACAAAATATATCTTCACAACACGAAGATGAACAGAAGACAACAAAATGAAAGGAAAACAATTGAAACTCATCAAACAGACAAAGGTCAATCGCAATTTATTTTGTCAGAATGGTTTCTGGCAAAAAAGGGAAAATAATCAATGAAATAATTTCAAAAACGAAACAACACTAAAATTACCAAATAAAATATGTTTTCACATTCAAAACATTTCAAAAATAATGTATTAATATATTTTAAAATAAAGAATGAATGGATGAATTAATGGAATGAATGAATGATGGGTGGATGAATGAATGGATTGAATGATGGGTAGATGATTAAATAAATGATTTCCAGAGCATGCCAAATTTTGAAGGCTTTAAATTGTCTCAAGTGAACTAGAGAAAAAAAAAAAAAATTAAAATTAATGACATTATTAATGTCTTTTTCATTTCATTTTTAAGGAAAACCGCAAAGCTTTACTTCTACTTACTACTACTACTACTACAACAATAGAATCTACGAGTATTTAACAAAACACAAAAAAAAAAAAAATCATAGAGACAATTTGACATGACAAAAAGACTTTTGAGCTTCTAACGAAAGCAAACAAAATGCTTATTATAAAGAACTTAAGGAAGAAGGAGGATGAAGGTGAAATATTAATGATTACTTTGAAATGTTCTCAAATAGACAAGAACATTACATTAATCTTGTTTGCATTTTTCTTCTTTTTTTTTTTTCGTTTTTTTGGTGCTTGTGAATTTCGTTTTATATTATAATATTTTCTTCCTTTTTGATGTCATTAACAAAATAATAATCTATCAGAGCAGCGATAGTAAGAACTGCGTTAGGTAATATAAGCACAAAAAAAAAAAAAAAAAAAAACCTAACAGAAAACGGGCCTGAATTTAATGGATTTGCATAACAAAGAAGTGCTCAGTATGAAATATGTAAATTACTTATGACAACTTTCGGGCATCGTGTAAATCTTTTGAAGGTTTGATGACACTTATGCTAAGACAGAACCCACGGTGACCTTAAAATCTCAAATTCTCAAAGAAATAGGGAAAAATTATGGGAAATTATGTTAACACGGAATGCAAAATGACTTAGTTTTCAAACAATACAAATTAAGAAACAAATAAGGACTCTTAAGATCGATTAAGACAGATCCAATACCATCGCCTTTTTGAAGCTTATTAAGCAATAATATAGTTATTCACAAGTCTTTGGTAAAATACAATAAAAGAGATGTTATTGCATTCATGATTCTGTTTTATAGATTGTGAGAATCAAAGTTAATACTTAGATTTCAAACCGAGTTCTCAAACTTCGTGAAAGTTTTAAGTGCCGTCCTTTGTATGACTCTGCTAGAGGTGGCTATTCAAAATCATAAGTTTAAGATATTAAATTTATATTTACACAAAAGAAATGAAAACCAATCATTTACAATATACAAATAAAAAAATGTTCCCAGTGCAGGATTCGAACCCCAAGCTATCGATTTGCCAGTCCTACACTCTAACCAGTAGAAAAAAAATCTGACGATTCTATTTCTATAATTATTTTTTTTGGAATTACACGCATGCCGTAACGCACATAAAAGAGCTACGCTCTAAAAATAAAATAAAACAAAAAAATGCATCTAATCTTGTTGACTAAGACGTGCAGAATTGAGTAAAAGTGGGTTGTCCTGGTTGTTAACTTTTATACTCTTCACGCAGTGAGCATTACCAGATTGTCATGAAGTTTGTAACAGATGGAAGAAGACATCGGAGACCCCATAAAACATGTATGTAAAGATGATATTTTATTTAAATGTATAGAGAAAGTATAATTAAAGTAAAGTAAGTAATGATATCAACTGCGCAACGTCAAATTGGCTCACTCATCTGCTTTGTCTCACGGCTCTGACAAAACTACTTAGTCTCACGGCTCTGACGCAACTGACTCAACTGCACCTTCACGACCATCGACCCAGGGCTGGATACACCAACCAGGAATACCACATCACACACTCCTGGGCTAGATACACCAACCAGGGACACTACATCTTACATGTATAATTCTTGTTCAGTTCGACTCCCCCTCCGGGAAATTCTTCTGAGTTTTATATCTTTATGTATAGAACTCATATTTCATTTATAATTTGTGATCCAGGTTATCCTCTATAAATTGGATTTCTTGGCTACTACATGAATGAAAACATAATGGGGCACCAACCCATGGACTTTTTTGGGGTTCGAATTGGTAGTACCTTTCGGTACGAAGTCTGACCAGAGGCTTTTTCTGGTACCACGGGTGGTCAGGAGCCCACGGAACTTGTTCCGTCCTGGCCAGCAGGTACGGCCCCCTTGTGGGAGTATCGTGGTGGCTATGGTTTAATATCCAAATGCGGGTAGAGTAATAACTCGACGTGGAGTTGCGTTATACAACCGGGTGCTGTGAC
The DNA here is from genome assembly GCA_037043295.1 of Amiota minor. Lineage (NCBI taxonomy): Eukaryota > Metazoa > Arthropoda > Insecta > Diptera > Drosophilidae > Amiota > Amiota minor. The sequence goes on from JBAMAW010001189.1 coordinate 255,304, forward strand.
CCAGAGAGCAGCAGAGGTTTAAGGTGGGCCTCGCTCCCCACCAAGGAGGGAGTCATATTCCAAATTTAATATGACTCTAATTTGGTACCTGCGGATATTTATCCAAGGGGACGTTGATTGACGTTCAATCCATGTGCTTGGCACCGTGTTCTTGAGTCTTCTTACAGACAGACGAGCACGTAAAACTCCGGTACTTCATTGTTCAGTTCGACGAGACAAGTTGACTAAACCATGTCTATCTGTATTTTTTTATCTATCTGAATGCATGGCAATTAATCTACTAGCTTCTTAGATGAAGAGCTGATATTTGGCAAAAAATTTTCTTTTTATTTGTCGGAACCAACAGAATTGGACCATTAGACTCGTACAAACCAACCTCTAAAATTTAAGTCAAGCTTATTAGAAAACTTTTTTATTTTTTATACTATCGAACTGATAATTAAGCATTATAAGTTTCTATCCATCTTTACAAACTGTATAAATTTCAGGAGGCTAGGATTACTGAACCGTATGGCTCCCAAACAAACCCAAATTCATATTCAAGTTTTTGTTGGCGTTTATTTTTGTAAAATTTAAAATGCACGGAATATAATTTTTAAATAAACAATTTTTCTTTATAATCATGCAATTTTATTAATAATTTAATCTTTGTTTATATTTTTATTTTTGTTTCTCATCAAAGATCATGGATATCTTAAATTTAAACAAAAACTCACAACTTATCTTGTTTTTAAAGCGGCTTCTCTGTGATACTTTTAGAAAGGCATACATTAAAAAAGAAAATTTATGACTTAAAAAACACTTTTAGCTCAAGAAAAGTCTAACTTTTTCGTTGTTTTGTTTGTGTTAGGAAACTTTCCAGATTTTGAATGCTTTTGCTGTACAAAATTTCCGCTTAAAATTCTCAATTCAATTAATAAAGCAAAAAAAAAAAAACAAAAAAGGAAAACACAAAACTTAATTTAACAATTGCTTGCATAACTTCGTCGACGTGACTTTGCATGCAACTTCAGTTTGAAGTAAAAGAAAAACCAAACAATTTTTCTTTTAAGCATTTGAATTATTGACGTCAATTGCAGTGCAACGAAGCACTTAAAAATCACTTGATGCTGATGATGATGATGAGTGGTACAACGCAGAGCAATTTGCACGTTGTCATTTGTCATTCACCAAATAACAAAATCCATGACGTGTATTGTAGTATTGTATTATCAAAATATAACGTATACGCAGCGAATACTTGAAGTTTGGATAAAAAGAAAATGATAAAAGCAAAAAAGAAAAACATGATTTGAACTAACTGATTGGGTGTTGACAAGTATTGTAGTTTAAGGTATTGTATATCAAGTAGAAGTAAAAGTAGAAATCACAGAAAACGAAGAGGGACAAACTGAAATGAATTGAAGAAGGCTTCAAATCATAAGATCGAATGCTGCGTATAAAATTTTAGAAATAAAATGGAAATGAAATTGATTGATTTTTAGATGAGATTAAGCCAGACATCGAAAATTGTACACTTTCCTTATGTGATGTTATGCTGTTAGCCAGACTTTTTTGTGCAAATCTATTCATGCATGAATGAGACTCAGACATGTTAGCCCAATTTCTCTTTTCATATGTTCTTGTTATCTTTGTTGTTGCTATTGCTCTTACTTCTACTACTACTACTACTACTACTGCTACTACTGTTGCTGTTGTTCTTGTTTGTTGTTGTGGCAAACATCTTAACCTAACAATGAGGACAGAAATGCGTAATAATTTTGATGGCTGTCAACAGCAATCAAACGGCAGTGTAACGACAATTTGTAACAATTCATGCATATACATTCACGTACATTTGTAGATATGTATGTGTAACACCTCAACTCATACAAATACAGCTATTCATCTTTGTATTCGTAATCATCAAAACAAATTGAAAATTTATCTGAAGTTTCATGTAGAATAATTTGTGTTTTACTGAATAATTTACAAGATTTTGCCACGCGTTGATAATAAATTTATTTGTGTATATTCATCTGAAATACCAAATAAGTAATTCTGTGTGTGTGTGTGTGTGTGTGTGTGTGTGTGTGTGTGTGTGTGTTTGTGTGTATTGACTAATTGTGAGGCATTAAAATTGTTTCCTAAAGGTATGGAATAAATGTTTTCTTCGCCATAAAAAGGTTCTCTGTTCTGTTTTGTTCATGAGTTAATTGAAATTCATTTGAGAAAATCAAATTAAGATTTAAAGTAAAATAAAATGAAACAAGAATGAAGTAAAAGAACATTAGAGGAGGCCAACAACAACAAAATTGATAGATGCATAATAATAAATTAAGACACAAAGAATGACAACAAAAAAAACAAAAAAAAAAAAACAAACAAAAAACAGACAGTCAGACAAGAAGTCAAACAAAATAAATACATATACAACAATAAAAATATATAAAGAAAACGTAACTAAGTCAAAGCAAAGCAAAGGACAATAAATATGTACAAAAGTCCCCAAAGGCAAATGCAAACAAAATACTACAATAACAAAAATTAAAGAGTGAGAAACGACAGAAGATAAGATACAGCAAATGGAGTGAGTAAAAGAGGTGAGAAATGAAGTAAGGAAGAAAACAAAGAGTATCCAAATGATATAAAGAACAATTCAAGTTGAATTACAAAATTGAAAGATATCCCTTCCCTTTTGTTTACAACATTTGGCTCCAAATTGTATCCTTGTGAGCAAGCAATTCGTAAGGCCCAAACAAAAAAAAAAAATCAACAAAAACAAAACACGCACATAAATATCCTTAAGCAGGACAAGTGATTTCATATTTAAAAACAAAGCAGCTGTATGAAAAAGACATTATTGCTTGAATGAATGAATGAAAAGAAAACAGTAAAATAACAACAAAACCTTCCCAAAAGCTATACAAAAAAATATATATTTATATAACAAGATAACAGCGACTAACCCCGGAAAAATAAGCCATTTCTAGCCGGCAAACGCAACAGTGCCAACAGAATAAAAACAACTTAACAAAAAAGGATAACCAAAAGACGAAAAAACGACATGCTACACGCGCCAATAACGTCACTGAAATCGTATGAGAAAAAGAAAAATGAACACAAAAAAAAAAAAAAGGTTAACCAAAACTCAATTACAGAATATCACAAAATCACAAATAAATAAATTAAGGCTACAAATCTCTTTTACAGACGTGTCTCCCCGACCCCCGAGACAGAGACAGAGAACAAGCGAGAGATGCCACAAAGTTTGTTTAAATCGAAAATGAAATAGTGTGTCCTGACAGCGTGGACTCGCTTGAATGTCTAAAACAACGTAAAGCAAATAGAAACCAATGCTGCGAGCGACTTTGCAAAAAAAGAAACAGAAATATGGAAGAACAAAAAAGGTTAAAGTAAATATTTATGCACAAATAAAAGCAACAAAATATGTATACAAAAACAAATAACGTATGTATGTATGTATGTATGTGTGTTATACTTTTATACTTATGAATGTCGAAGTGAAGACATGAACAATCATTTGAAGATTGGAGGGATATAAGAAAAGAGTACACAACATCCTTCGGAATAGTAATAAAATTTAGAGTGAGTCAGTTTGATGCTGCAAAACTAACTCATCGTATTGCTTTTCTAATTATTAAGTGTTGTCCTTCCGGCTAAGCGTTTGTCCATTCAATTCTAAGTCATCATCATTGCTGTCATTGCTTGTGATGTGATGTCATGTCATATGGTGTTTCAATCTGTTGTTTTGTGTCGTGTCAAAGACTCATGTTCAACTACTACTACTACTACTACTACCACTAAGTTCAACGCTAAATAAATAGAATAGAAAATAGAAAATAGAAAAAAAAAACGATTGAACTATGTTACTTTCTTTCACATATGCAAAAGTACGCAAAAGACGATCTAGTTTGGTTTAGTTTGTTGTCTTTTCTTTTATTCTATTTTATTGGTTTCTGTTTTTGCTTTGCTTTATGCTTGAATAAACATTTGGTCCTCATCGTCAGTCCAGTCCAGTCATTCTTAGCTGTAGTGTTACTGTTACTGTTAGTTCAATGTAGTCAACGACATCCTTGTTTGTTTGCTCAAGCTGCCAGCGCCTCGTTGATTGCATAAGTTGATGGCAACACATGTCTGGCTTACTGAATGTTTGAACGGTTAAACTGCCTTCATCTTACTCTAACACTGTTGTTCCTTCATTCCATCATTGACCATCATTGTCCTTCTGATCTTTTAGCTATTGTACATAGAGTATGTGCCTCGCTGTATTACTTTGATATATGGTACTCACGTGTTGTTGCTGTGCCTTGTTTTTTGTTATTGTTGTCATGTAGCATGAGCGTTCTCCTTTTCCACACTTTCTTCGCTTTTAGGTAAGCATTTTCTTTCTATCTTATCTTATGCGATTATTGGTTTTGTATTTGTTTTGTTGTTCCTGCAAATAAAAAGTGAAAGTGTTTAATATTATAAAATAGGTTTTAGTTAATCTTCTTTGTTACTTTTGTTGGTTATATTGTGGTACCCTTTCTGAATTTGTATTTGTATGAAGTTTTGCAAGAGGATTGTAAAAGAAAATAAATAAGAATATGGGAAAATAAATTAAAAGTAGAAAAATAAATAAAAATTGTATTTGTTGTTGAAATTCTTTTGAAAGGTTAAAGTTTTTAAAGATGAAAATGGAAAGTTCGAGGTTTCAATATAAATAAAAAATGGAAAAAAAAAAATAAAAGAAATTTTCAAAAAGTGCAACAGACAAGTTAAGACAAAGAGACTTCCAAAATAGGATAGGATAGATATTCCGCTCTGTAAAATCGATAAAATGATTCAGGTCCCAATGATAAGATTGATTTTAAAGGAATATTTCCCAAGAAAGTGGATCTGTCTTCCAAGAAGTGCTGGGTATAGGAGACTGAGAACTAAAGTTGAAAGATGCTAAAACCATTTTTTAGCGATATAATATTGTTAAGATCATAATGATCAATACCTTAGCAGCATTGGCCGATCGGCATCATGCGTGTCTCTGGAAAGACACGGAGAAGAATAAGGCTAGGAAGATGCAGACAAAAACTTGGACATCTCTCGTATCTGTTCTGTATTGTGTTGTATGTTGAAGTCTTTTTCTATGTCGTCGATATGCAAATCGCCGTTGAATCACCTACATACGTTACTTTTTGCATGCCATGCCACCTATACACACTTTATATGACTAACCGCTCATCGACTGATAAAAGATGCAATATAAAAAACTAGTGACAATAAAAAGTGTAACAAAGTTTGTGAGGAATGTACCAAACTTAAAGAAGCCAGTGGGCATGGCCACATTGGGTGTTCAAGCCGCGTTTGACGCTGTCTGGTACTACGGTCTGATTCACAAGCTCATAAACATTGATGCCACTCTGTATGTAATAAAAATCATCATCAGTTTTCTAACTGATAGATTCTTTTGGGTTGAGATGGACTTAAATCCAGTAAAAAGCTGATCACAGCTGGAGTTCTCTAGGGTTCTGTATTAGGATACACGCTCTATAACATATACACGCATGACATTCCTACGCCTAAACGCTGCAGTACTTTAATATTTACCTATGATACTGCTCTATATAGTTCTTCACAACTATAGTGAGATTAAGATTAATCTGGAAAGATCTTCGCCTTATATTTTCACAAGTGGAAAATCAAATTAAACGCAAGTAAGCGCTCTATACAATATTTCTCTCGAAAGCGAAAGCCTTGCCACTTACCAAACTCCAATTTGCTGCTTGGTTTTACAATATTAGTTTTGAAAACGTATACAAAATTCTAGTTAGTTAAGACCTGGGAAGACTGATCCGCAGCCTTGTTCGTTGTATGCTCCATTGCAGTAAGGAGCCGAAGTGCAGTCTTTTGAGGCTCCTGATAAGAATTGAATTGATTATTGTGAGCAATCAGACGGTCGTTATATCGACTGGTGAGAAAGGCGATCTGGTCCTCAACTACCACCAGGTTCAGATTCCTATGTAGAGTTGAGTTCCGAACGTACCAGGGGACACCCTGTCATTAGTCGTACTGTCTTAATTTGATGCACTTGTACTCTTTTTCATTGGAATTTGTCAGCGGTTCCTCATATCTGTATACCGTATCTCTATACAGGAGCTATGATTTGGGTGTAAACTGTGTGCCTGTTTCCAAGAGAGAGTAAGCTTCTCCAGTTGAGCAGCCAGCGAAGCCTCTTCAATTTATTTCGACAGCTGACTAACACCGAGGTGATGTTCTGGGTGATGGTAATCTCGCAGAGATGTACATACGGTGGGATATTACTCCTTAGAGTAAAGCATACGTTGGAACATTTTATTCTCACATTCCACCGATTAGCATATGTTTCTAAAAGGTGGAGGTACGCTTGGATCCCGTCTGAAGCTTCGTACTCGCAGTGAGAGCTGTAAAATGTATGATTCTGATTATGCTAAACACATTGGGAGTTCTATAGTCAAGTCCCACGGCTCCCACGACTCCGAGCCGGATATTTTCGAGGAAGGAAGAGTTAACACACACCTGCGTACCGATTGGCTGATCGTCGGATATCTTAAGATCTAAATTTAATTCATTTAAATGAAGTGTATATTAAAGAGCCGATTTAATAACTCCAAGTATTGTTATTCACTGAGTAATAGACGTAATCTTGTCAGTTTGAAATTACAAAAAAAAAAAAAATTAAATTAAATTTCCTGTATGAAATCAATTTGAAAGATGCTTTTTCAATTATCTTTCTATTATCTCATATTTCATATTTTATGAGAAAGTACAGTCACGTTTCTATCAAACCCATGGTCACTAAAACCTTCGGCCTAATTTTGCACAAAACTCAGATATGCAATCATCTTCCCTTTTACTCTCTGCACTTTAATGTTGTATTTCTTGTTCGAAACACATGCATTCAGACTTCAATTAAGCCTGTAATCAATAAATAGATGATGACGAAACACAAGAATTGCATTGATGCTGGTGCAAGAAGCAAACGGAACGAAATGAAACCTTGAAATGAAAAACGTGGCCGAAAGCTTGGAAACAAAAAAAAGCAAAGAGGATTGTATGAGATGAAAGCAAAAGGCACGTACCAAATGAAAGAACATCAAATGCAACGAAAATGAGTGAAAATACTAAAGGGTTGTTGCTGTTGTGGTATAAGGATAAGTGTGTTGGCACTCGTCTGGTCAGGTCAAAACTCATTCGTACTCTGAACTAAGGTGATGGTGATGGTGCTGGTGATGGTGCTGGTGATGATGATGATGATAATGATGATGGTGATATTTTTTAATCAATCGATCGCATTAGAGCTGCAATGGCCAATTGGTCGCCACAAAAACAAGTGTATATGGTCTACATACGGAAGTGGAATTTGTAGAGATGCAAGTATGTATGATGTTTGTGTGAATTGAAGTGAATTGGACTGAAATGAAATCGAAAAAAGGCAAATATCTACAATTTAAGTACTATATGTTGTATGCAGGCATTGCAATGTCAAATGAATGGTACCAGCTGTAAATGGAGCATTCCGAATGCATGTGACTAAGTGAAATGTCAAGACAAAGTAAAAGCAATGAGCATGGAATACCGGAAATTCAAGCACGTACACAAGGCACAAGCATGGATGCCAGAGAAGGATATCAAATTGGTATTTGGTATATATAAACACAGACACTCACACACATACACTCACACATACATGTGTCTGTTTTACCATGTAAAGCCAAAGCAAAGTAAAGCCCAGAACATAACAATAATTATCCTTGTCAATTTCTTATCTTTACCATTATTACCTTTATTTTGTATATTTCAAGAGCATAAAAGAAATGTGGTGCCCACAAATAAATAGTAATACCTTTTTTTATATTAAATGCAGACAATCAAATGTCAGTGATTGAAAAAAATATTGTGTAAATATTAATTTAATTCGGTTCGACTTTTTGGGTTCAAAAAAGTGTTTTTTTTTTTTTCTTGAAAAAAAGTAAAAAATTCATCATTCAAAGTATTGTCCGCCGGAAGAGAATACTTTTTCCCATCTCTCTGGTAATTTTCGAATACTATCTCTAAAAAATGAGTCCTTTCTGGCCTTGATCCAATCACTTAGCCATTTTTCGATTTCTTCAAAAGACCCGAACCGGTGACCCCCCAAATCGTTTTGCATCCGTCGAAAAAGCCAGTAGTCGTAATGAGCAAGGTCTGGAGAATACGGCGGGTGGGGTAAGACTTCCCATTTCAGCGTTTCCAGGTAATTTTTGACCGTTACAGCTACGTGAGTCCGAGCGTTGTCATGTTGCAAAATCATCTTGTCATGCCTTTCGGCCGTTTCTGGCCGTTTTTCACACAATGCACGGCTCAAACGCATTAGTTGTAGTCGATAACGTTCCGCATTAATATTTCGTTTGGTTTTAGTAGTTCATAATATACAACACCCGTCTGGTCCTACCATATGTAGATCATGACTTTTGAACCGTGGATGTTTTGCTTTGGCGTCGATGTAGACGATGATGGAACGGGTTCACCAGGCTTGGCATAGTTTTTTTTTTTCTTCTTGGGGTTATCGTAGTATATCCATTTTTCATCTGCAAAAATCCCTTCCTTTTACGTCTATAAAGAAGCAGTTCCGAAGCGAAAAATCGCCTTTCGACATCTCTCGGTTTCAACTCGTACGGCACCCAATATCCTTGCTTTTGAATAAATTCCAATTGTTTTAACCGAACGGAAATTGCTTGCTGAGTCACTCCCAACGATTCTGCGAGTTTAGGTTGCGTTTGGCACGGATCTTGATCCTGTAAAGCCTCCAATTCCCCATCTTCAAACTTTTTGGGTTAGCCAGGACGTTCTTTGTCTTCGACACTAAAATCACCACTTTTGAAGCGTCGAAACCACTCTCTGCATGACTTATCGATCGGAGCAGATTCACCATAAACTTCCTTAAGCTTTCGATGGACTTCAGCTGCTTTTTTCTTCCCATTAAATAAGAAAATCAAAACTTCCCGCAAATGCTGTTTATTTAACACAAATCCGGACATTTTCGAAGAGGCAAAAAACAGTGTTGTTGTCAGAAACAGACGCTGATGCACACTAATTATTATTGACAGATGTCAAACCTTTCCAATGGAATAGGTAATCGCTTCAAAAATCGGCCATAACTTGCAGGTGGAGCCATCTTTTGAAAACGGACCGAACTAATTTGTACTCCCAATATAATAAGTTCAGGATTTCATTTAAAACAAAATGATTTTCTAATATTAAACAATAAAATTCCGAAGAAACCAAAAACAATTGTGTTTTTGTGTTTGTAATTTTTTTTTTTTTTTTTTTTATTAGAAAATCACTTTATTTTTGTTTTGTGTGTTTCTGTTTATATTTAGTCTTCTCCTCATACCTTATTACATTAAATGACACAAGGTGTGCTTTATCGCTTTATGCTTTTGCTTATTATATACTGTATATATATCTATATGTAAACTTATATAAAATAGGATCTCTTTTTCTTTATACATTAAAGAAATTTGCCTGTTATGCAGGCGTCAAGGCAAAGCATATTCTGAATGAAAACAAAACAGAATACAATATAAAAGCCACAAAAAAAAAAAAAAAAATTAAACAGCAACAAAAAATGACAAACAAGGAGAGACAGCCTATGAAAGAAAACATGGCATAAAAACAAAAATTGAACGCGTTCGGCATAACTGATAAGGCTATCTTAACTTTGGCAAGACCAAATACCATCATGTGACTCCTAGAGTTCTCATAAGGGAACAAATATAAACAAAGTACACACTAACATAAACATACGCATATACACACACACACACGCACACACACACACCCTTGGTCTTAAACTCTCCCGTTGAAGTTAAGGCTTCGGCTTCAATTGCAGCTTCAGCTTCAGCTTCAATTCACATCCCAACGAGCTAAGGAGCTACAAGTTTGTCCTCTCCAACTTTCTCTGTAACTTTTGAATATCTAACAGGATAATGAAATGTCAAAAAATGGCCAACATGGTCATTGCTGTTATTGTCATTGTCCTTGTTGTTATTTGGTGATTGTATTGTTGAGTGAATTGCGTTATGGCTTTAAGTATCTACATAAATTTAGCAAAGCATTAAATCATGAAAAAGATATATAGAAGAAATAATAAAGAAAAACATAAAACAACAAAATTATATTTTTATATGAATAATGTGATATTACAATATTTGTGATGTTCACCATTTTCCACTTGCCTAACATACAATAATTTGGCTGGCTATTGTTTTATTAGTTCGCTTACATAAATTCAAATTGACACAAATGTCTTTGATGCAGATACAGGATACAAGACTGAAGAAAATTTTTGCAAAAGGTACATTGTATATATAAACAAAGAAACAAATCTGTTAAGATATTATTTTCAAAAATTCCTTCGTTCTTCCTTCTTCTTTCTTTTGTTGTTTGTTGCCAAACAAAGCAAACAATAAACTTATATTAGACTTTTTGATACGAAAGATACTTTTTTTGAACGACTTCAAAGCACGTATTTGATAAACTTGATAATTTATGATAAGAATTTGTTGCTTTAGATATTGTATTTTGTTTGTAATTTCTTTAATAGGATGACGCAGTGCGACTTTGTTGAAGTCTTTGGAGAATTGAAAATTTATTTATGCAATTTGCACTATTAAATGAACATAAACATTTGGCAAAATAGCCTCATTATGTGTTACACATCCAAGCACACACACACACACCAATATCATCAACAAACATTGTATAACATTTGATGATCAAGTTAAGTTAGAAATAAAAGAGAAAAGAAAAACACATACTGAATACGATATCAAAATGATATTGTAACATATGAAAAAAGGAATCAAATTAACAGAATATTATAACAACTACAACAACAACAACTTTTAGCAACAATTTTAATCAAAAAACTTTGCAATAACAAAATATTGTACATATTTAGAAAGAACATGACTACTGACTATTCTAACAGGGTAGATGATGATGGCATGGAAACTAACCTGAAACTACTTAACGCTATTGTTTTGACCAAAAATTGAGATTTGCTTGCATTCAATGAAATTCTCATTTAGCTTTTTCATTTAGCACGTTTTCCTTTAACTTTCCATTCTTTTTTTTGTCTTAATTTCATGCTCACTTACACAAATATTCCGAAGACTCTCTAGAATGAAAGTGATACACGCATACAGAAAATTATCTTAATATTTGGCTTTGTCTATAATTTCCGTAAACTTCTTTATTACATTGAATGTCATTTTGAACACGTGTGTACATATGTACACACATTGTATCTGTGTGTTAATGTTGCTTTATGTCAAAGTTTTGTTGTTCGACAAGAGCAAAATTACGAAATCAATAAAGTAAATGACTGGGTAGTGACCGATATCGTCCAGCTGCCCTTAAGTATATTGAAAATTGCTTATTCTAATCATTTTTATATAATATCGATCTATCCGCATTTATTGCTGTATTTCTGCTTAAATGTGTGAGTATGTGTGTGTATTTGTGAGTCTTTATAAGTTACACGCTTTGGTCGTTTGCTTTGCTTAAGGTGTCCTTGTCAAGAAGGTCTTTTATAAATGCGAGTAGTCCATAAATGGCTTAACATACCAATTAATTCGTACAATATTTGTAAATGAAACTGTTAATAGAGAGATACTTACTAACCAATTATTGGTCCTAAATGGATGAATGATAAGTAAAATTACATTTAATTTTTTTAGGCAAAAGACTCAAAATAAGGAACAATATTTATAACAAGCTGACTGATAGAAAAATAAAAAAAATGTCTTTATAAGAAATCATTTTGAAGGGCTAAGTTTGGTTTATTAATTAGCACTAGAAATCAGTCCCTGTGTTGCACGGTTGCATTACATAGCCTTATTTCCATTTCTTCATCGGTTTCATCATTCAAAAGTAAACGATATCTTAGCATTGCTTTGCACTTACTGCAAGTACATTAATGAGTTTTGTGTTTTACAATTTTTCCTTATATTGAAAGTGAATAATTGTTTCCTTTACCTTGCAAGGCTAAAGTAAGAATATTGATACAATAACTTGTAGCTAAATATCAAAACCACATTTGAAGAAACTTTGCTGTCTGTTGTAAACAATGAGAAGTGATAGAAGAATTGATACAAATTTCCTACCAGAAATTGTAAAATATCCCAAAATTTCCCACCAAAAGTTATAAAATACATACGAGTGTAAAAGATATTTCATAATCATTCATTCATTTCATAAGCACACTGGAGCTGTCAGTTATGTCCAACGCACTCAACCGGCCTACATTGGCAGTGAAAAATATTTTAATTTTTTTTTTTTCATAAATTTCAACTTATTCGAAATAAATAAATCTTATTATTGTAGAATCAATTGTTCCCCCTCCGGGAAATTCTTCTGAGTTTTATTCTTGATGTATAGAACTCATATTCCTGGAGGGAACATTAATTTCATTTATAATTTGTGATCCAGGTTACCCTCTATAAATTGGATTTCTTGGCTGCTACATGAATGAAAACATAATGGGGCACCAACCCATGGACTTCTTGGGGTTCGAATTGGTAGTACCTTTGGTACGAAGTCTGACCAGAGGCTATTTCTGGTACCACGGGTGGTCAGGAGCCCACGGAACTTGTTCCGTCCTGGCCAGCGGGTACGGCCCCCTTGTGGGAGTATCGTGGTGGCTATGGTTTAATACCCAAATGCGGGTAGAGTATAACTCGACGTGGAGTAGCGTTATACTACCGGGTGCTGTCACCCAGAGAGCAGCAGAGGTTTAAGATGGGCCTCGCTCCCCACCAAGGAGGGAGTCATATTACCAAAATTAATATGACTCTAAATTGGTACCTGCGGATATTTATTCAAGGGGACGTAGATTGACGTTTTTCAATCCATGTGCTTGGCTCCGTGATCTTGAGTCTTCTTACAGACAGGCGAGCACGTAAAACCCCGGTACTTCATTGTAGAATCAATTGTTTATAAATATAAGTACAGTATTATGTAATCAAATGATATTTTGCAGCTCAAAAGTTTAGTACAGTATATATAAAAGCAAGATGCTTGAGATCCCATTGCTTTGTTTTGGTTTTGATGAGAGAAGTTGCCTGTCCGGGAGTCTTAATTAGTAATCAGCTGCTGGAGCACCATTCGGGATATAGATAACTGGGTGAGTATTTAGATAGACATACGTGTTTAAATCACATCTCAAATATAATGAAGTCGCTCGGACAGAGAATAAGAAAATTGCGTCGGCTCCTAAATAGCAGGAATAAATTGTCATTAAGAAATAGGGTACATATCTACAAAGCAATAATTGTTCGTCTTGACGTTTCGGCTTACAGTGTTACGGTCAAAAATCAAATATCTCCAAGGTCAGAGTACTGCAGGCCAAGACATTGCGCATGATTTCTGGGACTCCATGGTTTATGAGCACAGCGGACCTTAAGAAAGATTTAAAAATATCAAAAATCGGCAATGTGATTAACCGTCAAGCCCAAGGACTACATTGATCGGTTGGTAAATCATCTAAACGGATTAGCCAGGCGCTTTTTAAAGAGACTTCCCTACTAGATCTTATTAAATGTATTGTTCCTCTCCTCTTGTTAATATAAGTTGTTTTGTTATTGTTTTATGAATAACAGAATAATTAAAGTTTCCCAAAAATAGCAGAAAAAAAAAGGTGAGAGGTGGCCCGTTGAGAAGGCACAGAAACTTGATAGTGACACTCCTCTGAATGACATCCACTACTGGAGCACATGGTATGTTGTTTAACTTAAAAATGATAGTTATGGCAACGTTGACCCTTATGTTTTATCTCTTCTCTGTTCTGGGCGAATGCAACCATCATCATCATCGTCACTAGCCAGTAGGAGAGTATCGTTTTTCTTCCTTTAGTATTGGGATCAGCCATAAAGACATCGCCATCGCCACATCTGATATATGGTTAAAGATATTTTTGTGCAGATACACCAGCACCTTAGCACACAATTTCTTAAGTTTGTGATGACAAGATGCCAAATTCATTCAAAAGTTATACACCTCTTTAAAACGCAAAAGTTTCTTTTTTTACTCCTTCAAATGTATGCTTTACTATATTTTCAACTAAAAAAAAAAAAAAAAAAATCTAATGTTTTTTTTGAATTGCTTAAATTTTAGCAATTCTTAAATTTATAAAAAATATTCAACATTATTTCTTAAATCTCCTTAGGCATTTATTTCTATCAACTTTTATCACTGAAACGAATCATTTAATGTTAAACCTCCTATGAATATCTAAATGAAATCACAAGGGATTAATCCCTTAGGTATCCTTTAGTTTAGTAATCTCAGCTCAATATCATCATAAGTAGTGTGTATTGTATTCTAACACTTTAGCAAACTCATTGCCATCTTAAATTCACAGTTAACTTAAATATCTAGAACAATACAAATCACTGAAATGACTTACAATTTTCTTTTGAATTACTTTTGCACATTCATTTAAACACCTAAGCACACACACACACAGACACACATTCACAGAAATACAATATACAAACACTTATTAATACAAACACTTACAGTTGAGTATTTTCATCTTAGGTTACATAATTCTTATTAATTAAGTAAATTGACCTGGTAAACACTGCGTATACTCAATTATTGACAATTGTTTATTTGGTGCGCCCACTCGGCCTTAACCTAAACAAAACAAAAAAAAAACTTTAATACAACTAGAAATACAGAGATTCTGCTTAAGGCATATGGCAAATGTTTTTCTTTTCCTCATTCATTCTTTCATTTGTTCATTCACCATTTATTTATGTACAATTTGGCTTTTATTCATTTGAGGCTTCATTCATTTGTTGTCGTCCTTGCTTTTCTTTGGTTAGTTGGGCATTCGCCTTGCCGTGCAATACTTAATTCTGTTAATGAACTTGAAAAGGGAGACCTCAAGTAGACAGTGGGAAATGTGAAACTTTCTTCACTACTTGATTTTCTTTTTCATTCGTTTTGTTCTGTTCTTTTCTGTACAACCAACCATTGCCATTGCTATTATTTATATTAATGAGCTCGAAAATGGAAATTAACCAAGAAGAAAATGTCTTGAAACTAAAAATTCATTGATTTTAATTCGATGCTAAGTAATTAAATTGTCGCCATTTTCATTTTCATTTGCAATTTCGACAATTTCATTTCTTTGTTGTCATAAGTTCAAATGTTAAAAGTTGTGAAATTTTGCCATTTGTCATTTCCAATTTAAATCGTTCAGCGTTCATCGTTCATCGTTCGTCGTTCGTTTATTGACTTTTCATGTTTCCGCCAATTAGTTTTTGTGCCGTTTGAAGCTTGGCTTTCTTCGCACAATAACTTGGCCAATTACACCAGTAAAAGCAACAACAACAACAACAACACAAATAAGAACAACAATAGCGTACGAAAGTCCTCTTCATCATCGACATTCAACGACCAACAATTGGAAAAGTTTTTCACAATCTTAACAAGAAAATCTGTAAATTACACGCAGAAAAGTTTGCCATGCCAACAAATATGATGAAGTGGTGGTGGAGATGGGGGAGATATATATTTTCGCTTATCAACTTCTCTGCGTTTGTTAACCACAAATACATATTTATTATAATAAAAGTATAAGCAAGTATGTATATTGTATTGTAGAACCTAAATGGGATTTTATATCATAATTGAAATTTGTTCTTGTTGTTGTTTTTGTTGTTGTTGTTTCGCTTGTGGTTTAACATTTTGTTGTAACCTAACCTTAAAATATCATGCCGACCATACATTAAAGTCATCATTATCATTACCATCATAATAATCATAATAAATATTTACAAAAATTTACATAAATTGCTCGTCTCGGTGACAAATAAAGTTTATTAATGTTCAGTGGCCTTGTCACACTCATCTCACCCAAACACTCTCAGTGTGTGCTTGAGACAACTTGGTTTCACGCTTTCCCTTCTATTTGTACAGCACATAAAGTTATCCGTTTCGCCATTTTCCTTTCTAATAATAATTGGCAGCACTGGTGACGTCAGAGGCATTGATATTATAAAAGCATGACATGGCGTCTCACAGTGTTGCCTCAACTTCAGTTTGACTTGATTCTCAAGTATGCAAGTGTCGAGATATTTGACATAACGCTATGGGGTGTCTGGCCACAGCAGTGCTTAGATGTACTTATTAACAACCACCGCCTTCCATTCAGTAAGACTGAGACTGGCCAAAACGGGATTTGGCTTGTTATTATAAGTATTTACAATGAACTTTGCTGGTTTTTATGTTTTTTTCTTTTTTTATTCTATTTTTTTTTTCTGCTTTATGATAATTTAACTTTTATTTTGTTGGAGTTTCATCGCATTTTATTGTTGTTTGTATTTAGTCAAAATTTTTCCACTTTAAATTACATTCGTTTCGCCTCAAAATATGCTTTTAAAAAGTTTGTCTGTTTTAATGCCTTGTTTTCGTTATGGTTTTGTTATTTTAGTTGTAAGTTGGGTGTGTAGTAATCTGCTTGCTCTCTATGTCAAGTAAATGCCTGTGGTCATGATAGGTTTAACTAGGATAAATGAAGATTAAATACATTTTAATTAAGAGTATAAAATAGTTTGAAAAACTTTATCAATATGATTAGTTCAATGAATATACAGAAAACTTTTATTTTAAATATGTCAATCTTGTTGAGAACATAAATTTTGTATATTGATGGAATAAGATAAAATCTGTATATCTTCTTCTGTTAATTGAATTGAATTTATGTACAATATTATCTAAAATTATTATGCTTTGTTGTTAACTTATCCCATCAGTTTGAGAATAGGATTAGTTTGGTTACAATAATTTATAGATCAATAATTTATTGTAATGTCATTTTTGGTAACG
This sequence comes from Amiota minor, assembly GCA_037043295.1. Classification (NCBI taxonomy): domain Eukaryota; kingdom Metazoa; phylum Arthropoda; class Insecta; order Diptera; family Drosophilidae; genus Amiota; species Amiota minor. The sequence continues at coordinate 272,203 of JBAMAW010001189.1, forward strand.
ACATACAACCACCGCTGCGATTTAATCTTTCTCTCTTATCTTATATTATGTTATGAATTGAAGATTGCAAGACCAAACATACTTCCCCTTTTCAAAGGATTTTAGAACCGAATGTTCCTTAAGTGTGCCGCGTGAGACTCTGCATGTAAACTTCATTCGAAATTCTGTTGTGTTTACCGTGAGATGATAAACAAACACACCACAACTAAACTCTTTTCAAGATGATTTATCCGAAACAACAATTCAGATTGGCTGGATTCGATATCCAAACGGCGTCACCAAATGTTGAGTTCAAGAGCTTTTTCTTAAATTTGTCTTATTACATATCTTGTGAAAATAATCGAATAAATGCATTAATTGTGAAATTAAGTGAAAAAGATAAAATCTAATGGAGCTGGGTTTGACGAACTTGCGGGGAAGTGTTCTATACACTAAACCACCGGCAGCAATTTAATTTTTCTCTCTTTTCCTTACATTTTGTTATGAATCGAGGACGACGAGATCAAACAACAGTTTTAAAACATGTCCGATTTTATTGTCAAGTGCCTAGTAGAATGACTGAATGAGAACCATTTAGAAAGATGCCATCAAATACTTAATTATAGTGTGAACTTCTTCTTTTCTAAGTCATCAAGAGATAAACTTTTGTGTATGAAGTTTATATATAGTTATGTAGAGGATATAATTTAAATCCGTTTGTTTTTCTATTACTAATAAAGAGATCAATTTTACACCATAGGAATAATCAATTCAGTTTTATACATGGTCAGTTTCAGTTTCCGTTCAGCCTTAGTACCAGTTGGGTAATAAGTTTGTATTTAAACGATCTGCTATTTTTTTCGTTTTTTTTTTTTTTTTTCGTTTTTTTTTGTTTGAAGATGATTCCTTGTAATTTTAATGAAACGTCAACAAAATCGTGGTTTGATATATCAGCTTTAGTTTTACACCTACAGTTTTCTAACAATAAAGTGGAAGTGAGTCGAAAATACCCGAAAAAATTGCAATAATGGGCAAAAACAAACCAAAACGTTGGCAATTTTAACTTTTCCTTGTTGATGATGCATTAATTAAAATTTGTAATTGGAAATAGTTAGGATCAGGAAATGCATATCGTCAACTAGTTATACAATGTTATCGTGTATAAATACCTAATCGTAATTAACGGTTTTTTTCTTTTTAGGGTTCCGGATCCGAAAAGTGCCAAAGGGAACCCTTTTGCAGAGACTTTGTTGTCCGCCCGTCCGTCCACGGATTATATCTCACGAGCCGTAATAGCTAGAGAGTTGAAATTTTTACAAAAGATGTAGTTCTACCCGGGCATTAGTAACAAATACTAAAACTAAAATATTTTCAAAAACTTAAAGGGGTCCCCATTCAAGAAACATTTAGGTTTGTATGGCAGCTATACGATCCACTAATCTCACGATCGTGAAATTTAGAAGGTTGGTGGCTATACATCACAAACTTATATTACCATTATTATTATATTTCAGTTTAATTGGAGTACTAGGGAGGGTACCCCCATACAAACCCCAATCCGAGTACGAGTCTGACTCGCACTAGGCACATTTTTTTTTTTTTTTTTTTTTGTTTTTCATTTAAATAAATTAATTTCCATTTCAGTCGTTTTAAGTCTTCATATCTTGTTTATTTATTTATTTATATAATGCTAACTTAAAGTTAAAACTAGAAGTTAACAGAAAATTAGCCATGGCTGCCAGGGCCTTCAGCTATTCATATCTTGTTATTTTCTGTGATTTGTTTTAATTTTTTTAGTTGGCTACAATGTAAACAAAGTAATACGAGTAAGTTCAATCAATTTAGAAAACAATAAATAATCTCATGAAATTTTCATTGTAAAAGTAATTTTTGTTTGTTCTTCATTTAAAAACGGAAAAATTCCGCTTGGCAAAAAAAAGCTCACTGATTCGTCCGATTAAAGAAGAATACTACGGCCACAAATAAAATAGTGAAGACAACTCAATCAACAAGCCGTTTTTTAGAATACAACTTAAAAAAAATGACCGTAAATCCCCCACTGGGTAGAGATAATAACAAGTTTAGTGAGATGCCTGATATGTCAAATTGTGAGGGGTTTATGAACTTTCTAAGCGATTATAAATTAAAACACAAAAATGTAAGGCAACCCGTGTTGGTACAATTAGCGGCACGTAAATGGAGCCAAATAACAGAAGAACAGCGTAAGAAGTTTGAATATGAAAAAATATCTAAGGAATAAAGATGCATAAACAATTAGTTTTGAAAATAATAATTCCATAATGAATTCAAAATTTTGCTTAATCTATGAAAAAAAATAGATGTTTCTCTTCAATTTAAATTGGTTATGAAAATTGTATGATTCTAAATTTAAGTTACTGTAAATTCTTTAACTCATTCTGATTATTCTTTTTATTGTTATCACACTTTGCAATTTTGTAATAATAATCATTTTATATCAAACTAACGGTTGAGCCATCTATCTATATAATTTGGGGAATGGAAAATCTACATTTCGTCGTACAAAACACAATGCATCAAAGTCAAGTCACTGTGTGGTTGGGATTTTAGAATGGTGTGGCATCATTGGCCCTTTCTTTTTCGATAATGCGTGCCGTGACTGTCAATGGTGAACGCTACAAATACCTTTTTGTGCCATGAGTTGGAAAATATCGTTCTCAGTGATTATCTCGTGTAGCAATATGCCGATATTCCCTAAACAATTAATCACTTGAAACAGAATATTCGCTCCAAAATCGACTAGGAAACAGTGGACAATTGGCTTGAAAATTGGTTTTCCAGGATGATCTACTGTCGAGCCAGTCGTGGCGAACACTTGAATGAATTTTGTTCCATTCGACTATTACAGCGGCATTTTAATAGTCATTCAGTTCGGATTCAATTCACATAATCCAATGGAGTTCGGGTGGGAGAAGAATTTTTACTAATTTTTGTTTTCCTTGTAAGCCTCACAGGCCTTTTGTTTTATCCTTCGAATTCGTAGACAACACGAAAGGACAGGATCACTGTTTTAGTCAATAAAAAAAAAAAATCGCAATTTATGGCATAATTCACTTTATTTGAGTACAAATTAGTAGTCCTCATGGAACTGTATTCGGACAATTCTTTGACTCTCTTAAATCTATGTTTATCTTGATTAAAACTAGGTGTATCTATGTGTTCCTTGTACTACGACCTATTCAAATTGATCGCTGTATTTCGTTTCTATAATGTGAATGTTATTCCGATTCATATGTTCCTATGTAAATGTATTGTGAATGAAACTGAATGTTAAGACTGGTGAATTATGAGTACAGCATTTTATTGTACATTTTACCCCTGTATAAGTGAATGATCACGTCGCTTAACAGAATGAAATAACTGTGAAAAACATGAAAGAAGACAAAGAGAAATTTTGGGTTCTTTTATCCACAAGCAAGTTTTCCCTCTCTTTGTCTGTTTTGTGCGTCTGCTCACTAGAAAACTTGTGTACAACTGTACAATTGTATTACCAATCATTTTACCTGTATCCAGTGTTTCATATCGAATGTTTCCAATGTGAAGGCACAAACATATCCCATCTGAATACATTCCATTGAATAAAGCAAACATACGCACAATTTTTCTTTTGCAAAACAAGAACAACGTACAAGTTTCATTGTGTACATTAAAGTTGTATACACATTCATGAAATACAACTTTAATTGACAATGTGAATGTGCTGCTACTGCACGTCTCTACTATGTTTAGATTCTTATAACATGTAAAGAGATAAAGAATTATCCCTTTTGGGCTAAGTCACTAAAGTTTAGGATCCTTTGAAAGTTACACACATGACGCTTGGAAGTATTAACTAAATAAATACTAACTAGAATATAATACAACTTTCGGACAGTTCATATTCATAGCAAATATTAAGAATATAATATTGAATTTTTCATTTAAATTCAATTAAAAAACTTGACCTAGGAAAGTCTTAAATTTGAAAAAACATTTGCAAACTTAATTAAATATTTAAAAAAAAAACTCAAGACATTTTAAATCAGGTTGCACGCCGCATTAAAAACTAATCCTCGACAAATAATTTATATTTTTTTTCTTTTTCCTCTTTTTACTTAGATTTTCTTGTAAAATTTTTCTACATTTTTCCTTTTTTTTTTTTTAGAACTTTTTGTTTTCTTTGCCACAAAGTTTACTTTTATAAGTGAATTTGTTGCGGTTTTCCGCAAAATTTACAAAGTACGTGAGAAAATTAGTACTCTTCATCCCACTCTCTCTCCCTCTCTCCCTCTCTCTCTAGCTCTCTTTCCCTTTACCTAGTTTTATGTGGCTTATTTTGACTTGGTTGGTTGTGATGTTGTCAAAGTGATTTTCGCATTTGCTTAAGTACGAGTATTTCTATGTGACTTTCATTCGTTTATCGCTCTGCGGGTTTTTTATTTTTATTATTTTTTCTTTGTTTTCTGCTGCGTGGCTTTTTGGAGTCACTACAACGACAATTGTTCTATATTAAAGTGCCTTTCGTTTTACGACTCACGCATCGTATACGTTATATTTGGTTGGTGTAATGGAATCTCATCATAACGAATGAAAATAAGCATTTAATTGGCACGCAACGAGTTTTCCTGTAATGAGGTGATGATGTCTATGTGGAAATATGAAGGGGAAAATGAAATGTTACTGGTGATGATCAGCGCATAAAGTTTAATTTCATTTGGTTGCCTTAAATTACTTAAAACGAAATAAATAAAAGAGAGCAGAACAGAAAGTTTTCCCAAACTTTGATATGCTGCCACGCATATTTCTGTTAAATTTTGTTAGTTTTCAGTTTGCTTTGTTAAAGTTGAGATTAGCTAGTAATATGTTTACAACCCCCTTCTGATGAAATAAAATTGTACAAGTTACTGTTCGCATGTGACTAAGTAAGTATTTTTATTCTATTTACCCCATAAAAAGAAAAATAAAACAAAAAAGGAAAGAAACTGAACTGAACTCAGAAGAAAACCATAGAAAATGGAAAAAACTTTTGCACGTGAAAATTCGCACATGTTTGTGGTACTTTACTTATCCCTCCGATGGATAGACGAGTGAGTATTCTTCCTTGTATAAACTTAAATACATTTGTATGAGCATGGAAAATTGATGCTGGTTTTGCTAAAGTTTTTTGACTTTTTGAACTGACAGCTGCCTTTCTTTCTTACCATTTTCTTTATATCGTCTTTCTTTTTTTTTTTGTTTTGTTTATGTGTTTGTTGCCTTTGAGTGTAAAGTTGCAAAAATAATTGTAATAGTGAATTGTGTGCATGATGGCATCGGTGCTATTTTTTCCCTATTTTTATTTCTACGTATACGTAACATTAATAAAACGTACAAAATTATTATCGACGCTGAGATTGAGTTTTCACTTTATGTGCGAGTCTAAATTAAACTCTATTTATCCGCCAAATGCCACCGGTTGAATGAATGAGGGAACGAGTTTTTTTTTTTTTTTTGCTTTCCTTCTCATACTTTTGCATTTACTTAACATTTATTAAGCTTTTTTTTTTCTCATTTATTCTGGTTTCTATGCTTTGAGTTACTTTGCTTTGCTTTGTATTTTTTTTCTTTTCGTTTTCCTTATTGCTTTATTACCCTGCTTCTGCTTTGTATTCGTTAATGAGAATTTATTGTTAATCTTTGTTTATTTTGAAATTGTTGCATTTGTAACTTTACCTTTTTATTGTTTTCGCTCTCTTTATTTTGAGTTCTTTTGTTTTGCACGTAAAGTTACGTACAGTACTTCAAATTAAGACTAATAAATTTATAGGGCAGCTTTTGTTAGTTCAGTTAATCAAATTGTTGCTTTATGATTAATAATTTATATTCGCTCAAGAAGGAGATAATAAAGTTTTTTTTTTTTAAAATTTTACAATAAAAATAAAATAATAAAAAATCCTAATGGACAGTAAAATGCAACTTTAATATATTCGATTCTCTTGATTTTGTACTCTCAGATCAATTTTTTATAGCCATAAAATCGGGAGTTTAATATTGTACAATTTAATAAAAACCAAAAAAAAAGGAACTCTTGATTAAAATAAAATTTTCTCTTCACCATATTTTTAAAATTGCATATAACATAAGGTTGATCTTGAATAAATGAAAGACTGACTGTTGAGGTATCAAGTGCAAGAATTGCAAGAATTTTTATGGAGAATTATGTGCTGTTAAAAGGTGATAATGTTTAGCAAACTTTATGATACTTCAAGGGAGCATAAAATGAGGGAAAAGAAAGAACGCAACGTTGACAAAATAGAATCCCAGTGAATTTTAAATTCTTACCTATAAATTAATTATAAATTCACCTTACTTCCTGTTTTCTATTTTCCTGCTGACTTGATATACAAATATTTTCAGACTTTCTAAATTGCTGTTCCTTTTTGACTGGAGAGATCGTTGTTTGGTATTTTATCCTTCTTGTTCTCATTATATGTAGAATAACGCCCAATGGTGGCATTTCAAAGAAGCTTGGATTATCATAACATTGAGAAATTGATTGATTCAAAGAATAGAACAATTGTAATATTTGTACAATATTAGTCCAATTGGATGCTCACTGCGATGAGGAAAATCTCCCCTTATACCTGCCAATGTTAAATGTTAACATACTAATTTTGTATATTTTTAAACAGAAAGTTACTTATTGTACTTGTTTTTACATTGTAGAAGATTTCTTTAACAAATAAGCGATTATTTTATTTTTTATATGGAGCAATAAACTCAACGAAATAAAATCAACACATATAGATTTATCATAGGATATCTGCCACTATATATGTCCTCTCTTAATAGATCCTGAATTTCTCTATCTACTTCTTCATTTGAACACAACAAACGAGGCAAATCACCATTTAATCCTCGAATAAATGTGACAAGAGTGCTGAAACCTTAATGGTAAAATAACACATATAGAAGAGAAAGAGTTCAAAAAAGAAATCAAAATGACAGATGGTAAAAAAGTATTGTGCAATCAGATGATAAAGAAGTATCTTAACTTACATAAATGGTGTACAAATTTCACTCCATAATTCTGCTAAATACATACTAAGGCATGACTCTGAATACCAAGTTCATGTGGAACGAACGCGTTAAAAAGAAAAAAGAAAAAAGAAAAACTTGAACTAAAATTTAGACAGATGCATTAGCTCCTACAACAAAATACCAAGTAATGTATAAACAAATATTAAAACCTGGATGGACTTATAGTATTCAGTTATGGGGTCGCATGTGTTCCAACAACATAATGCAAAGAACAAAGTGTTGAGATCTTAGTATCAAATCAATTGTCACTACTACACAAAGATATGCGAAGATTCATGTGGAATGGATAAGTTAACAATAAGCAGCATCAACTCTTAGAGGAATTAATGATTTTGCAATTACTCAGAGCTCCAAGAAATTATGAAAAACCCTTATTCAAAAATATCCACAATAATAATGCTTCCATATTTTTCCTTAATAATTAAATATTGTTCTTAATTAATCGCTCTTAATTATATTGCTTCTGAATAAATTCTAATTGTTTTAACCGAACGGAAATTGCTTGCTGAGTCACTCCCAACGATTCTGCGAGTTCAGTTTGCGTTTGGCACGGATCTTGATCCTGTAAAGCCTCCAATTCCTCATCTTCAAACTGTTTGGGTTGGCCAGGACGTTCTTTGTCTTCGACACTAAAATCACTAATTTTGAAGCGTCGAAACCACTCTCTGCATGACTTATCGATCGGAGCAGATTCACCATAAACTTCCTCAAGCTTTCGATGGACTTCAGCTGCTTTTTTCTTCCCATTAAAAAAGAAAATCAAAACTTCCCGCAAATGCTGTTTATTTAACACAAATCCGGACATTTTCGAAGAGGCAATAAACAGTGTTGTTGTCAGAAACAGACGCTGATGCACACTAATTATTGTCAAACCTTTTCAATGAAATAGGTAATCGCTTCAAAAATCGGCCATAACTTGCAGGTGGAGCCATCTTTTGAAAACGGACCGAACTAATTTGTACTCCCAATATAATAATATAACAGTTGAAAGCTAAATACACAGCTTAACTCTAGTTGAATAAGTAATTTAAAATCTATTGCACTATTTTTAGGATTTGGGATTGATTTTTAAAACGATACAATTATTAGATCTTAATAGATTAATTCAAAATCATGTCAATTACTAAGTCTCCTACCATTCATTCATCATTTTTTTTTTCTGAACGAAAATAATTAATTCGAAATTGTAACTAATAAACTGTGCAACATTGTAGTGCAATTAGTATGAATAACTTCATAAACTACTATGTTTTCATGTCAAGGATCCTTTAATTAATACAAAAAACTAACAAAACTAAGAAAATAAAAGTAGAAAAAAAAGCTCAATAATAAAAATAAAAAAAACCAGCAATACAAAACACATACATATCATAATAATAAAATCTAAAAATAAAAAAATAAACAGAATAATGAAAACTGTAGCCTACCATGTGGCTGCACAGGCAGAGTACTTATCGATTTACTGTGCCCTTTTTTTCCACTCTTCACAATCCCACTCTATGGCACTATAACTCGGTTTTTGTTTAGTCTCTCAGTGTAGTTGGTGGAACATTTGCATGCTATCTGTGTCCGGCTTTGTTTTAATTATGCCAAGTGTATGGAAATTACAAAGAGTTACAACAATTAAGTGCGCCCCGGCTGTTTCAGTTGCTTTCTCTTTTGCACACTATCTCTATCACTATTTATCTATGTTTTTCTTTCTTTCTTTGTTTTTGTTGTTGTTGTTGTTAAATGCTTGTATCAATGTGTGTGTGTGTGTGTATGTGTGCATGCATATGAAAAACAAAAGCAACTTAATTAGCTACAAGTTTATTTATTATTTACTTTGTTGTTATGCAGATAAAATAGTAAAATTTACCATGGCATGGCATGGCATGGCATGGCATGATTATGTGTTAGCATGGTGAGATATGGTGAATTAAGTAAGGTGGGTTAATGGGTAGGTGAGTGCTTGGATGTATTTGCTTGTTTGGTGAATATAAAGCGCATTAATACAAAAGGCAACCGAAAGCCTAATGAATCACTGCCAACTCGTTGCTTTTGTACTTTGTTGCGGTGGTTGTTGGTGTACGTTGCCAGGGAAATTTTGCTTTATTGTTGCTAGAAATTTTAATTTTTCATTAAGAACACACATAGTAAACACACACAAAAATACTTTACACTACATAACATAGTCACTTCTGATGTCATTGCGCTAACAAAATATACGACCTTGTGGCTTACTAAAATTTGTATATCTGATTCTCTCAAAACAAAAAGAGAATGGAGTGACTAGGGTAGACTGATAAGTTTCATAAATAGCCAAGCCAAATTTTCTTTCTTTTCCCTCACATAGTCCTCTATTAGCTCATTATACTTGGCCCAATCAATGATCACAATTAGCAGATATATGAAATTCCTGTAAATTACTCAGAAACATGATCTCTGTATATATTTAGCAAAAAGCTTCTTTATAAGATTAACTTATGTGCTACTCTTTCCTTTGAGATTTGTTCCATACCATACTATTTTACAAATTTTCTTTGATCATTCAAAATGATGTCATAGATTTTAAATCATTTTTTCATTGGCTCCAGTCTTTTCGATGACCAGCAAGTGCTGTGTATCCTATGAGTAGCAGCAATCTTGTTTGAATTCATTAACCTATAAATCAAGCATATTGCAATTCATCTATGCTGGTTGAAGTTTTTTGTATGTACTAACATATATTATTATGTATTAAACTCATCAAACATCCCTCGAACTGCAAGCACAAGCATAATACGAACGAAAGCAAAAAAACATAAAAAACAAAGATAAATGAATGACAAAATTTGTCAAGCAGGTGAAAAAACAACACCAACAAAAAAAAACAACACAACAAAGAAGACAATTGCAATTTTCTCATATTTCGCTTTTGGTTTTAGTTTCTGCCTCAACCAAAACAGTTTGGTTAAGTTGACTTTGTTGTTTTTATTTGAGAACACATTTTTCCCATTTTCATCTTCATTTTTTTTTTTTATCTGCTACCATCTTCTTTGTCAGTCAGACTGACAAAATGCCAGTCTCCAGTCTTCGAAGTGTACGACACAATAAGACAAACACTTGACCAAGTGAAACATGTTGAAAGGATTAACACACACATAATTTAACAAATGCCCAACAACAAGGAGACAACACAACAGAACACAACACGATACTACAAACTTAGAGGAGCATCGTTTCATTCATTCAGCAAATCATAAAACTTTTACTTTTTGGCTCATTTTTCTCTCTGTTTTTTTTTTCTTTTTTTTCATTTTGTTTTGTTGGTAATGATGGAATTTTGTTCGTTGTGTATGTGGTGAGCATGTGCTTTGTGTGTGGGTGTTAGTGAAAGTGAACACTTACTAACAACTGTTGTATGTACATATTTTATTTTCTGGTTTCAAACTCTATGTCAACTGAATACTATCATCCTTCAGTAGTTTACCATGCCTGATTGCGCGTCATTTAGTTGGCAAGTTCATCTGGTTTGTTTTGGTAGAATTTTTGGTATTTGTTCATACATTCCAACGTTTGCTTGTGGTTTTGCGGTTAATTTTGTATTCTTCTTTTATGCTTCAAAGATTTCAGACTATGGATGGATATGCTTCCTAATGTTTGAGTAATTTCTGGTATATATTTTACTTTAAGATGCTAAAGCACACACATTAAGAAATGATGAATTGAAAGTGCTTTAGCTAAAATTGAAATGGGTTCCTAATTCATGAACTTAATAGACCAAAAGACACTAAAAATGGGTTCATCAAGTAAGAAGCGGATTCATTCTGAGACTGCTCATTTATAGATTCAGGAAGATATATAACTCGTTATTATCATCATCGTCATCATCATCATCAATAAAACTATAGACAGAAACATGAGTCTCTAAGTATCCATTTAGGTTTATTAATCACAAATAACTTTTATTATATATTGTACAATCCTTGCTTAGATTTGATTAGAGTAGCATCCATTAAGATCTGAGTTTTTCTATTTTGTTTCCCCTGCAAATAGTGCAGAAATTGAAACAACAAGTCTCAGGTCTTTGCTTTAAAACCAATTTGATTGTGTTAGGAACTTAGCAATAGTAACATTGGGATCGTTGAAAGATCAGATAATAGAAAATAGAAATATAGCACTAAGGTAAAGAAGACCCCTTTCCGATAGTCCAAGGTAGTGGCACATGGTGCACAAACTATCTTCTTCCTCATCGACAGTGTAGAATAATCAACTCCTTTGACTTATTCAATACCAAAGTTTTTTGCAGAAAATAAATTAGAGAAATTTCAATAATTTTTTTTTTTTTTTTTTTAATTTAAGTTACTTAAAAGACTAAAATAAAAGTTTATACAATATTATTTCTAATGAAGCTGCCACATATTTCTTATCAAAATTGAGTTACATTTTCTAACTATCAATTGCTTTCCTTTCTTATTTCTATCAAACTCACATGACATCTATAAAAATTATAAAAAAATTATCAAAAATTTCCCCAGGAAACAATAAATCATGAAAAATTCCCATGGGTTGCTATAGGGGGCACCAAGTAGTATTGAATCATCATAAACTCATCAAATGTAGTCAGTCAGTCATGTTAAGCCTGACATATGATTTCAGTTAACACAACAGTTTATACAACATTGTCAATCCCAGGAGTTTTGTTCCCTTCGCAGTCATCGCAAAGCGATAAATAAATCTTTTTCGCTTAAATATATTTATTAAAAAGAAACAAAAAAAAAAAAAAAACTGAGGGAGAAGGGAGAAAAACTACATATATATTAAATCAATGATTGATTTGATTGAACATAAATATGCAATGTTCCATTGTTGTCAGCACACAGGCAAACAGGCATAATTTGCCTTAAATTTATATTTTAAAATATTCAGACATAAATTGATTTTATTAAGTGACGCGACGTGAATATGCTTAGGGAAGTCAAATCCACTTAAATCATACATACATACATACATACATACACGAGTAGGAGTGCCAGAATGACTTGGGGGGTTTTTTAAGTCTGCCAGTAATAAAAAATAATATACGGAAATTCAAAACGCACATTCACTTAGCAACTTAGTCTACTTTTAGACATCAAGGACTTGTCTACAGTCAAAAGAGTAGAAGACAAGAGACGATAAACAAAGATAAACGCAACGGAAACATATGAAAAATTCAAGTGAATTCAGTTAAAAATGAAAAACAAAATCAAACCACAAAATGTCGCGTTGCGCAAAATTATGGAAAGAGAAATAATGTTGAGCTTAAAAATGAAGTCGAATCAAAGACATGAAGATAAAAAGGAGGAGAATAAAGAACATGCAGCTTATATTTCAATGAATAAAAATACAAGTAAAAAAAAATTGAAACGAACGCGAGTTCGAAAATAAAAGGAAAAACTTAATAGGAATAAACGAAATACCATAGTCGACTTTTGGGCTGACGTTCTGAATCAAAATTGACATGGGGAACAACATATGAAGCGCATGCGAATTTCCATTTTTTGTTTCTTTGTTATGTTACTCTTTTTTTAATGTTCCTCCTCCTTTTCCGTTTCTTTTATTCTGACTTTATTTTCTCTTTATTTAAAAAAAAAATTTTTTTTTTTTTTTTTCTTAATTTTATTTGCATGTTTTTATGCCGATTTATTTATTGCTTTCTCTCCTTTATTTTCTTTATTTCTTTTCATTCAATTCTTTTTTGTCGATGTTGTTGTTGTTGTTGCTGTTGTTATTTACATTGAAACGTTTCACATTCTTTTTGATATGAGTGGAATTTTTGACAGTGCCACGAAGGCCGCACGTGAGTAGCACAAATAGCAGCGATGCCACAGTCACAGTACTCACAGTGCCTTCATATGGAGTATGCACACAAGGACACAATACTATACTATAGTAGACTAACTGACTAACTGACTGAATGACTGACTGTATTTTTTTTTTTTATTTCTTTATATTTTATAAAATAGGCAATGTGCGGAAATTTTGATTTTTCGCTTGAGTTGGCAGCTGCGTCGTTGCCCCTTTAACTCAACTCAATTCATCTCGATTCTCATCGTGGTCCCTTTGGGCAAAACACTTGCCATAGTTTCGTATAGAGAAGGTACCATATACTGTATATTTTTTTTTTTTTTTTTTTAATGGGGTTGCGGTTTCAAATGGTTTCTCATTCATGTCAGTCAACCCAGTCCCATATTCTCGAAACTTCAAACCCAAATGAATGTGAATCAAAACAAAACAATAAAAACCAAAAATGAGAAAGGCTACAAAAAAGAAAAAGTAACAGAAAGTATGTTTGACTTACAGCGAAATCAAATTAACTTGAATACTTTAGGGCGCACGTACTTATTTACAAAACTTTTCCTTCCTCTAAAATTTCATTCTTTGCCAACATATTTTTTTTTTTACCTGATGCATTACCGTCATGTGTGGGAGTGGGAGGTTTATGTATTCTGTTCTCGCTTTTCTTTAAAAATTTGTTTTTTTCTTCTTACAATATTTTGCCTAAATGCCAAAGCCACCGGAAGTCGTCACGCCACCATTACCATTGCTATCATTATTTTTGTACAACTGTAATTTTATATAAGTAAATACATATGTGTAGGTATGTTTGTTGAATGTTTCTTTAGAAGAGATATTTGTTTTTTTCTTGATCATTAAGTCAACACATTTTAACGCTTTGTGCTTGTAATTACAATGAGCGGAGTAAAAATGCTGAGAATGAGCAAGAATATGATGACAAAATAAAAATAAAAAAACAGAAAATCACAATTTTAAACGAAGCTCAATAAAATGTAATGCATTTTTTAAAGGTTTTACTTTTTTATAACAATTTTCTCTTTTTTTTTTTTTTTGTCTCTCATTTGTTTGTTTGCATTGTAAAATTTTATCAAGCATGATTTTTATGTAAATTAGTGAGCATGGGTGTGTGTATTTCTATTGTTGTGTGTGTGTGTGTATGTGTATGGCCGTGACAGGCATTTTTCCCACAAATAAAATTAGGTCAGGCGTAATGTATTGAATTCGAATTGATTTTTATATATTTTATATTATTTTTCATAATATTTTTCTTTAATAAAATCAAAATTTTTTTATAAAAATCATGTGCGCGCCTTTGTGTTTGCAATAAAATACAAGCTTTGTTGGCAACTAGTAGGCAATTACCAATTTGAAAGGAAAAGGTTTATCACAATACAAAACACATGTGTAAACAAATTAAAAATTAGCCAATAAAACGATAAAGAATAGAAAAAAAAAGCTTACAAGTAAATAGCAAGCAACAACAAACACAAAAGGACTAAGACTAAATGCCTTTAAGGACGATAAAACATGACATTAAACTCAATAAAATATTAGATAGAAAAATGCACAATGTGAAAAGAGAATTTATTCCAAATCATTTACCCATTTATGCCACGCATATGGGGCTAAGACATGAACATGAACTGTGAAGACAATAGGCAACGATGACGATGACGATGACTATAATCAGGCAATAAGAGATGAGAATGAAGTCAATGAAATTTCTCATTTATCATATACAAGTATATTTCAAGACAGAGAGAGAATAGTTAAATGCAAAAAGCAAAGGAAAGAATACAAAATGGCAAGCAAAGGACTTGCAATGGTGACTAACAATAAAGTGGCCATAAAATGAGCGAAATCCTTTGACGTAAGAATATAAGAGCAAGCACAAACAAAGTGGTAAACAAGCAGACGCAAACACACTCACACACATATATACATATATATATGTATATACAAACAGCCACAAACACAAATGTATCCTCCTACGCACACAGTTATACCCACTCACTCACATGCTTGAGAAGCGGCTTAAAGCATTTAACGATACTTTTATTGCGAAATGAATGAGAGGACATAAACACTACTAAAAGTACACAGGAAGTCAATATGCCTTTGTACGCGTCTCCTTTCTTTTAGAGTATGTGTGCGTGGGTGTGTATGAGACAGTATTCAGCATGCAGCTTACAAGGACTCAACACAAAAACAGCTCAACATAAAATGTTATTAAAAACGAAAAAGAATCTGAGAAAAAATAAACGCATTCACCACACCACAGCACAGCAACCATGGTGTATTTAATCTTTGGCCGCAAAGGACAGGACAATAAGGATAGATCAGAACAGTATGGCTAAATACATGAGCGAATATCACGTTATGAAACAAAAATGCTTTTGCAAAGCTTGCAAAGCAGTTCAATGCAATAAAAAACCATAAAATATACATTAAGATGATGATGATGATGATGTCATTTTACACAATAATCTAGACAAAAAGACATAGACATTTCAGCAGGAGCGGAACAACAACAATTACATAAGAAAATATAACAACAGTGACATCACATCCCATCCCTTCCCATCCCATCCCATCGCATCTTAAATTATGTAGTCATATCGTGAAAATGCTAATGGAAGGTGGCTAATACACAGTCTCTGTGGATAATAATGATAATGACGACGATAATGTTGATGTTGGCTAAATGGCATCACAATGAAATTGGTTGTTTTAGTAGCCTTTTATATTGGTCACCAATGGCAAATTTGTGTTTAACCTTTATGTGGACATCATGGTC
This sequence comes from Amiota minor, assembly GCA_037043295.1. Lineage (NCBI taxonomy): Eukaryota > Metazoa > Arthropoda > Insecta > Diptera > Drosophilidae > Amiota > Amiota minor. Next base: position 287,879 of record JBAMAW010001189.1, read on the forward strand.
TTTTTTTATTTTTGATCTAATTTTAAAAGTAGAAAGAATTATATTACATCCATGAGATACCAGGACTATTTTTGAGTGTTTTAGTGAAAAAAAAATATAATATAAAAAATTTAATTATTGTTACCTCCAAACAGACTCCAAAATCTGGCCCTATGCAAAATTATATAAATCTTGTATGTAACTGTTAGAGTTACAACTTCTGTTAAAGTATTGACAGACCCAAAGTCCGAACCTCAATCCGATCGAAAATATGAAGCCATTGGATAAGGGGAGGCTTCCAAAAGTAATAGAGCGCTCACTATGGAAGATTTGCTTTGTGGTAGAGTTTAGCAAAAAAAGGAATTATATTCCCAGTACCCATGTTCATAAATTGTTAGAAAATATATCTGAGAATGCATACTGATATAAAAAACAAAGGCTTATGGATCAAAATATAATATATTTTACCATGTTTAACAAAATGTGTGTAATTGAGTGTAAGCAGGTAGCCTTGGTTTTTATTTTTTATTGTATTAACTCACCAATTATATTTTTCGATAAAATGATTTTGAGGATCTTTTACTAATGATCGAAGGAATACTTGATATTTTTTTTCATAACTTTCTATTCAGCAGTTTGCCTCCTATATACCAATATGTGTAAAATTAAAGACTATTTACTAATTTTGCTTCCCACACAACACACACCAAACTTCATAGAAACACTCTTCAAACTATGCTAGAGTCTTCCTAAAACTTCCATCAAAATCGATCCATCAATATCCCATATAAATACTAGTGGTCTGGCCAGATCAAGCTGTCTTTTAATATTAGTCTATACTCGTGTCCACACAAGGGTTAAGACTTAAGATTTGTTTATGCAACTGGGGACTTTATTAAGTTTGACTGCTTGTTCATTGAGATTTTTACTTTAATTTTGTTGTAAAATTTTCTTTTATCATGAGGCAGATGTAGAGACTCTTTTGAAATGGACAATAAAAGAATTGGAAAAGGAAAAGAGATTTACAATAAATCTATCTATAAAAATAAAAATGAAATGCTGTTCGTTGGTAATCACATCATTGCAGAAATTGGCTGTTTTATTTGGTGTTCTACTTATTTAGAAAAATAATTTCTTTCCCCACCACATATGTAAGGCTTAGAGCCAGTCTCCTTCTCTGCTTGATTGTCAGTTTAAAGAACCAATAATTCTTTGCGCAAATTGATTTCAGTTCTTGGTTTATTTCTTTGGAAAAAAATTCAACTAGAGAACAACCTGCTGGAGTCGAGTCGCCTGACAAGTCAGCACCATTTCGCTTTCCGGACATTAAAATAAAAATATGTGATTTTTTATTGTAGTTTTCATTCAAATTCACCTACTGTCGTCTTTTGGCAGACAGATTTGCAAATAAAAAAAAGCAAACAAAAAAAAAACTCTCTTTTACCTTAAACTATATAATTTCGATTCTTTGAAAAACATAGAATAGATTAGATAAGAATCGAATTCATAATTTTAACTTGAATATTAGGGTTTTTTTTTTTTTTCATTTCATTAAATAGAAAATCATATAAATAAATAAATAATAAGTAATATTTACTCAAAAAACCAACAAACAATTTCTGTCTCTTATTAAAGAGTTTGAAGGTTTGTTTTTCGGATTGTGCATGAAATCATTTATATAATTCAATTTTATGAACCTCTAAGTACACAACATTCACAATAAATAAGTAATAAAAAGAAAAACAAAAAAAGTATTGTATGTAAAATATTTTATGAAACGTTTTATGAAATATAAAAATTTGTACATTCAAATGTAGTCCCAACTGGGTAAGTGAGTGAATGAAGTCTTTATTAAAACAACATGTAGAATTTCCCACAAAATAACTATATGTACATATTGTATATATGTGATATATGTAGATGTGTATGCAAAAATATATTTGTGTGTTTCTCGTCTTTGTTTGCAATTTTTGTATGCGCTCAAATAACCGCAGCAACCATTTTGTTTGCTGCCGGTTTTGTTTTTGTTATTGCTGGTGGTGCTTGGTATTTTTTTGTTATTCAATCGTCGCTTTGCTGTGGTTTGGTGCCTTTGATTTGCCGTTTGTGGAATTTGTCGTCATTGTCGTCATCATCAACATCCTTTTGTTGGACACTTTAGTTGTCGCTAAGCAATGTTTGCCTTTTAGTTCACTTTGGTTACATTGGCTTTAGCTTAAGCTTTGACATAGTTAGCAACAACCGACAATGTTAACTGATTGAGTTTATGTCACCCACACACACACACACGCGCGTACACTGTGTATTTTCTCGCAGGAAAAAGAAATAGGCATGTTGTCTTTGAAGTACTCGCCTATACTCGTATGCATACAATATATTATGCTAATATTAAATGAATGAACGAAGGAACGAACGAACCAACCAAATGCTTTTGTTGGATGTATGTTTGTGTTATTGTGCTAGTGGGTTAAGGTCATTTTTATACGCAGTAACCTACTCACATTCCAACACACACACACACACACACACACACACACCCGTGCTCATGAACATGCACTCATATGACCACAAGTAAACACACTGGAGCTTCAACTGGTTACAGGCCTAAAGTAGTGTATCTACTCAATTTGACTCTTTCAAGCTTCTGCTAACAATTTTTTATGTATATTTTTGCATGCGTGTGTGCTTATGTTCATGTTAAATAAGCGTAATGCCACTATTATTGGCCACAATGTAAACAAATGAGCCAACTCAGTAATGCACACTGTGTGTACATAATTAACCCATTTGTCCTTAACGAATTTGTTTTTGTTTGTGTTGTTAGCCTTCTTCTTTTTTTCTCCTTTTTTTTTGATAGATGATTTCCATTTAATAAAATACCAATATTTTGATTGCATATTATATGGCAGATTAGTATGTTTCATTATAGGTATTGTAGTTTATCCGTTTTTTCTTCCAAATTTATTATAATACGTTTTGGGGAAAGAAAAATAAGATTGATTTTGAAAAAGTCTAAATGTTTCTATTGAATATTTTTACAGTAAAGAACATAAGTTATAGAATATGTTGTTTCTTTCAGAGCCCAGCATGGAAGATCACTAATAATTTCCTTCGCCTTGTATGTCTGTTTGACCGCGAAACACTCAAAATGTACCGAACGGAATATGTTCTTTCTTTCAGAGCCCAGCATGGAAGATCACTAATAATTTCCACAATATATTGCATCTATACATATTGTCAATTATTTATCTGTCTAGACATATCATAAAACAAAGTTCCTTCGCCTTGTCTGTCTGTTTGACCGCGAAACACTCAAAATGTACCGAACGGAATATGTTCTTTCTTTCAGAGCCCAGCATGGAAGATCACTAATAATTTCCACAATATATTGCATCTATACATATTGTCAATTATTTACCTGTCTAGACATTTCATAAAACAAAGTTCTTCGCCTTGTCTGTCTGTTTGACCACAAAAAACTCAAAATGTACCAAATGTATATTCATACGGTTAACACCAATGGATGAAGCGATTCATGGGAATCGTTATAGGTATATAATTCATTAAGATTTTGTGTAAATTAGCTGACGAGGATAGTTGAAAATGTCACAAAAAATAACTCCGTGACCTAGGTATGATAACCACATGACCTAATAGTCAATAATGTCGTAGACATCACTAAGCAGTGCATCTTTTAATGTACATTGTACAATACAATAAGTATACTGTGGTGAAACAGTTCACTGCATAATTTTTTCCGATATGGACACAACCCAAAATAACGATAATGTCGTAGACATCAGAAGGTAGTGTACATACTATTAATGCATGTGTGAAGCAGTGGATCAATTATAATATCTATATGATTGTTTCTAGCATTCAGATTTCTTCGACCCAAAATGCTCCACCAAATCACGGTTCACTGAAACAATGACTACAAAAATCACTTACTAACATCGCATTGGAGACATAGGAATGCTAGTATAATTATAAAATTAGGCTATAATCTATGTACATAAAACAAAGAGGCAATTGTATTCTTTGGTCTAATATTATATATATATAATTTTCTTATATTTGTAATTCTCTGATAAATTTGGTTAAAGTTTTGTTTGAATTTAAGTTCAGTTAAGTTCATACTGTAATACAATACATTCGCTGGCAAAATGTTTATGTGTCCATTGATTTTTTTCTCTTCAGTTTCCTTAATATACCTACTTCATTTTGCTTAGTTCCTTCGGTATTTTTTTATGTTATAAATTGAAGCCATAAGGGAGTCATTTGCATTGCTGAATGAAGATGTTGCTTACTTAATATTCTACCTTTGGTAACTCTTTGTCGAAAGTCAATTTATTATTATATTTTTATACAAGGATATTCAATATACATATGTATTTATTTTCTGTATGTTACTTTTGGGAACAAAGAGACACTTCCTTTTGCCTGCTCGCCTGTCTTTGTATAAAATTTATCGATTTATTCCTTAACATACTCATGCACTTATGCTGATGCTTTTGTAATGTTATTGGCCCCCCCTTTTAAGGTAGGGTAAATGACAAATTTGGCAACAAAAGCCCAACGATAATTACATACATCACTCGATGTTGATCATTATGATGAAGAATACACGAAAAAGTAAATATTAAAAAGAAAGTATTGTCGAAAAGCACACAACAGAGACTCATGACTTGCCATTAAACTGTCGTACATAGATCAACACTTCAACAACACAAACAAAATTAAACTGAACATTTAATATTACTCATACGCAGTATTAATTCTTCTCATGACAAGTAAGTAGATATTCATTGAATGGTTGCGAATGAAAAAAGTCTGAAGAAAAGATAAGTAATAGGTGAAAAGAGAAAATTTAATCCCTCAAGCATGATTATACGTATAATTTCGTGCTTAGTAATACAACACTTAATAAATTTCGATAAAATGCCTAACAAAAAGTAAAATAAATATATAAACAGTAGAGGGAGAAAGGATGGTAAAAGGTGGGAAATATAAACTGAAAGTAGGTTATGCTAAAGCAAAAGTAAACAGAACTAATAAGAGCTAAGAGCAGCAAAAGGAAATATACATAAGTAAAGTAAGCAACCAGGCGGCAATGAACCAAAGCATAAATCATAATTTAGTAAAATCTCTTGAGATGAGCGAGCGAGCAAGCTTTCAATAAACATAGAGAAGCACCCAAATTATTTGCCAAAACCAAAGGTTTTACCTTCTTAAATTCTACATATGTACATACTCTACATTGGACTCCCATACACCTCAAATTAATCACACATAAATGCTCTAAGCGCAATTTAGGCGGATCATCGCTTCTAAAAAGCTGCCTTATAAGCCCCTCTTCACCTTCTGCAACTTTCTATCCACCATCATCATCTTATCCATTTTAACCAACATTTTCATCATTTTCATCATCTTCGAAGTTCAATTTATTTTCCATGTTTTGTTCTGTTTCTGTTTCTTTTCATCCTTCTTCTTCTTCTTCTTCTATTGGTTATTTTGATAGATGCAAATAAATTTCGTCTGTTTCTTATTCTTAGGTATATTTATCGAGAAAAGAAGGCGATATAAAATACACCTTAGTCACAGTCAAATTTTAGTACAATCCATTTCATTTTTGGTTGTTCCTCTTATTGTTGTTGTTGTCTTTGATATCCCACTGAGCTTGTGGCTGCTACCTCAACGGCTGCTGTTGCTGTTGCATGCAACATGAAAAATTGCTTATAAATCATATTCCTTTGTGTTTGATTTAGAGTTATGCATAAAATTTATATTCTTTGCTATAACGAAAATAATATAGAATTCAAATAATAATACAATAATAAAAAACAAAATTGCCAAAACCTTTGCTTGTCTAACTTTCTTTCTTTTGCCTTTCTTCAGCCTGTCTCTCTTATTTTTTATTTGTCAGATAGACTATGCCGCTTTGTATCTGCACACAAGGAAGACAACATGTAACATGAATATGCCGCGAGCTTCATATATGTATGTTAAACTATATTCTTTTGTTCTTGTTGTTGTTGTGCATATTACGTAAGCTGCCAGGCAAACACAGGGCTACCCATTCCAATTTTATTTCACTGTAGTACAGTACCTACAAACATATCGCACGTTCATTCATTGCTTACTTTGGTGTGTCTTTTTATACAATGTATGTGTGTGTGTATCTGTCAATGTATATTTGTCCATTCGTTTGTCACGATATTGTATCGTGTCTGTGATATCAATTGTAACTTGAGACAAGTAGGCGCAAGACAAAAGGTAGTCAGTCAGTCGGTAGTCGTCAGTGTCATCATCATCATCATCGGAGACGAAAGTAAACATTCTTACGTGATATATGCGCATATTTTTGTAAATTTACTTCTGTTTTTGTTGTTCTTGTTGTTGTATATTTTGTTTGTAAAGGCCACCACCCTTACGTTGTTTTGCATTTTAATATTTAGGACGCCATCATACAAAGCATTCCATAACAGGGGGCCTAAAACTGACCCCTGCGGTACACCTCCTGAGACTTCATACTCGAGCTCTCTACCCTCCGCACAATAAGTTAACCGTCTTCTGCTAAAATAGTCGGCTACCACTCGGATCAGGTACTGTGGAACATCTTTTGTAGATATATTCATTTGTGTATGTGTGTGTGTGTGTAAGACAAACATTAATTTGAATATGAGTTGCATTCACAAATGAAATGTTGTCGTCAAAGGCGTGCGTAGATGAAATTTACATAAGTTTATTTGGTATCCAAAAGTGGATAGATGACGTTGATACCAGATGATATGATAGCAAATTGTTATACAGATATCAAAAAAAAGAAATAAGATATTGTAGATTTGACAACTTCTTATACAAATCTATTTATTATTTTTATTTTTTTATTTGAAAATAGATAATAGGATTTTTCTATATGAATGAATTCGTTTAAGTAAATCGAAGATTGTTTTTATAATTCTTATTAAAATTTATTTATATATTTATTCAGTAAGCTTAAGAATTAAAAGTAGCTTCTTATCTTAAAATTCTCGTTCTTATCAAATCCTTTGCTTGAAAGGTATTTCTTTCCATTATAAACAAGTGAAAGATGAACCCATGCAGTGCAAGTTTCTGATGTCGAAAAAATAAGTAACAGTTTCAATGCGCATCTTTATTTCTTTTACAATCAGTTCTCAAATCTCACAGATAATTGTACAGATTGTTTGTTGTTTAGTTCGCTGAAGATTGCCTTTATTTAGATGGGAATTTCATCTGCTAGCCATAACAAATTCTACAATATTATTTTTATTAATAGTGGAGAATTCCCTTACTTACCAGTAAACTAATAAAATATTGAATCAAAGGCTTAAGAATAACACAAGGTAAATATCCTTTGATCCGTTCCTTTCGTCTACCTGATTGGAGTTTTGTGTTTCAGGCGGAAATCTATGAGGTCTGGCAACCGGCAAAGTTGATTAACACCTTGGGAGAAACCCTGTCGACACATAGTATAAAGAGTAAAATCAACCGTAGCGCGTTTCAGGCTCTTAATCGAGACAGACGGCACTCAATAGAGGTAACCTGGGTGCCTGGTTTCTTAGGAAATGAGATGGTGGATGAGTGTGCCAAAAGGGGAACTGCTTTGCCCATCTCTCGGGTAGTAAAAGACGTAAGCAGACCCCTGCATGATATTTTATCGGAGTTGGTAGCAGACACGAAATGGGCGAACGAGCCACGGTGATCTTTCGCTAATAAGCTCTGGCCCTCCTATCAGTCGAAAAAAACAAATGAACTCCTACACTTTAACAAGGAAAAGATTCGGATGACGACAGGAGTTCTAACGGGGTATTGTGCAATTGGGCGAATGGCTCAGGGGTTGCACGTTCGTTACCAAGACTTCGTAGCTGCCCAAACGAGGAAGAAGAGGAAAGCATAGCACCTCCAGTGTGACTGTTCTGCACTACTTAGAAGGCGTTCCTGTTTTCTTAGAAAACCCTTTTTTGAGGACTTGCGTAGTGTGGCGAGAGTCCCATTGGGGATTTTGCCTGATTTTGTTGATTCTTCTGGTTGCTTTCAACTCGCCTTTATTTGTTTTTTTTTTTTTTTTTTTTTGTGGTTCCTATTCACGTCCCATTATCTCCTTCCCCTTCCGCCACTTTCTCCTCTAACAGGCATCACAATGGGTCGTACAGATTCCGAGTGATCTCACGTGTTGTCGCTGCCTGTATAACCTAACCGAACCTAACCTAACTAAAATATCCTTTGAAGTTACTAAATAATCAAAATGATTCTATCGATTAATAAACACTTTCAAATCAATGAATTCAAAGAAAGGAAGATATCAAAATGTATGTAGATACCTTTATCTGATACATATTCCTTTAATCTCTTACTGTGTATGCACTTAACCCTTTAAACTTTAACAAAACTACATCCTTTGTCAATGACAAAATGACAAGAACAGTTGACCCATCATCCTTTGTTTTAACAAACGACCTTTGTCAGTCAATAGTTCAACAATATTGTTGGGTCAGATTGAATGTTTATCTCTTCTTTTTATTGTTATGCTTTATCTGTCATTTCTTTTTTTTTTTTGGGTTGTTACTATTTTTACGTGCTTAAAAAAGCTGAACATATGCCAAGCCATTTAAGAGTTGCTATAGACATAAGCACATAAATATATATGAGTACAGAATATCCTACACATGCATGGCTGACATTTTTCGCAGATTTTTTTATCACACATTTTTGTTTCACACTTGTTCTTCTTTCTTGTTTCAAGTTTTTTTTTTTTCTCTTTGCTTTTTCGTCGTTACTTTTGTACACTTCCGGCAGTTTCAGCTGCATTTTTGTGATATTTTTTCTTGTCTTTGTTCTGTTGTAACGCGGCTAAAACATTTCTGATTGCCGCGAGCCAGTGACAAAACCAAAGGCTGCTATGAAAGTACATAGTTGCAAAAATAAAAATCACTTGTGACGGCCCCCAAAATGAATGCAACACACACACACACACACACACACACTCTCACACACAGAGGAATTTTTGTGCGGATTTAGATGAATTTTTCCTATATTTTTTTTTTTTTATTCACCTTTTTTATTATGAAATTTTTTTTATTGCTTCCTCTTCTTTATTATTTTTATTTTATTTTGCTTTTATTCTTGTGTGTTTCATTCATTCATTATTTGTCTTTTCATACCAAGAAGACAAAGAACGAAAAATTGCTCGGATACCCGCAATTTAAATTAATAAAACTGATGACGATGAAGGAAGGGAAAGTGGTGAAATTGTGTGAAAAATCTTTAAAAATTCTGCGAGATAATAGAAACAACTAAAATATTGTTGAAACCTTGACCAAGGTAAAACAGACGCAAAGACACGCGCTTTGCTTAAAGTAAAAGAGAAACAAACCTTTAAATTATGCAAAAGCTGAAGGAAATTGTTTCTCATGTTTTCATATTATAAATGCATGGGTGCAGGGTGTTCGGGTGTTCGGGTGTTTGGTGTGTGTGTGTGTGTGTGAAAAGCAAATTTTCCGCACAATAAAATTGTTCACACGTTCATTTTTCTTGCATTCTTTTCTATTTCACCTTCCGTTGACGTTGTTGGCGTCGCCATTTTCACTCTCAATGGATTTGAACTCAGTCACTCAAGTCGAGTCGAGTCGAGTCGTGTCGCACTCTGTCACTGTTACAGTTTGTTAACCCAAGCACTTGATGCTGTGCCAAGGATATATTTACAAGAATATACTCACAGTCACTTATGCGCAAACAATATTTATAAATTAAAAATCAACGCGCGACACGCAACAAAGGCACATTTGTTGTATGAGCCAAGCAAGAGCCAAGTTAAGTGGAATTTAGTACAGTTTCTGTTATTTATTTTCATATATTTTGCTTTTTCAAGCGCAATAGATTTTGAAAGAAAGGAGGAGTCATAAGTAAAATAGTTAGAAAGAATGAAGGTTAATATGGGAGTTCGTAAAGTTTTGGTAAAAGAAATTGTCAAAGGAAAGAAAAGAAAGTTTAGGGTGACAAGTTTTGGAAGATAAAGAGAAATTATAAGCAGAAGTTTTATGAAAGTGTAAAGGAGCGTTTTAGAGGATATACCCTCTAGAGAGATTTATTGGAAATATTAATAGGGGACACTTGAAAAAGTTATTTAATAATCGAAAAAAGAAAGACTTCAGCCCATTATAATAAATAAAGAGTATAGGTAGAGTAGCTGAATGACAATGCAAATAGACCTTATTGAGGCCTGTTATGTAGTACATTCTTATCTCAGCGGGTCCTCTCTAAATCACCTTAAAGTTGATCCCGAGTTCTGAGAAACGTCTCTCTCATGAAGTCATGTAAGACATATGTATATTTAGATGATGTTTGATGGTTTCTATATCGTATTTATCTTGACAGACTTAACTGTAATCAAATTAAGCTAAACCTAGTCTTTGAACATGTCTACCTGTTAGGACCTCTCATCTTATAAGATTCAATAGATATGTTTGAGATCTTCCTCCATCGTATGGTTGCATTCTCAATAATAAATTCAACAAATGTCAATTTAAACATTTTCCATGTTACCTTAAGTTAGGAAAAGCAAAGTGGATGTCCACTTTGGTCCACACCAAACCAAGACGCTTTTAACTATTGTATTATAAATTTTTTCAAATATCGACAAAAAATTTTTAAATTTTCATCCATTACAACAATTACGAGTACAACAACTTTTCATGTTTAAAAAATGATTGTTGTCCTTCGACGATATAACAACAAAAAACAACAATTGGGTTTTCAACATGAGTAAATCCTTTGTTTTGCCCTCCTTGACGCTAAGCCCGCCATCTTATGATTCATTAACGGATGTGAGTGTACGGACTAACGAGCACGAGTTTATGTCAATATTTGACTTAGCAATGAAACCTTGACATTTTATAAAAAAAAGTACAAAGAACACTAACACTAAACGTTCATTCATTCATTCTATACAATTTTTTTTTTTTTTCTTGTTGCTTTCCTTTATTTTTGTTTCCATTTTTGTGCATTTGCGCGGATCTAAGGACAAAAAGGACAATGCATGTTTAAGAGTTGCACAAGGATGAAGATGATGGTGACAGCGACAGTTATGGCGTTACTAAATGGCATGAGTTGATAAGCAAATATAGAAAGTAGAGTGCCATGAAACAACGAATGAACATTTAGCTTACTTCCACTTACACATGTCTGTACATGCACTCACACATGCAGACTCATGTATCCTTTTCGTGCACTCATGCAAAGATCGAAAAAATAAAAGTATGCAAGCATGACAATATCAGCGCTGTCATGCCTCATCATCTGCATCATCAGCAACATCATCATCATCATCATCATCATCATCATCATCACCATCATCGTCGTCGTCTTCATGTGTCCTTGTAGTCATCCTCGGTGTCACCGTTGCTGCCATCATCATCGGAAGCAGCTTCAGTTCCGTGGCAAACGAGGCATGTCGGCATTGTCGCGGTCGTCAAGTGCATTCCCATTATCCTGTGTTGCAGTTCCTGATTCAGATATACACACACTCACACTCCCACACTTACACAAAGATACACCGTCATAGTATAATATGAAATAAATGTCATAAAATGTAAAAAAGCGTAGCAAATGCGCAACGGAAGCAAACTTTCGAGCTCATGAAAGTGAGGAAGCATAACAAGGATAACATAAATATGCATTGCATAAATACATTTGACAACAAGGGAAACACAAAATAATATAAACCAAAAATGATATATAAAAAAATGTAAATATTAAATAGAAACTCACTCGCACATTTACCCACTCACCTTAGTAACAACATGCCAAAGAAATATGAATATTAAAAAAAAGGGCCACAGAAGAAAATTGAGATAAAAATATTTACTTTATAATCGAGAGAAGAGATATATGTTGTATTTTTTATTTATTTTTATAGATTTTAATATGAAAATTTCCCTTAAAGAAAAAATAAGTAAATTCTAAGAGAAAATTTACAATGTATTTATAAGATTCATTAAATTTGAATGGCACTTCCCCTCTGAAATTTAATAGGCTTATGGTTAGATAATTGAGATGAGCCTCAAGTCATGCTATAGGTTTCTATTCCAACTTTTATCGTCAAGTTAATTTTATTACTTAGCAACAAATTTACAAAAAATATCAGTTTGGATTGTTGAACCATTCGAATTTTACAGTTTAAATATTTTCTTTTAAATGACATTAAATGAGATTTGTGCCGAAAAAGTGAAAATATTCACTTATTTTTGATAGAAATTTACACAGAAATTTCCCTTACACAATTACACTGCATATTCCCCTGCCATATATTAAAGAGTAGATTCTGAATGAAACCTGAAACCTCATTATTCAGTTAGAAATTCTTTTATATTTAAAATAACTTTTATTTAAATTTTTCTGTCTGTTTTCCTTATGTTTCCATCTTTTTTAAGTTTCCCATTTTATCTCACTGTAAATCTGCTTGCTGCACATTCAAATCATATTAAAATCGCGCAAAAATGCCTTAAACTATGCAATGGAAAATATGTAAGAATTTACCAAACCCCCCAAAGTAAAGCAAGTCATCACTATTGAATGTGTAAGAGATTGAGTAGAGCATCGTAAGTGTTGTATAGAGTGCGCTAATGCGCTTGTGGCATATTTTCATTCGTTTGGTTTCACTTTACTTCCATTCCGTTCCATTCTTTTTTTATTCTATTCTATTCTAATGCTTGCTTTTGCTGCCAAATATCTGCATGTAAGAGCCAGAAAAATGCTGTCAAGCACGTTGAAAACCAACCACAGATAGGTAGACAGACAAACAAACAAACACAGAGACTTGAGAAAAATGAAAAGGAAAACGAATAGAAAAGGAAATTTCCTAAGACCATATGAAAACTTAACTTAACATAAACTCTGAAGAGTAGCAATGCATGACCACCAGGTCGCCCTGTCTGCCTTGCTGTCTACCCTAATAAATGTATAGTATAGTAGTAATATTTTCCTCTCTTATGGCTTCAATTTTTGAGTTGTTTTGCATTTAACATATCAAGTCTGACAGCTGTAAGCTGATGGTTTTACTTGTTCCATTCTGTTTCCTTCCTATTGGGCAAATATTATATATGAGGTCATAGAAATATGCAACACGTTATGCATTCTTATGGTTTGCCAAGATGTTCAATTTTATGTTATCTACTTCTATGTACAGAAATGGAAATGTTTACTAGTGGATGTCTAAAATGAATTTTCTACAATATTTGATGAATGTGTCAGTTGTTGGTTAAGCTCCGTCAATATTCATTAAGTTAAAATTATAACTTCTGCAATAGAAAGTTATAAGGGATTAAGATAGTTAATGATTGACAATGGCAATTAACAGGGGAAGTTATATAGTTTGTTGTCAAGAAAATAGATAAAATCGTAAACTTAAGGAGTATTTAAAACAAAAAATAATTGAACATAGTTTGGAGGATTTCATATAATTTTATAAACAAACTAGCTGTGCCTGCGATTTCATACGTGTGGTATTTGAAATATATTTGTAATACTTAAATACGCGAAAGATGAAAAAAAAACAACTATTAAAGCATTAAAAACGAATAAAATTCTTATGTTTGGTCTTGCAGTGGTTTTCAAAAAACTTAATACTCAAAAATATTCTATTAAAAGTTCCTTAATGGAAAAAATAAGTATGCAACTCTTTTCATTAGCATTCATTTGTCATTCTAAAAAAAATATTATTAAAATCGGCTTAGTATAGTTTGCGCTAGATAAAAAGATGTTAAAAATTTGGCAAAAAAGTGCTTTTATCTCGAGAACAGCATCACCTACCGGGTCCAACTGAAGCATAAACCATCTTGGTGAGCCCATAAGTAAAACAAAGAAAATTTTATTGAAATTGGTCTAGCCGTTTAGGAGATTAAGAGTCACAAAATTTCGTACACTCGAATTTTATATATAAAGTTGGATTATAAATCGTATTATTTATTTGAGATATGAGTATTGGTGATCTGTAACTTTCTAGTGAGCAAAGCGATTAAGTCAAGGAAGTAAAGTGTTAAGATTTGCTTTAAAAGAAAAAATTTAAACAAAATCCTTCGGGAATTCACGTTTGAATTATTTTCTAACTTCAGTTCCTAATTGAATTAGAATTGCTGTAGCGATAACAATAATTTTCATATTGAGTCAACTTGAAATAATCATTGGCTTCAAAATAATCATCGAAAAAGTGGACTTAAAAACGTTTTTCTTATCTTACAGAAAACTTAGAAATACTTTTCACGGACTTTGTTTTGATTTTGTTTTGAAAATTATGCTTATGATCCTTCTAAATGTCCCTGATCTCTAGTTTTGAAGTAAGTTTCTATTATGTAAATCTGACTAAAAGGTAATTTAACAAATCCTTGTGTAAATCTGAAACAAACTCTTTTCAAACTTTAATTCCCACTAGAGTCTGGGTTGTCAAAGGGGGACACTCATTTTCAACCGTTCCATAACATAAAAAACAGAGCAAATGCTTTCTAAACAAAACTTTTACTATCCACGATTATAAAATATAAACCAAAGTTATTAAACTGAATTAAGGCAGCCGAACGGCGTTAAATAAATATTTACCTCATTTAATATAACGTTAACATAAATTCCATACACACACACACACACACACACACACACAGATTCACTCACTCACATTCACTCAAAGAAAGAATCATGTTATTATACAGTTCACTGAACTTAAAAATGAAAAAAGTTCCTTTAACAGAAAAAACATTTATATAAAAAAATTGATCGAGTTAAGTCTTCTCCTTATGATTTACTGTATATTTACTTACTTGACTGCTTTTCCAGAAAATGCGTTTTTGAGCTTCTTAAGAAGCGTCTTCTTCCTTCGTCCTCCGTTTGTTATCTGTGTGCCACTTTAGTGCTTTTCACTTTAACATTTACAATTATGAGCCGCACATTTTTGCCATTTTCTTCGTACTTGAGCCAAGTAGATTTTCTTTTTTCTGCTTATTTGTGTGTGTGTGTGTGTGTGTGTGTGTGTATGAATGTTTTTCCTCTGGCCTTCTATGCTTCTGTGTTGGTGTATGCGTGTGCGCTTAATGCAGCAAAGTAGATTCAAGACAAATTAACTTAACATTTAAGCAGCTGCTTTTAGGCTTTCGTCCTTAGTATTTTTGTCCTTACACTTAATGCATTTTAAGAAATTTATTTCAATTTCATTAAGTTTTTTTTTTTTTTTATTTATTCTTTTTTATTTTTTTAAATGTTTCTTTATTTAATTCATCATTTTTCGATTAAGCACATTTGATAATCCTTCGTGGCATCAAAGGAAGTGAGGTGCGGCCCGAATGTTGCTTGCTAAAATTTGATAAGAAATTTAAAAAACAGAAGCTAAAGGAGGATGCCTTTAGTCGAAGTTGGAGGTCTGTGTATCGTTCGCGGTTGAATCAAAAAGAAAAGAAAAAACCAAAAAACCAAAAAAAAAAGTATCAAAGAAAGAAAGTAGAAAGCAAGAAAAACCTTTTTAAAAACGTTGCACGCTACTTCCGCAATAAAACAATGTACAGCAAAGCCGTCAAGGTATCGTGTGGCGCTCACAATCAAGATGACAACGGCGACGACGACGACGACTTTGAGGCTTTTAAGAAACTCTGTTTGCCATTTCTTGTCTTTGAGTGTATTTGGCTGAAGGTGTTATTATGTATCAGAGTGTGTGTGTGTGCGTGTACATGGGTGGTTTATGTTTTATACGTTTTTAATATTATTATTAATTTTTGTCCTTTCTTTTTATCTTTTATAAAAAATATTTGTTTGGCTTTAAAAGACTTCACGTGATGCCACCCATTGTGTTGTTCATGTAATTTTAATTTACATTATTTTTTGTTTATTTTTTTTTTTTTCATGTATATATTTTTCATTGTTTTTTTAATTAGGTGCAAAGTCGAAAAGTTTGCAACAAAATATGTGTTTTATTAATTTTGCAATCTTTTGAGATTTTTTTGAAAAATTTTCAAAATAAAAATAAAATCAAATAAAATAAAAGTCTTAAAAAGAAGAAAATTATAATATATTTATTGTCATATTTTTAGGGATTTTTTTTTCATTAATTTCTATTCAATTTTATTATGAAAAGAAATAGAGAAAGAAGTGTCTCAGACAAGAATTAAAGAATTGCATTAAGTCCTCTCTATTAATTACCAATCATCCCCCATGAAATGAATATTATGAAGAAATTTCCTATCTGCTAATGCGGTCTTTATAAATTACCTCCCCCACTTACAATCTTAACAATTGAATATTTATTCCTCAGTTTTTTTGTTTTATGAAAATATTCATTTTTATCTCGTAATCTTTTGGCTGTTGTCTACCCTTGTTATGATATTGTAAACTCCTCTCTTTGCTTCGCTTTCAGTCATTCAAAATTTCCTTTACTGGTCTCTACTTGGGTCCTCGAAACAGATCATTGACAGATTGAATTCTTTAGGATAATTTATTAATATAAAAAATATACAAACAATTTATTAAAACTTGCTGTCAAAGCCACAAAAATTTACTACTATTAAAACCAAAACTAATGGAAATTCCCTTAAATCATAATTATAGTACATACAATATAATCATATTTCATTTGATCTAATTTGCATTGCAGGATAATCCATCACATTAAATTATATCTCTAGGACAAAAAAACAATGCAAGGAGAATAAATTGTTATAATATTTTATTATATTGTAGCTTCAGGTATTTTTCTATTCATTTATTCTCTCATTCTTTTCTTTTCATTTTATTTGATTTGCATTTTTTTTTTTTCGTTATAAAAAATAATGATGATTTAATATTTATTTCTTATTGATTAATTTATTTCTATTTCTGTTGTGTTGTCTGTCCAACTGTTTTCATTTTCAGTTCATTTATTTAATTGACTTAAATTTTGTTGTGTTTTTGTGTGTTCGTCTCGCATCATTTTGAATTTGTGTTATTTCATTATTTTTAATTAATTTAATTATTTTTTAATTATTTCAATTAAACTTGCCTTTCCATTTAACCTTTTCCTTTGAGTTTATCTAACGTCCTCCTCCAACTTTCTTATTAGAGAAATTGCAAAACTTAGGAAATAACGAGAAGAAACTTTTTCCATTTTCATTTATTCTAAACATTTCAAGAAATTTTTTACTTTTTATGTTTTGTTTTGTTTTTTTGGTTTTTTGTTTTGTTTTGTTTCGTTAAGTTTAGTTTAATTTGATGTGCCGGCTTTTTGCCTGCTTTAGAACGAACTCAGTAGTCTTAGTCGCACAAATTAATTTCACTCGATTTAGAAGTAAAATGGCGCACGGTTCCGTTTCCGTTGAATGTCGTCGTTCAACAACGAGTTGCAAACACGAACTGAAATAAGCGAAGCAATGTGGCGACTATTTTGATTCAAATTGTTTCGGATTTCTTTAGATGGCAATTGAGCATGCGCCACATCTTGTGGTAATTTCTCAATGAAAAGCTTTACCAACAAGTTTTTGCCGCCAAATGAAAAATTCGGAATAACATTCGGAGTGCTTTTAATGTGAATGTGATTGTTGGTAATCAACCGATTGCTGGTGACATGGTGAGTTGTTGGTCATGAGGTGGGTGGCTGATTGACGCGTGTTGTCTGCTTCTTTCTTTTGTTCTATTTATCTTTCCTTCAGGATAGTGACTTCAATTTTGTGTCTGCCGCAACTGTCAGTGTGCCTTGTAACCACTGAAGTCAAAGAGGCTCTTTTGGTTGGTTTAGGCCTTATTTTTCTTTTTATTGCCTTTATCGTCATGACAGTCAATTCGTATTTTCCAATTGCCTAGCAGGGCTTAACTTTTTCATTTAATTTCTGTTCACTAAGATGTTG
The DNA here is from genome assembly GCA_037043295.1 of Amiota minor. Taxonomy (NCBI): domain Eukaryota; kingdom Metazoa; phylum Arthropoda; class Insecta; order Diptera; family Drosophilidae; genus Amiota; species Amiota minor. Next base: position 305,734 of record JBAMAW010001189.1, read on the forward strand.
GCGTATTATTATTATTTTTCTGCCTTTTTCCTGTCTGCTAGTGACATAGACTAGTAGACAATTGTAGTCCTCCTTATAAATACAAAATTTCTTTTAAAGCTTTGACATTTTATTGTATTTTTCTAGCCTTCAACAGCAAACTCAGTCACCAGTCACTGAGACTGACTCACTTCAGTTCAGTTCAGTTACACTTGGTCTGCCTGTCAAAGTCCTTAAATCACGCATTTAATGTTTTAAGCTCACTTTCCATTCATTATCTGTGACAATTGTTGCGCATTTCTGCAGAGCTACTAGCAACAACTCATATCCTCCTTTTTTTGTAACCATTGTTTTCTATTTGTCTTTTCTTCTTTGTCTATGCTATGTGCTATGCCTAGCACTTTTGTGTCGATAGGATAGGACATGATGCATGTCACAGGTAATCTATTTAATGGCATGCTAATTTAATATATGCAGCATGCTTGCCTCACCATCTGTGTGTGTGCCTTACTACCAGATTGAATGTGAATTGACACAATGATTGAATTTTTGAAAATGCTTTTCAATAAATTATCCTTTTTTTTGTTACATATAAAAGAAATTATCTTTATATATATTCTGTACATGTTATATATTTTTTAATTAAAATGAATAAATATTTACAAAATATCTTTTCTAAGTATTTACATCTTGTGGTTTATTGGTTTTTCTTAGATTAAAATTTAATACATTTTCGTCTTTTTGCAGAAACTCAATTTTCACTGTTTCTTTTGTCAAATAATATTGAATTTCAATATTTTAAAGTTTTATAATTTTAAAAAAAACAAAGCAGAGATAACCACAAAATATGCAACAATTGTGGTAAAATTGGTTGGTTAAGTTCAGTTTTAGTTTTAATACAATATTTCATTTTCCTACAAAAAGAGTAGATAAGGTAAAACAGAATTGGACTCAAACATTGAGAGTAGTTTTGCTTTTTTGTAGATCACGAGGGCTATTCAATAATAACATAAATAATAAGGAGACAAATAAATTTAATAAGACTTTTTCTTTATTCTAGTTCAGTCTTTATTAAAAGTAATGCATTTGTCCAAATCATGTACTAGTTTTTAAACCTTCAGGAAGTCTTATTGTTGCCATTTTCCTTAATTTTTTTTTTGATCTCCGAGGTCTTGTTGTGCTTATTATAATAATAAATAATGTGTTTATGTAATGACTCTTTGGATGAAACCAAATATTTAAGAATTAGGGGATCGGATTTGGATTTAGGGAGATTGATGAGTATATTTTACAATCCATTTTTTCAATGGGTTCTGAGAGTAATGGAGACGAGTTTTGTACGTTGAGAAAATCATGCCTTTCAGTTCCATGGTATTTTAGCCTCATTGCCGGCTTAAGTAGTCTTTATTAGATGATGATCTTGCTAATAATTACCTCAGGCATTGTTCAAATCATAAAAGTACTTACATCTATTGTATTCAGTGGCAAATATTATACACCTAGCACAATATCATAAATAAGAGGATGATTAAAACAACGAATGGCTGTTCTTGAAGGTCTTTGGCTCTTGATCCAATGAAATTTCAGTGTTGTATAAGAAAAGGCATCGTTCCACTATAATAATTTAGAGAATTCTTTCAAATAGTAGATCATCATATTTTAACAAGACAATATTTAGAAAAGATTATGGGACTAAGTACTCACACGTGAAAATACCTTGAGATTAATTGCTTAATTTTTTTTACTTAAGATTCATTGAAGTCAATAGACAATTTTTCACTGTTATGGGTGAAATGGTATAAGTATAGTGGGAACGGTTTAAAGTCACTAAGAGAGTCAAGTGACTGACATCGATTGCCACGATTGGTAGCTGACACCGGCAAAATGATTGCCACTGCAGTGTGGACTTTGATTTTTGCGATAAACACCATGACTGACTGTGACTGGCAAAGAATGACCCGATTCACTCCTTTCTTGCCTGACAGCTGGTTACTCACAATGTTATTTTTGCCGTTTCTGTGTTGTTATTGGTTATTTCCTGCATCATTTGTTGAAACTCTCAACGTGCTGGAGAACAAAAGACTGTTTGATCGCCAGTATTGGTCAATCGCCGTGCCATTCATATAGTCAATCAGCGCAATGCTTAACTGCATCGACACTAGTCGATTGACAAGAACTCGTTTTGTCAACTATTTCGATTAACATGGTGCGAACACACGGTGTTTGTGACGAGTATTTTGAACGTCATATTTATCAAGTTGCGCATTAGTTAAAATGCACCTTTAATTTAGTCACATTATCAGCTCAAGTAAATTAGCAGTTTCAAGTAAATTGAAAGGTTTACTTTGCTTGTTCCTGTCTAATATCAGATAACTTTCTTAGTTGCACTTCAGTAAGCAACTAACTGGTACTCATGGCTACCTAAGAAAGTAAATACTTATGATATTATTTTCTTCATCAAATTATCTCTGGAATTATTAAATGATTCTCGTATTTTGCATCAAGAGTATTGCATCTTGCACTTACCATTTGTTAAAATGATTGAATCCACATACAAAATCACTCAGCCAGTCTCAATTTGATTGAATGAATCACTTGCTAATGAAAATCATGTTCATGTTTTTAGAATTTTTCTTTTACATAGCTTCAACCGAAATTTCAAATTATACAATATCTCTTAGCAATTCTCTTTTAACTTAATATAAAAGGCAGCCTACACAAATAAACACACAAATACACATACCTACACAGACTTTTGTGGCTTTTGTTTGCAGTAAACATAACCTCGTTTGTGTCTATGGTATATTTAATCCCATTTAAATTGATATTATAATTGCTTATTTCTCTTTGCAATCGTATATAATTTCATTTGCTACAATATGCAGAAATTCTCGTCTGTTGACAATAATATAAAATATAATACTTGCATATGTCTTTGATGTATAAATTAATATAAATTTCTCATAGACTTTTAAAAATTCACCCAGAAAAAAAAAAAAATTATAATATACTTTTCCAAGTAAGCAAACATTTACCAAAGCATTTAATTAATGAATAATGGAAATGAACATAAAAATTGTCAGAAAACAACGCAACAGCAGAACACAAAAGTTGACTTAACATTATGCGATTGAGATAAAAATTTAAGGCTACTTAAACAAAGATTTGCCACTTAATTTGCATTATATTTATGTGCCTATTTATGTATTTTTGTTTGTGTATTTCTGAGTGTGTGTGTGTGTGTGTGTGTGTGTGATCCTAGCTAATTATAATTCAAACAATTTTCATAAAACTAAATTCACCTTGCAAAAACTTTTGACAACAAAAAGAAATGAAGAACAAAAGAAAAGCCTTTCCTTTTGTGGCACAAAATCTGACAAAAACAAAAAAACACTTCATTGCACTTTGGGGACACATTTTGAGGTGTAAATTTTATAATATTTTGTGGTTGTTGTGACGCAATTTTGTGTTAGCCAAAACAACAAACACAAAAGCATAAACCTTTAGAGTAAAAAACTGAAAAGTATTCAAGTTTTAGGTGACTTTTGATGCTGCTCATCGTCGTCGTCGTCGACGTCTTGGTCGCTTTACTTAAGCATGTTTTAGTAAAGCACCTGCTTAACCCTTAATTCCAAAGGGGATAAAAGAAAAGAGAAGAAAACCGAGAGAAGGGCAAACGATACCATAAAAGTAAATCTGTAATAAAAGCATTCAAAAGGTTTTTAGGCATATATTTTTGAACTGATATTCTAGTCTTTAGAAGTAATAGAAGTGTTCAACATTTTGAATCGAAGGAGACCAATGTGGCAACAGATAACTGACATTGTTATAGCTGACTTTGTTGCTGTAAATAAATTATTAGCCACATACAAAAAACAAAAAAACATAGCAACAACAACAAAAGTTGACTAGTTGATAAATGCGTATATGATGGAATATAGAAGGCATCACCTTAGGCTTAACTAAAGCAAACTTTTTGTTGAGTCAGCAAGAGTTTATTTAAGGAAAACAGTTTAGTTCAATATCCTTGTACGATAGACACAGACTAAGGCAAAGGTAAAGACAATTCTTATTTTCCTTGCTTTCTAGGCTCGTCTATCCCCTATTTGCCTTATTCTTGCTTTGCTCAAAATCAGTAAGGTGCTGACGTCTTTTGTTTGTTACTTAATGTAGTCTGCCTACTTGCCAAACCCCCTTGACAAAGGCATGATGTGTTTTGCCTGCTTTGACTTTCTTTTGCCTCTCTGTTTTCCTACTTATCTCTTCATTTGTCTTGTTATGCCGATAAAGTAGCGTGAAATTATTGATCCCAGCATTAAGACACGTCCAGCTTCTATCTCTCTCTCTTTCTCTCTGTTGTAGTGCTTCTTTGTTTTCTACTTTTTCTCTATTTATACTAAGGCTAGACCAAGCTCAAGCTCAATTTGCCAAAAAATGCTAAACACTTTGCAGTTACTTGTTACAATTTAACCAGCATAAATTGCTGTTTCTCCTACCCCATACCCCATACCCTATACATTCGCATTCACATTCGCCTAAATCTCTAGTGTACGATAATTTTGTTATTCTTGGGAAACGAAAGACCAAACAGAGTCAGTCGAAAAAAAAAAAAATGGACAAGAAATTCTACTTTGTGCGCATAAAATATGAGCTCAATATGGCACCGTTGTCGTTGTATAGTCGTTGTCATATTTTGAAAAAAAAAAAAAAGAGTAGAATGGAATAGAGTAGAATCCTTGATGGGCCACTCGTTTGCACATGCAATATTTAAAGCTCATCATTTCCGCTTACATAAATGTCCCTGAAAATAAGAGAAAAAAAAGCAAGAAAATAATAAATAGAAATACATAATAATGCTCAACATACTAACAGCAACGATAGACATTTCAATATGTTATACAATTTTCCAAAAAAAGGCGCACGCCACAAAGTATGCTACAAAAATTTGCACTGTATAAGCTAAATGATGTCTGCCGGCTCACTCCCACACAACTCATCATCATTTGGCTTATATTATTTGCTTAAAATATTAAATACACGTTATATCATCTTATGGTGCATATACTCACACATACACACACACACGCATATATATATATATATATATATATATATATAATACACATGTTCATATTTCTATGATTTAAATGTGTTTTCTACCTCTTTTGGCATGCAGACAAAAATGTCATACGTTGCTTTGCCTTGTGGCTTTGCTCACAGCTCTTCTACCAATTGGTAAAGAAAAAATATTATTTAATGCCAACTGACAGCTGAGCGAATGAATATCGTTTACATGCATAATTCCAAATAGGCAAAAAAAAAAAGAAAAAAGAGAAAACATACACCAACTCACACAGACTGAACTCAAGCACAGGTTAGGAATATTACATAAATACAGATAGAGATAGATAAAGACAGACAAATTTAAATGGAAAGATAGATAGATAGATAGATACTAGATAGATAGATGTACAATGTGATGATGATGATGATGATGATGATTCAAGCAGATAGAAAAATCATATCTCTTTCGTCTCATATTTCATCCTTTTCTCTCTGTCTGTATATGGAAATGCATTTAGATCAATGAATGAACGAACGAACATAGTGTTGTTGCCAAGTTGGATAACCTTAGGACATGTTTTCTTTTCCATCAGAATGAACTTGTGTGTAAAAAAAATAAAAATAGAATGTAATCCAATACTTTAAAATAATTCAATTTCTAGATTTATTACTACCTTTGGGCAGTTGGTTCTTGAGGCATAGCAAGAGTTGCTCACTCCATTCCACTAATTCAAGCCTTAAGACGATTTTATTTACGGTTATTTGGATTTTGAAATTTTTAAAAAATAAAAGAAAATTATAAGCCTGAAGACATTTATGTGTAAATGTTGTTCAAATGAAAGTTAAAAAGTTTGTTAAGGTTTAACATTCCCCATTGCCATTTCTTTACTCAAAAACATATCAATCCTACTTTTCATTCACAGGGATTTATTCTTTGTCCAATTCTGTACACTATTTATAAGACTCAATCCTTGGATAAATCTCATTTCGATGTATGCAGATAATATTCTAGTTTCATACCAAGTGAGCTCAAACTGTCTCCCTTGCCCTCATAAATAATTTAAAATTATGCAATAAAAGTTAATTTATTATTTCGTTATAATAACATCAACAACCAAAATCGAGTTTCATATGCTTCTTGTCACGTTTCATTAATCTCCCATTTCCATTGAGGACCAAACTACTTAATATCATGGCATTAAATCTTCTCTGTAATGTGTGACTTGAAAACTAAAATTTTTTGCTCTGATACTTTTAAAGGCAGAAAAGTAGTTAAAGAGAGAACTTCACATATGCCGTGAGCATATGAAGATCATATTCTGTCATAATAGATCCTCCAAATAGATAAACTTCTAGAGCTATTCTCGAAAATAACTACAGCCAGGGAGAAACTGTAGGCATTAGGCCATTACCAGCTCAAATGCCTTTTGATGGAGTTTTGCCGTCTTTATTGACAAACAACAAAGATTCCGTCAATGTCTGGTTCTATGCTGAAGATACTTCAACTATGATTTCAAACTGGTTTTTCAACATTATGATTTCAAACCTAACCAAATAGATAGATATATTATTTCAAAATTAATCGCACAGGAGAGAAATTATACAATTTAGTGGATCATCTTCTTTTATGTAAAAGGTCGTTACGTTGGAGTCTTTTCAGCTATCAGACTTTTGGTAAAAACTATCGCCATTATATTTGGATGCCAATGTAACGGATGATTGCAACGACTGACTTCTTCAAGCACGATGAGGCTTTCATGATTGATGGCCTAGAGCCTTGTTTTGGAAAGCCATAACTTTGTTTCTATTGTATGCTGCAGTAAAGCCCGAAATTTGTAAGGCATAGAACCAAGTCGGAGTTACTATTTGCCTGTAAATCAATCTTTTGTTTGCTATGGAAAGTTTACCGGTTGCACGTAGCAGCCCCCGCTTTGAGGATTAGGTCAATGTACCGGCCTTGGACCACCTTTGGAATGACATCTGAGCCGAATGCAATATATGGCTAAAGTTGATGACGAAATCCCAGTGCTTGACCCAAGCATAGAATCACTACAGGTAATTATTGATTAACTCTGCTGCTTCTGTGGATGAGCCAGAGTTGTATACAACGCGATTGCCATCTGCATATGATGCTAGCAAGGCTTTAGAATACTTAAAGATCTCCATGCCTGCAGTAAATAGTGGTTCATGGCGCCACCGTTCTCGCTGCGCCTGGTGTGCCTGGCTCAGTTGCTATTCAAGCATCTGCTGTGCCTGCCGCTGTTTCCGTCGACACAGCGGGACCAGTACAAATCATCTCCAGTCCCGGTGTAGTCTCAGCTGTGCCTGCGGTCGTTGCTGCACCTGCCACAGCGGTAGTTGCGGCTCCTGTTGTCGTTGCTGCACCACCAGCCACATATGTTGCACAGACCCGTGGTACCGTTCATGTTGCACCATTGCCAGGACATGTTCAATCAGCCGCTTCCGTCAACTCGGAACCAGCACCAGACACTCCATAAATATAACACACACAACCACTGGAATTGAAAAAATGTGGCACACCAGCCCTTACCTGACTCATTAATTAATGGAAATCCATAATTGCTTACCGGTTAAAATAGAAAAAGATTTTCAAATTGCATTATGAATAAATAAATGATATCCTATTAAGGATTTTCAAATTTCATTAAATGTGTCTATTTATTCTCTGACCAAATGCGGTGGTGGCAGATTGATTAAATTTTCCAATAATTTTTCCTTAAAACCTTAACATTTTCACATTCGTATTTCAGTCATTGCGTCGTAACATTTATCTGCGATTTATTTTCATTATTGATTTTTATATAGCAAACGATTCAATGATTATTTTTTAATTAAAAATTGTTACCATTTTCCTTTATTTTTGTTTTTTCTTTCATATGTCATTTTCTCTTCTTTTTTTGCTGCAATTAAGTAAAATATTTATTTTGTCTGCGTAGAATGATACAATAATAAAATAAAAGAATGAAAAATAAATAAAAATAATAACAACTCACAGAGGAAGAGAAATAACGAAACACACAAACAATTTTCTGCACTAAATGAACAAATACACACACACACACACACATACAAACACTCGGTTATATTCAATTGAACAAAAATACATGTACAAACAAATAATGATCGTGAATTGCAATAAACTTCCAAGAATGAAACCAAAAAAAGAATATGAAGAATTGATAAAAAGTTTGATGCAGAGGAAATATTGCACAATATTTTTTTCAGTTTCTGTTTGACAATTTTCAAGAGAATTTAAATAACATTTTTTTTCCATTTCACGAAGAAAAAACCATAAATTTCCAAATGATAAAAATAAATAAATAAATCAATGAAAATGCATAAAACTACATAAAGAATACAGCAGCAACATATTTTTCTTGCCTTTTAAATGCGTTAAACAAGTAAAATATTTGCATAAATAAAAAAAAAAAAATACCAATGAGTAAAGGAAAAGAAAAGAAAAAAATATGTATTGTACATCAACAATTAAATGCATTTTAGCGCAACAAATAAAAATGTTAACGCTAAAAATTGCAAAAAAACAAAGAGAAAACAGAATCAACTGAAAAATCACAAAATGTTAAAATTACAAAACAAGAAAAGGGGAAAGGAGAGAAAATCTGAATGAAATTTCACGCTGAAAATCACATTGTTTACAAGTTGAATGCCTTCGTCCAATGAAACAAAAACAGAAGCAACAAAAAACAAAAAAAAAAAGAAAGCGAAGCAAGCAACAACAGAAATACATGATATAGGCAACAAAGGTTGAGAACTTTTCATGCAACAGATACATTCACATACATGGAGATACATACATTCAAATATAGATACACATGAACATACATGGATGGATATATCACATATGTGGATAGATAGCGAGCGACTGTTGAATTCTAGTGATTGTTGCCTTTTTTGCTGTTGGATTATTTGGCCACAGATTGCTGAGGCAGCAACAGCAGTAGCAGCTATACAATCCACACACTTACTTACTTAACTACAATACCAGAACGATGGCCATGGCCGCACACAAAACATGAAATGTCATGTTGAGCACGCAGAGCATAAAACAGAAACAGAACAAAAATCAACGGCTATAACAATAATAACAAAAGTTGAAATGAAAGCAAGAATGAAAGAAAAAAAAAAAAATGGAAAGGAAGTGAAGAGAAAAACGCGACGCGCTTAAAGTTGACTTCCGTTTTGGTTATTGATCGACCGCACGTTTCCGTCAGCATTTACGCTTGTGGTTGACCAGAGTTCTGGCTGAGTCGCTGCCAGTGCCGTCGTCAAATCCATTTAACGGTCTCATTGTGTTGGTACACACACACGTATTTACACATTATATTTCTGTCTATCAGACATCCGTTTTCCATATCTTCATACTCTTGCACACCTTATCCTTCATTTGGAACACTATAACTGCATTAACATACAAATCCGTGAGAAAAAAAAAAAATACTGAACTTTGCACTTTATAAATAAAAACATTTTATTAAGTTTTTAAATACATTAACAATTGAATGAGTCAATAATTTGACATGATACATTTTTCTTTAATAAATGAAATTTTCCATTTTTATTTACATTTTTTTGATTTAGTTTAGTTTAAGAAAAATTAAGAAAAAAAAGAGTACATTTTTATTTGCTTTGTAAAGATTTTAATTTAAGTTTTAATTAAATTTAATTACAACCACCTCTGCAATGTGAATCATCCTCACTTATCTTAGTTTAAATTATGAATCGAAGACACAGTCTTCCAACAGATTAACAGCGTCTCCGAATGCACCCGCGATAGAATATTGACGAATTTGAATCGAATTTGAAATGAGAATGATAACTCCGAACACCAAATATATTCGTATGTTTTCGTAACATGTAAAATAAGAGACTGGAATTGTTATATTGATTAAAATTTGATGTCAAAATGCACACAATATATGCTAGCAATGATTTGATAGATCAATAGTATTCTTATTTTTACAAACTAAACTTGATTACAGTCCGGTTCCTTACACTGAGCTTCCATTTTAAAACTAAAGCTTATATTTTCAGTCAGGAACTTGATCTCTATTTATGGTTGTTGTTTCATTGTCATTCTGTAGATTATTTTGTAATGCTAAGCACAATATTCCCTATTCTTTATAATTATTATTTTTTATTGATAAGTAGGATAAAACTAAATTTTTTTCTTCTACTTAAAATTAAAAACACTAGCTGCTATCTTTGGTTAATGAGATCTCTGATTATAAAAAAAAAATTAATGATATATAAATAAAATTGTCGAATTTAGAGTATTTAAAACAATTGTAAATCAAGTTTATGTTATTAAAATTGGGGGTGCTTAGGAGCTCTATCATGTATCAACGTCTTCGGCTGTGTTACATTGCGTCTTGAAACTAGGTGCTGCACAGTTGTAACCTCGTAATATAGAGGGCATACATCATTTTTGAGGCCGCTGAATAAATGTTGATGAGTAAAAGGGCGGTATAACCAAGTCGGAGGAGGACATATAATATTCAAATGCATTTTCGTGACATCCTGCTTAGGATAATTTTGGGTAATGTCGCTTGGATTGAACTGCTAGGAAAGCTGGTTTGCTGTCGAATATGAAACTTTGCAAAATGGTTGATGTCGGTCTTTTCCAATATATTGACTGTGTGTGACACCAGAGTCCCACATGATTTTCATATATTTGTTCCAGATAAGTTGGTTGATGTTTAATTCATATTTATTTCTTAGCAACTTCAAAGGAGACTGAATATGTAAATCAAAACAAAGCAATAGTAGTGTTAATAAACCTAACTCTTTAATAATGTTACTAAACATTATCGATTATTAAATCCAATAACAAAATAAAGAATATAAACACCAGCATAAATAAAATCATGAGCAACATTTCGAAGCAAATCAAACTGAACTGATGAACAAAGCCTAATGATGACGAGGAAATGATGATACAAATATCTGTAACTGACATGATTAATTTAATCAAAGCAGCATATCCCGCATCTTTATAATGTAAAGAATCTAACAAAAAATTAGAACTGCCTTTATGGCAAATGAAATTCTTTGAAGATAAAAGAAAAAAAAAAAAAAAATTCAACAATTTTCACATTATTTCATTATTTAAATATTATGTAACTTCTAAAAAAGCAAAGTCAAATAGATTTCAATCATGAAAGAATATTCTATGACAAGATTACTTTATCTTTCCATTCAATTTAAAATATTATTTATCAGTTACTTTGTGCAAATAACTTAATTTAACTAAAACATTTTCATAATCAAATTAAAATTGTTATTTTCTGTCCAATTTTACTTAATTTCTGTAAAACCACACCTAAAGAAAGTCGCATCGCATCACTCCATGACGATCGACAAGCCAACACCAAGCCTAGAAATGGCACCTGCAAAATGGCAATAAACACCAAATGGTAAAAGAACAACAACGCCATATTGTTGAAAAAGGACGAAGAAACTGACAACATGAAGAAGGCAAACGATACTGATGACGACAAGGACAACATTTTTTAAGTGTGTAGTACTTGTCTATGCGGAAAACACTCAATATGTCAACAAGGACATGGCGAACTTGTCTTTTTTTATTGTACCTTTTTTCTTCTTTTCATTTATGTTCACTTAATTTTTTTTTCTTTTTTCAATTTTTCTTATTTCACTTTATGAAGTTTCATGCTTGTCAGCAATTCTTAGTTAGTTGAATGTATCTATATATCGTTTGTATGAGTATGGCAGATACATTATGGTTGTGTGTGTGTGTGTGTGTGTGTGAATATACAAGTATCTCGATGACAGTGTTTATTGATAAGTAGTGTGTGTGTGTGTGTGTGTGTGTGTGGTAAGCAAAGTGAGCGGAAATTAATTTCCGCAAACGAGGCGTATGAGTAATTTTAATAAATACTCTGCTTCAGAACATCAGCAAACGCAAACAACAACAACAAAAATAAGTATAATAACACTTAAGAAAAACAACAATAAGAACAACAAACAATGCAAGCAATCACTTGAGCAATTACATAAACATAAAGGACACAACATCAACACAAACAAAACAACTTTATAAAACAATTGAAGCAATTATAAAAGACAAGAAGACAAAGACACAAGCAAAGATGAAGACAAAAAAAAAAACTAAGAAACTGAGGAAGGAAGTCAACAAAAGTATAACGAAATCAAAAGAAATAGAAAGAAAAATATGCAAAAATTATAATAAATTAATAAAGTGCAATGAAGATGGTTGTACTTCTTGTTATTCTTGTTGTTCTTCTCATTGCTCTTGTATTAATTAAAAAATAATAGACATAAAGGACAAGCGCAACTTAACTTGATTGAAAAGTTTATAAAGAAAAAAAAAAAAAAAAAGAAAAAAACATTGTAAATAAAGAAAAACTTTGTTAAGTAAAATAATCTAAGAACAACTACTACCTACGACTGGATACAGATACACTATGTATCTTTTGTATTATCCTTTTTAGCAAGGTAAACTGACCATTTGGAAAATTCAAAGTTTTCTTTTGCAAATAAACACAGCAACACAACTAAAAAGGATAACAACGAAAGCGCGCAAAAATGAATCTCTTTTCTAGAAAAATTAGCATAAATATTTTTTGGCCACTTTTTTTTAAAAACAAGAAAACCTTACTCAACTTTAAGAAAGGACTTCATTAGACTATCGCATGTCGTAAGCAAATTATAAAGCAAAAAAGCGCACAACTCGAAACACAAAAACAGAAATCCTTGATGAGGAAACAAAATACTTAACGGCAGCAATTAAGAGACACAAATATTGTACACTTTGAACGACAAGCAACCAAGGAAGAAACAAAAAAACAACACAACTCAAGAACCATTAAAAAACATCCAAGAAATCATGCTCAAGCCAAACCAAGAAGTTGATGAAGGAAGGAAAAAGTGTGAGAAAGTGTGTAAATGAGTGAGTGAATTCCATGTTCATTCATTTTTCTAGCTTATTTGGCACTTATTTATTTTTATGATGATGCGCGCTCGACGTTGTTCAGCGAACAATCAAAAACAAAAGTTAATTAAAAATACATAAAAGTGCTTATCGTATTAAGGAAGGTAATGCTATGGCACACAGATACAAAGAATGCTAACGCAGCGCAAAGAGAGAAAGAGAGCAGATGATGGTTGATGTATCAGCAAACGGGAGTTTCATTGTGTGTGCTCTTTGGTGATGGTATAATATTGCTAACAGGGCTGGAAAAATATATGAAAGTTATGAATTTGGAAAGAAATATAAAATTTGATAGTCAGAATAATCAAAAATCTCTTTTATATTCCGAAAGGATCATTTTCTATTATGTCAAATGATTCTATTGGCATTAATTGTCATTATTTCGAACATATTAAGGCTTATGCTGAAGGCTTTTGTCTATGATAAAATAGTATTGTATTAAAATCATTCCAACTATAAACCAGTTGTTTTTATTACTCCCAGTTGTCAAAGATGTTTTCGGTCTGAAATACATAGCTTTTCAAACTGTATAGAATTTATGAACTGTTCAAGCGGTGGATTAATCGATTAATTTAAACGAGGATCGATAAAGTAACCGATTAATCGTATGAATTGCAATTAATTATTGACAAATAATCAAATATTAAGATTACTGTCTTTCCAACTTGAACCATACTGAATAAATAACATATTTTTATTTTATCTCCGGGGATGAAGCTGGAGATCCAAACGACTCGTGTCCAGCATATTGATTGCCAATTGATTAACAGAATCCTTTAATCGTGCAAATGTCTCTTGCTGAACCTGACTAATCGTACGATATTTCAAGTCTCGGTGAATTATGTAGATCGCTGAGAAATAAACACTTTCAATTTGAATTTACTACTATACTTAATTTACTGAAATGTTTCTTGGCTCTTTATGATCACCTAATCTTCTGGTCTAGGCTTTTGAAGTGATGCTCAAATAACATGCCTTTGTAAAATAATGTAGACGCAGCTGCAGTCTTATTCCATTATTTAACTTATTATATTTATCATAAGTGTAGTACATGATTTTTAAGGTTTATGGTAATAATGTTCATTCATGAATACAATACAAACATTCAAGGTTCTACCAAACGACAGACTTCATTGGCATTTATCCACATGTTGTGAACAATCCAGCATTCCCTTCTTCGTTTGATCTTAAGACCACTTGCAATCTTATTGGGTTACTTAAGACTTATTTATCATTAAAAAAACTCAACTGCACAAACAAAGATTTCCTACTTTATTTCTATTTCATTTATTGTACAATAAATACAAATAACATACGCTTCTTTTAAAATATAAATCCATCCCTGACTAAACTCATAGAAGATACTTAATGAGCAATGAAGTATGGGTAGAGTGTATAAGCAAACTAGGCATGTCATGGTGTGATGGGGAAACTTGTGGCAAATGATGCAAGTATATCATCATTGTCGACTTAATTATAGCTAAAATGAAACATGAATTTGGCAAAGAAATGAGAAAAAACAACATCGGCAAACTTGATGTGCTTTATTAACTAAGCAATATGAAATATGATTACACAAGCTTTTAAAATTATTAACAAAAAAAAAAAAAAAAACAAACTTATCTTACAGCAATTTATATTAGATTGAATTAATTTTTATTTTAAAGCAGATATGTCATCATTATTTATTATAGTGATAATGAAATGACAAAAAGTAGCCATCATATATTTTGACAATTTTTCAATCTTAGCTAAGTAGAAACTTTTGGTTTTTGCTTTTGTTATCATGTAAAATATATAATAAGCTGAACAAATTGAGATAAAATGGAATTTTTTAAACTCCTATGACTGCTAGAACCAATCCTTCAGTAACATCAACTTCTTCAAAACATCAACCTGCCCAATGCTTAATGACATGCAGATACATCACAATTTTATCCATTAATATTATAGTTTAATAGATAATCATAAAGTCAAAAATAGACACTATCCCAATCAGCGTTCTACGCTTTATAAAAATTCAAACTCTACAACACGCATTAGCCGCACCAAACTTCTGGCATTTTGTGAAGAGTTTTCACTTTTCAATAATTCGAAATCTATTCAATTGCGCTAAATATTCGCATGTGATGACGAAACTAAAAATTAAAATATGAAACAGCTGTTTGTCATTCAACAAAACATTTAACGCTTGGAAAGTGGAAAATTTTTACACGCGAATCAATTATTTCAATTTTTCTATAAACGACCGCGCAAACGTTAATACGTAATAACCAGGTCTGCCAGAAAACCTCACCATTTCCATAATGTACTAAAACATACCAACAATTACGACAATAATACACAAATGTCACTGGCGGGTTGGCAGCTCTGTTATTTCCTTGCTGTCAAAAAGTGGCTTTATCGACTGGCGTCGGTGCGGAATTTTTTGATATTTTTTTTTTAATTGAATAGTAAGTTAAAAGTGAAAATCGAAAATTTATTAACCACATTTATTATTAATTAACGTAAACGGAGTCACAAATATTCACATCAATCTCGACCCAAACGCTGCCGCTGCGGCAATATTGTGTGGAAATCCCACAAAAAATCTAAAAAATATGGGAAACGTCAAAAACATGATGCGAAAAACACCGAAAAATCTCATAGAAAAGAGAAAAAAATGTCGTCGGATACGAACACACAACAGAACCAGAAATGTGAAACCCTTGATACCCCTAAGCCTCGCAGATATTCGTTATCCATGGTTGAAAAGAAAAGTTTTTGTGGTCACTTTTCTTTTCAACCATGGATGACGAATATCTGCGTATAAACAACGAAGACACTCTCACTGAGGTAAGACACACACAAGAGAAAGATGAGAATGAGAAATATGATGATAAAATAGTATGAAAATCATTCCAACTTTAAACCAGTTGTTTTTATTACTTCCAGTTGTCAAAGAGGTTTTCGATCTGAAATACATAGCTTTTCAAACTCTATAGAATTTACGATCTGAGGATTAATTGATTAATTTAAACGAGCATTGATAAAATAACCGATTAATCGTATGAACTGCAATTAATTATTGACATATTAAGCCAATTTGAATGAAAACTGAATAAATAACATATATTTTTTTTATCGTCCGGGGAATGAAGCTGGAGATTCAAAAGACTCGTGTTCAGCATATTGATTGCCAATTGATTAACAGAATCCTTTAATCGTGAAAATGTCTCTTGCTGAACCTGGCTAATCGTACGATATTTCAAATCTCGGTGATTTATGTAGATCGCTGAGAAGTAAACACTTTCAATTTGAATTTACTACTATACTTAGTTTACTGAAATGTTTCTTGGCTCTTTATGATCACCTAATCTTCTGGTCTAGGCTTTTGAAGTGATGCTCAAATAACATGCCATTGTAAAATAATGTAGACGCAGCTGCAGTCTTATTCTATTATTTAACTTATTATATTTATCATAAGTGTATCACATGATTTTTAAGGTCTATGGTAATCATAATAAGCTGAACAAATTGATATAAAATGGAATTTTTTAAACTCCCATGACTACTAGAACCAATCCTTCAGTAACACCAACTTCTTCAAAACATCAACCTGCCCAATGCTTAATGACATGCAGATACATCACAATTTTATCCATTTATATTGTAGTTCAATAGCTATCAGCAACTTAAACAAAGTGATGATAAAAGACGCGTAATGATTCTATGAAGCTCTTAATATACAGATAAATTTAGAAACGAAGATGGAACTTTAATTTACTAAATCATCATCATCATTTTCCTTTAGAACTTTTAGTATACTTATAATATTTTACTTAAAAGGAAACTCTTTTAAAATAAAATATAAAAACCGGAAAGCATTAAAAAATTCAACGCCATTTTTGTTTACCTGCCAAGAAAAAGATTTTAAGCTTAGACCTTCTACTAACCCCGTGCTCTTCTAGTTGTTGCTGTTATTGTTTTTACCCAGACTAGGAAATGGCACAGTGAAGGGCACATAAATAAAAGGGAAATTATCGAAGAAAAATATTTTATGCGTTAAGGAAAACATAAAAAGTTCCAGCATTAACAACAATAACAACAACATAAGACTTAACATTTTAGGGATATCAGCATAAAATGCCACAACAAACACATGTAAATCAAAAACATCGAATGAGTGGAGAAAAGGAAAGTATGGAATGTAAGGATGTGACGTGGCTAAAAAACAGAGAAAACACTTTTCAATTAGGCTGCATGTCAGTCAGTTGACGGTTTTTTAAGTCTACCCCACCCCAACGGATGAAACCGATGAAAATGATATAATAATCCAAGTTCGCTTACATTGCATTGTGTTGGTGGGTGTATGTGTCCTTTGGTTCCTTTATGGTAACTATAAGTTATAAAATTGCTTTACAAACGGAACTAAATCGTAAACAAAATCCATGCCAAGCCAAGCCAAGCCAGCGAGTGAAAACAGAATTTTTGTAACGGACACCCAGGAAAATTCTTTAAATTTTTTATAGTCAAAGCAGAATATAATACTTTGTCGCCCCCTTCAACAAGGAGGGGCCACTAACGAGACACAAGAATTATGACTCCATTAAAGAGAATCCTTATACATAGTTGATTTTGGCTTGGCTTGACTTGTCCTTCGGTTCAGACTGACAAACTTGATTTCAACTCGAACTCGACTCAACTTAAGGCGATGCTTTTGCTATGCGATGCGGACCATGTTTAGTGTGTGTTAAAAATTTGCACAGAAATGGGAATTATTTTTCAAGAAAAGCGAAAAAGTAAAAGAAAATATATAACAACATATAAAATGTAGAAAATCCAAGACGAAATGTAAGCTCAACTTAATGACAGCAAGTCATGCGAGAATGAGCACACTCAGGATAAGGAGTGTTCCACTGGTTTGGGGAGAAAGCGAAAATTTTGGGCAAACAATTTTCATTTGCAGTTGAATTAAGTAAAGTAATCCCGAGTGTACACTTTTTAACTTGAAATAGAAATAGAAAAAGACAAAAATGAAGAGAACGAAAACGAAAACGAAAAAACTGAAATGAAACTGAAGACTGAAGTAGGATGAAGGATGAAGGATAAGAACGACAATAACAAGAACAGTAGACAATAACAAGTGAAACGAATGAATGTGAGAGTTAGAGAAATACCAGACAAACAGTTGGAGAGATAGACAGGCGTGGGCGATGACGACGATGACAAGATGTCGTGTCTAAGCAATGTCAACGTGCGCTAATTGAAAGCGTAGTATAGCATCCATCCATCCATTTGACGTTAGAGTCAAGTGAAGCACAAATTGGATAGAATGCCTGGAAGTATGCTTCAGACAAACATTGGCTAAAGCAAAACTCTCTTTCGATATGCTAAACAACTATGGCGATGACTATGATGATGATGCGGTGTCGCTTCTGGTGAATGGGAGACGATGGCAGTGACAGTGACGACAGCATAATGCCGATGTTGCCAAAGCATATTTGCCTTCGAAAATCCCAGAAAGATACTTGAGCTGCGTCTTATGCAACTACAAGTACATTGTTGCAAGAAGAATTCAGAAGAGACGACGACGACGAGGGCGATGCATCGCCTTGCTTGTGCCACAAAAGTATTAAAACGAAACATTGCTTAGTGCAAAGATCTGGTCCTTGTCACAACCACATCACGACTCATTTTACGCGAAAACTCCAACGAAATTTCCACAAAAACCACAAAACGTCAAAGCTCTTTTCTTTACTGATGTTAATGAATATCATTTGGATACTTAGTTTAACTGAAAACGTTTGCTAAGCAATCCGAATAACTACTGATATTAATAGCAGTATGACGCAAGTAGATATCAACCCATCGCCATCGTTACCGCAAGAGACTCAAGCTAAAGATGCATCTTGTACGAATTAAGTCGAGCGTCAAGTGTTGAACATTCAAATTAAATGTAAATACATAGTACATAGTTCACTTAAATGTTAAATGTAAGTTGTAGCTTGAAGGATTACTACGTTTGTATAGTAAGAATATCTGTATCTACTACACACCTATGCACCACTACCACTATTGCATTCTTGTTGTTCTTGTCAAATTCTAATGAAGCTTAAGAACACATAAACGCCTTGAAATGCTTCAAGATGTAAAACCTTAGGTTTTATATACTGTGTACCACTTTTGGTGTATGACTAAGTTCGCTTCGAGCCTTTGGTTTTGCTTACTTTTATTCTTAGTTTGGTTGAGTTGCATCTGGTTTTCTTGGGATTTTTCTTATGTTTATCTAATAAGCTAATTAAATAAACTTATACAAATTTAATAACTAAAACTTTAATAAGAGAGACAGATAAAAGAAAATCAAAGTTTGAAAGTTTCATTAAACAACGGTTTTACAATTTAGTTTAGCTCACCGAGTTCGGGATGGACCATTTCATTTTACTTATGCAGCAGTTACATCACATATGAATATGATGAAAATTTGGTCAGATTATAAGTGCATCCATATGGTCACTTCAAATGAATGTTTGTCTATGTTTTCCCGGAATCCGAATGAATATTTTCGCTGTTTCGTAACAGTGGGCGAAACTTAAATCCGTCATAACACACCAAAGACCAAGGAATAGTCAAAGCCCGGTGACCCATGCACCAAAGAAGGCCATGGTTGTTCTTTCGACCAATAATATCATGGCGACAGTTTTTTGGGATACACGTGGTGTCATTCACAACAATTACATTGAATAGGGCAAAACAATCAACTGCGAAATCATTTAGAGCATTAATTTCAAGTAAAAACGATCGCATTTGGTCAAGAAAAAACCCGTTTTCCAATCAAGACAATACACGTGTGTAGTCGCCAAAGCAAATATCCATAAATTCGACTACGATTTGGTACCCCATCCATCATATTCTCCAAATTCAGCCCTCTGCAACTATTCCCTGTTTTCAAAACGGAAGAAGTGTATCATCTTTAAGAAATTTGGAAAAAACGCATATTTTCAGAACCTTGTTTTTGGAGGGGATTAAAAAAAATTAGAAAAGTGCTGGACAAGGGGTAATGTTGAGAAATAATAAAGGCCTTTTGGTCGAAAACAAAACATATTTTATTCAAAAACTTACAAACTAACCAACTCTAATTAAATCTCATCTTAACTGTACCTTCGAAATAAGGAAATGTGATTTTGTATTATGAAAAATCAAAAAATCATTGGTTTATTTTGTTACTTCATGATATTTTCTATTTTTTAGTCTTTCTATCCCTTTTTTAAGAATCTTTCGATAAGCAAACAAAATGATCGACTAAATTCAATAAATTTTTTCCATGAAACTATTTTTTTTGTTAAATAGCCAAAAGACATTTTTATGCCAAAGCCAGTACATAGTGCTTAGTCTATTTTCCACAATATTGCTTCTACTGAAAACTAAATTTACAATTGTACAAATGATTCCAGTCGCCAGACGCTTTGTTAAAAAAATATTGAAAATTCTCGATAAAATACACAATATGGGAATCTATTCAACTTTATTCTGGAATTTTGCAAACAGATATGAGCCTTTCATACAAAACCATGCATACATAGCCTCATATCCATTATAACAACAATATTATCACCATCATTTGGCCTAAAGAAAAGAAAAGCAATTTGCACTTTATGTTGGGAATAATTAGAATGTTTCCTATGAGCGTACGATAATCCCAAAACGGATCAAATTTCATTCACATTCTCACACTCAAACAAACATATCCTTTTCTGTTCTTAGTTCTCTATCTTTCTCCCCTCATAAGTTTCGTTAAACCTGAACCTTTTGTGTTCTGACCAGTCAACGAGATCAATTGGACTTTTTTTTTTTTTTGCGTTTCATTTTCTTTTAAATTGCATTTAAGTGAAATGAAAATTGCTGGGATATTTCGAAAATAAATTGGTTTTCTTCGATTATTACTGTTTTAAGAAAATTTGAGTTAAGCAACGACAAAAGACATCCTTCTCAGACAGTCTACAATCTTCCAGTGTGTCGCTATATTGCTTTTGTTCCACATTTCGCTCGCTTCCGGCTAAACATTCATACAACTTCCTGGTAGACATTTTTGTAGTCGGTTGCGTGACTTCACCAGTCAAGTGTCATTCGTTTGGCAGCACTTAAATGAAGTCAAAGCAATGAGGTAAAAGTAAAGGAAAAGAAAAAAGAAACATAAAAGAAACCTGTTTGAGTCAAAGACAAGAAATGGTCACATGCATCCACCAGTAAAATAGAGGGTTAGGCGATGAGAAATGAAAACTGTTTAAGACAAGTAAGAAAAGAAAGAACTTTGTAGAAAAGCAAAGAACAAAAACAATATAAAAGCTAAAAGTCAGCAAAAGCGAAGTTGCTTGCTTCTTGAATAAGGGGAGCGATGAGATGCAGTCACCATTACAGCCACCGCCGCCATTGTGACTGCTTGATTTATGCGCGTCAAGAAGTGTTCGCAACTTTGCCAACGCTTATGCTTGGCAGATTTTCCACTTGTCACTTAAATCATTTTGCTAGCTTTTCACACGCACATACACAGACACATAGATGGTTATACTTACTCTAAGGACTTCTTTCTTCATTTGTGTTTCTAATTTGACTCACCTTTAAAGCTGACCAAGTTCTAAGTTATTTAATGCTCTGCTTCTCCTTATTCACTATAAATTCCGCTCTAGAGAAGCACCATTCCCTAGATAATAGTTGGAATTTATTACTGTCGTTAATTGGTAACGCAGAAAATCGTTCGATCCTCCTTTGGTGCAAAAGGAATGTACGAGGGAAGTCTGACCAGTTTCTTAAAACCAAACCAAAAAAATAAAAATCTCATGAAAAAATCATTTAATTCCTTTCAAATTAAATTCTTAGTTCTGTAACCTTCCATTTTCAAAATGTCATTTTCTTGAAACAAAGATTGACCAAAAATTTGACTCATATTCAGTCAAATAAACTTATCTGACCCCCATTGTAAGGAGGAGTATCTTTTTCTTATATCTACTGTAGACTAATAAAACTCATCTAAATTTTAACTTCTTTTCTGTTTTTTTTTTCTTTTTTTTTTTTTTTTGTTCGAAACCATAGGGAGCAATAAGATAACAACTCATTAAATGAAAACATAAACCAAAATCAAATTAGACAATGATGAAGCTTAACATCTTCAATTTTCTTTCTTTGACCTTTGCTGAGTTGCCAATTTTGTAAAATCGTTTAAGTCTACATACAAAAAAGACTTTAATTTCGCCGAAACCCAATTCCTCTCACACCCAAATACCGGATGCACATGAATCTTTGATAAGCGACTGAAATCATGCACAGGAAATACAACCCAATGTAGTTTTCACACCTTTGGGCTACAGAAAAGAAAGCATAGCATAAGCAAAAGGGGTTAAACAAGCGGCAGCAAACAACTCATATCACGAATAATGATGGTGATGAAGATGATATCTCTCTTTCTCTACATGGCACGGATGTTGTTTTTTTTTTGTTTTTTACTGGACTTAATGATGATGTTTAATGTTACGGTTGCTGTGTTTTTACTGGTTTTGGTGTTGTTAATAATAACGACGATGATGATGATGATGATGATGTGGAACATGATTAAGCTTAAATGACTGACGGAAATGAAAAGCAATTTCTGTGCTAAAATGACGTTTCAACTATGAAAACAAGTTGTGTTTTTCCTTTTTTTTTTTTTTGTTCACAAATTCTGTACTTTTTTCTTACTTTTTCATTGAATAAATAAAAGGATATAAAAGGAAGCATGGGGAGTGATGAGTGAGTGAGTGATCAGTGAATGAGTGAGTGAGTGAGTGAGTGAAGCTCACACTGATGTCAAATTGCATAAATTGCAAAAGAGAAGAGATATGAATACGAGGATCATTTAAAGAGGCAAAAATAATTGTAATGAGACTTTTCATTTTTAGGGTTCCGGACCCAAAGGGTACCAAAAGGAATCCTATTGCAGAGAAATCGTTGTCCGTCCGTCCGCCCTCGGGTCATATCTCATGAACCATAATGGCTACAGAATTGAAATTTTCACAAAAGGTGTAATTCTATCCGGGCATCAGCAACAAATACTAAAACTAATATATTTTCAAAAACTTTAAGGAGTCCCCATACAAGAAACATTTTAGTTTGTATCGCAGTTATATGCTCCAGTAATCCCATGATCTTAAAATTTAGTAGTTGGTGGTTATACATCAGAAACTTATATTGTCGAAATTTCAGTTTGATCAGACAACTAGGGAGGGTACCTCTCATACAAACCCCCATTAAAATTCAGGTTCTTATTAGAAAAACTTTTTTGTTTTTTGTTCTATCGAAATGATATAGACGCTACACATCTGTTGGAATCAGTCAAATAGGCCAACTAGGAGGGGTACCTCCCATACAAACCCAACATTCAAATTCAGGTTCTTATTCGAACAACTTTTTTGTTTTTTGGACTATTGAACTGGAAATAAATAGACACTACAAGTTTCTGATATAGGCGCGGTACATTTTTAGGAATCAGTCAAATCGGATCCCTAAGGGGAGTACCCCCATACAAACCCCAATCTGGTACGGAGCCCTCCGTGTACGAGTCTGACTAGCACTTGGCCCATTTTTATTTTTATACTAACTTTAGGATTAGTTATTAAAAAAATTATACAATTTTATTGAGTAAATTTAATCTTTTTACATAAAATTTACTTGTCACGGTTTTCGTTCACACTAATCTCCTAAACCATCCAGTCAATTGCAATGAAATTTTGTCAATGTGTATGGTTGGTTGAAGCCTGAAAAATAGGATACTTTTGGACTCGATAGATGACATTGTCATCAAAATTCGGACATTTAAAGGGCAAATGGAGCAAAATATATTGAATACCAATAGTTTTTTTTTTTTGGCATTTCAATTTCAGTTTGCTGATAATCTCACATAGAGGGTAAGAAGGCTTGGTATCTTCGGTGAGCTAGTGGGTATGGATGACGCTGCGGTGGCATCCAAACATGCGGTATTTTGATCGAGGAGAGTTTGTAGCGTAGCGAAACTTAGCCAGATTTGGATGAAAATCCTTATACCTGTGGAGAGATTCCCACTTCTTCACTAGTAGGAGTAGATAGCTTTTTTATGGTCTTCCAAGCGGAGAGTATGTTGGTGAAGATGGGATACATAGTCCCATTGGTGTTTGTTGAAGTCACTTTTCATAATTTTTTTGTTTACTTCGTTGTTTCCCAACTTTTTTCCAGTTAATACATCTCTGAGTGGGAGTATGTCAATGAGATCCAAATCTGGACCAAATAAAACCGGCAGTGTAAGAACGAGCATCGTGCCTAGTAGAATCGTGAGGTGAAATTCGTGAAATCAGTTTTCCCCCAATTATTTGCTTTACTTTATTTATAAGCATAACGGGAAAAGAGACATTTTTAATGTAAGTAGAAGACGCAATTGCAATTTTCTGTTGAAGCTTGTGATTTAAGTTTCTCTATGACAGTATGATGCTCATCAGTCACTGACGTTTGACAGTTTTTGAACTGTTTTATCCACCTGTAAATGTTCTTCACCTTCAGAGATCGAAACATGCATCTCTGTACTTAATTCATCTATTAAGAAAACTTTTAAGTAGACAATTGTTTGCAATTTGTAGGTTATTAATAAAATTATAACAAGCAGCTGTTCAGAAATCATCCCAAAGATG
Source organism: Amiota minor (assembly GCA_037043295.1). NCBI lineage: Eukaryota > Metazoa > Arthropoda > Insecta > Diptera > Drosophilidae > Amiota > Amiota minor. Next base: position 330,460 of record JBAMAW010001189.1, read on the forward strand.
TCAATCTAAAGTCATAGCAGTCATAAAACCATCCCTACAAGCTGTTTTCTTTCTAGATCAATATATATTATTATTAAATAACCCTCGCATATGAAAATGAGAAAGAAAGAAAGATTTCTGCTGTTGCAACATAAAAAAATAGCAACAAATTTATGCATGCATATTTTTTCACCATTTTTAATGTTAATCATTCGCCATGTTTAACTTTGCATAAAATGCAACTCATCAAAAGTTTGAAAGTTTCACTTTCATTTCGTTTCGTTTGCCACAATAAATCAAAAAAGTTTCCAGCATCAACAACAAAATAACAATAACAAAAAGAGCAACAGAAACATATCTTTTTTCGCGCTTAATTTCACGCATAAATAAATGCGAACAAAGTGAGAAACACCAAAAATGTCAAGTGTTGTGTAATGTTGATGTTGAAAAGGACAAAACATATTTAACTTTTTATTTATTTTATTTATTTATTTTTTTTTTTTTTTGTTTTGTTTTTGTTTGAAGAATTTTATATATATAAATAGAAATTTGTACATTTTGTAACCTAAATAACATAAGTATAAAAGTAAAAATATTTGCAAAACATCAGCAACATGATTGTGACCACTAGAAATTTACAGCCCAATGACTTGTTGTTGACTTGCATTAGACAGTGTTATGAAGCGTGCGAAAGTGGCACAGCAGACAGCAATGTTGATGAGTGAAAGTGCAACGTTGTTATTGCTATTGTTATTCTTTATATTCTATTCTGCTGCTGCTGCTGCTGATGTTGTTGGTTGTTGGTTGTTGTGTTTAATGATGCCAAGAATAGACTTCAATGAATGCACGAGAGCATGACTCAAGTGTTGCGCACAACAGTAATAATAATAAAACAACAACAACAACAACAACTATAACAACAGCAACGGTAGTGTTGACAACCAACACTAAAAGAAGAAGAGCAACTAACAAACACAAACACAACAAATCAAAACAAAGTAAAAACAATAACAAGAGACAATCGCCTGCTACGACAAATGAGACAATGACATAAAATTGTCAACGGATCCTCTTTACAGTACAGACTCAGTTGGCATGATACGTAGAAGAAGGGAATAAGGATGTGTCCAAGAATGGTGGGAAGCAATGTAAAACACTTGTCAACGGAAAGCGGATATTGCAATTGTCAAGTAGCATGCGCAAGTGTGCAAAAGATGGAAAGAAAGTGAGACTAAGTGATGATGATGATGATGATGATGATGTGTGTGTGTGTGTGTGTGTGTACCTATGCAGCCAAATATAGAAAAAGAAAAGTGCTATAGAAATTTGTTTTCTCTTGTGTTCAGTTATTCGTAATGAAAGGCACGCGGAACTCGTGAATTATTTTTAAACTCAATGGAATAGAATTTTTATGTTCAACAGGCACATTTTTATAATTACATTGATAATAATGATGTTAAACCTTTGAGTTCCAGTTTGACTTTAAGTAATTTCTATTGAATTTCAAATTGATTATAATAATAATAATAATAATGACGGCTGTTGATTGAATCTTACTAAAAGAATGGAAAAATCATGAAATCATTCTATGCCTGGAACTAATAAAGTAATGCATTCAACTAATAACTTAAAGATATATTTATACATTTCTTCTCTAACATAATTTAAGTTCATCATGTAGATAAACTATTTATTAACTAAGTACTTTCTTGAGTAAAACTTCTGAGTAAATATGCATAGGAGCTAAAGGACAACAATGTAAGGAACCCATCTCATTATTAATCTGCCCAACTCAAGTCGATTTATATGTTGTTTTTATACAAATGTTTGTATTTCTTAAAAAAATAATTATTCTTTATTAACATAAATTTGGTCGGCGGTGGAGCTGGTGACCCACTTTTCTTTTGGAACTCAACCGGAATCACGTTTACTAAGATTCGTTATCAAAAATAAGTTCCAACACACACATTGACACGAAAAAATGTGTTTTTGATGTCTTACTCTCTCGAAAATGATCAAACTTTCACTTAAACTCGAAAATGGGAGAGTTAATAGGTTGACTTCAAAGAATATGTACATAAGTTCGATGGTGTATGAGATTTTTTTTATGGGTTTCAAAAAGAAATATCCATTCGAAATTGGAACTTGTTATTTGTCCAGCAATCAAGCAAATTGAGGAAAAAAAAAACTTCGTGAGCCAGTTGTTCTGTCTATTAGATTTCATAGGATTTCCCACAGCTCTTATACTTACTCCTTGTTAGAGTTCCGTACCTAAAGGGTACCAAACGGAATCCTATTGCAGAGACTTCGTTGTCCGTCAGTCCTCGGGTCATATCTCATGAACTGTAATAGCTAGAGAGTTGAAAGTTTCACAGAATATCTAATTATAACTGGACATCAGCAACAAATACTAGGACAAAAACTCAAAGGGGTCCCCATATAAGACACATTTTGGTTTGTATGGCAGCTATATGATCCAGTAATTCCACGATCTTGAAATTTGGATGGTTAATGGCTATACATCACAAACTTATACTGTTAAAATTTCAGTTTTATCGGACCACTAGGAAGTGTACCTCCCATACAAACCCCCATTAAAATTTAGGTTCTTTTTTTTTTTTTGCTATTTGCACTATCGAACTGAAATTTAAACACTATAAGTTTTTGATATAGGCACGGTAAATTTGTTGGAATCAGTCAAAGCGGATCAATAGGGGGAGTACCTCCCATATGGTACGGAACCCTTCGTGTACGAGTCTGACTCGCACTTGGCCCATTTTTCTCCCTTGCACTGCCATCACGTTTTTCTCCCTTCTTCTTCTTCTTCAAGTCTCTTTTCCTCCATCTGAACGATCGTCCAGTAACACGCATCACAGCCATCAGCATCTTGGTAGCACTTGCTGATCGCTACGATTTGATTTTCTGTAACAAAATCTAATCGTCTTTATCCTAAATTTCTTCATAGCAATTAGGATCTCTGAGATTCTCAAGTGCTTAACTTTCTACAAACTGATCAAAGTTAAATATTCATGTAAAAAATTTGAGAAGAACTTTACCATATATCTACAATAATACTTAAAAACCCGTCTCAAATTTGTCAATAGAGTCCATCATCATCAATCAAATAGATTAGACAAAAAAAAAAAAATGATAATGTAAAAAAATTATATTTTTCTCTGATTTTTATGAAATAGGAATTTAAAATTGTTTCCCCCTTGATTCATCCATCCCATCCATCCATCCAGTCTTTATGGACTAAGTTTTCAAAAAACTTATGTTCTTCATTTAATGCAAACACAAAAATTTAAACAAAAAAAAAAAAAAAAAACCTAGAATTCACAAACATGAGGCAAAGTAAAATAAAACAAAAAAAAAAATCAAGCAAAGCAATGTAAACGTAACGGAAGTAAGTACAGTTACCACAAGTGGCGTAATGGAGGCATTTTCCTTTGAAAGAAATGTTTGCAGCTGCCATTGTTAACTGTGAATTAAAACATACGAGTATTTTAAGTTTTAATACGCTCAAGAATCCACTCAATGTACATATTACGAAGCCAGCCAAGTATTAAAAGAAAAAGAGAATGAACGATGAAAGATGCTGGGAAAACTAGAAAATAGTGCAACTACAAGGATAGGAAGGAGTCCATTGTTATCAATGTTACTTGTAAAATCTCTCAGAAGATGAAGAAAATTTGTTGTAAAAGCAAAAATGAAGTGAATCAGTGAGCGTTTAAATTTAATCTCGTGTCGATTGTTGCAAACATAATAGACAAGCCTTCCTTCATTCATTCATTCATTCATTCATTCAGAAGAAGATGAAGAAGAAGAAGTCTAAGTAGCCTAAGGGGCTATTGGGGATTGGATAAGACTTACAATTGCATACTTGGCTAACAACAAACAAAAGCGGCAAATCAAAGTTAGAAAAATAACTTTAAGGATAAGCAGAAGGAGAAGAATCAGCAATGAAAAGTAAATGAAGATGAAAACAAAGACGAAATGCTTATTAACGCTTCACTTAAGCCACATTCAAGATGAAACCAACTAAGACAGATGCATACAACAACAAAAAACAACAAAAAAAAATAGAAAACTTTTTGCTGCCGCTTCACACTAAAGTACAATAAAAACTTAAGACATGGCAAATATGGAGAAGAATGTGAAAAGAATGGAATAGAATGGAATGGAAATGAAAATGCAAGGAGAATGAAAAAGTTCGAACGCGCGCCGCCTTTAAGTAGCCACTTAAGTGAGTGAGTTGAAGTGGTCTTAAGCCGCTGAAGCGTATTGAAATCAATTGATTTACTTTATTTTCTTTTCTTGGTTAAGACCCAAAGAATTTTTGACTTGAAAACGTAAAGTGCAATCGATGTTTGTCAAGAGACTCAGCCCACTTATTCATCAATAAAACATTGAAAGGAACTTTTAAAATTTTTTCCTTTTGCAGATTAATTATGCGGATTAATTAAAGTATAAACAAGTCAATGTAACCCTCTCAAAAAATAGGCTATGAAAATTGAATTTGTTTTTGTTATCATGTTTTTGACACTTCGAAAGTTCAAGTGAAATAAGAAGGACAAGAGGGGCAGGAATCAAATCAATTGTCTGTGGTTTCTGCACTCATCATAAGGATAAGTTAATTTCTTGTCTATTAAACAATTTCAACAAGACAAATTGAAAGGAAATTCCTACCATGTTTGAGTTCAGTGTATATAGACACCTTTAAATTTGTATTTGTGCGTGTGTTGGAAACCTAAAGTCACTTATTCTTACTTGTTCTCTTCCCTTCTTCTATTAACATCATTGTTTGCCTTGAAATCCACTTGATTTAAACTATTTCCCTTGTTGTTCTTTCATTGAAAATTGCGTTGGCATTCCATTTTTGGGTTGGGGTTTACCAAAGTAAAATGTTGCTGAAAATTGCATTGTTTTTTTTTTTGGTAATTTAATGAATAAAAGAGCAATTCACATCATAACAAAAGCACTGAAAATTGAGATTGTATTATGACGACAGACACGACACACAACATACAACATACACATAGATACAAACACTTTCATACACACTCAGACAAGCGCACTCATAGACACACACACACACACACACACACACATAGTTACTATAGTAGGTTACAGACATCAACATGCAGACGACGTTACAAACTTCAAGTACAATACAATTTAAGTTGCCTCCCTTTCATACTTCTCAATTTGTTTCCTTCCTTCTTCTCTCTCCTTCTATCCCTCTTTCTTTCTCACTCTCTCTCTCTGTCTTTCTCTTGCATTCCTCTAGTTATGTTGTCTTATATGTATTTACTAACATTTCACATCAAGTCTTTGTTTTGTCTTCCTTTGGCTGTTGTCGTCTGTGTGTCGTCAACTGGTGCTTTTGTTATTCGCTTTTGTTTGTTGTTCATGTAGCATGTTTACAACAACATTAACAATAATAACAACAACAGCAATAAAAATACTAACTACAACAATATCATTGCATGATAACGCCTTTTCTTTTTCATATATGTATAATAATTTTACCGTTTCCATTCTCTTTTATAAAAAGCAAGTTCACTCCAAAAAGTATGCTACAAAAAATTGTCATATTTAAATTGAAGTTAATAATTTTGTTTCTTGGAAACAATGGAACCGAACGAACTTCATGTAAGGCAAACTGTTAGCAACATGTTTTAGGAAGTAAGCGTGTTATAAAATTTTATGACTAATTTAATGATTTTTTATGTTTATTGAAACTTACTTACTTTGTAGTTTGTGATAAAAACAAGTCATGGATAATAATAATGAAAAGTAAGGAAGTTAAGTTAGATTAGACGAGAAATAAGGGAAATAAAGATTTGATAGTCACACTTATCATTAAAGTACATCATCATATCATAGTTCAATTGTTAGACTTTAAAATTTTAGAAAGGGAAATAGTGAACTATGAAGTTTTTAGGGTAAATGATATGTGAAAGTATTTCAAGTTTGAGTGGATGGAGACTATAAACTTAACATAAGTTAACATTATTTAGAGACATCTGTCTTAGCGCCTCCTAAGACACGACCCCATTTATGATGTTTAATATGATGATTCGAATATACAATAGCATTTATTCTTATGTCGATGATTTTTGCTTTAACTTCAAAGCATATAGACACTAGAAGGAGACTCTTGTTGACTACACATACACATTTGTTATAATATAATAGACTGTACATTAAAATCATCTTCTCCAGATCAAAGTAAGGCTGCAATAGACATTCAAAATCACTGCATGTTGTTGGCATATTGTAACTTTAGACGGACTAAAATTCATTTAAGCATAGTATGGACTATCATACAGTAGATATTATACATCTTTGTATGATGCCTGTTGACATAGTTGTTGCAGAAATAAGTCGGCTGTTTGACGCTAAGAGGAGCACTGGTGAAGTGAGAAGGCTAGATGAAAGGGCCCTCAGTATGGTGGAGTGGCAGAGGAGATGGCATGCATTGCCCAAGATTTGATGTTGCCAGATCAATGATCTCATCTGCGTTTGGTGAAGTGCCGACTGTGACGAACTGCATCCGGCATATGTGTGAATCGCAGCTGAATTGGGACGTGGTTAGTCAGGCCGCAGCTCAAATCATGACAGAGCTGCGGCATATTGAACGATTACGACGAGTTCAGACGAATGAAGACGTAATAGGTCATTAGTTTGATATTGACAAGAAGTTTTAACGTAAATTTGTTTTGATTTACATGGGGTAGAAGCAGACTTTGAGCTGTTATGCTCCCTCTTTCCTCCTTGACGTAATGCTTTGCGGTAGTGCCAGGGGGACTGTAGGACTTGGGACGGTTGGGTTTAGTGAGTGCAAGTCCCACACTTTGAATAGCAGACTCATTTGGCTTTTAATGCTTCGAAAAAAAAAAAATCTACTCAATCATAACCATGATAATTTTGTCTCCATGCGCAAAGGCAAGTCTTGTAATCAGCATTGGAACAATAATCAAAGTCTATTTCTTTATGTGTAAACTAACAATCTCTCAGTACTTAAAATATCGACACAAAAGTTTTAATAAAAACGAATCTGCGTACAAATTAGTCATTTTTGGAATTATATTTGATGTTTAACCTAAGTAAACGTGTGCGTTCATCTGCATATTTCTATGAGATGAAATATCGTATTGATTTTGAATAGAGGCCACATGCTCAGTTCCTTTATTTTTTATGTTATTTCATAATAATGATTTTTCCTTTGCAACCCACACCTCCAATGACCAAAAATCATAGCCACAAAATATGTTACAACACAAAAATAGATTAAATAAAACAAAAAAAAACACAAAACCATTTTATTGAGAATATTTCAGTATTTTACCTAAGTTTCGTTGTATTGAACCCTCAAAATTTGTAGTCCTTTTTTTTACTCCTACCCTCATTTGATATTTATTTGACAGTTTTGTGTTGATGAATTATGCAAGAACAATTATCAACATGAGGAAAATTGAACAACAAAAAAGAAAATAAAGTGGAAAAAACAACAAGTTAATGTCGTTTAATTTATGACAAAGCTTTGACCTGTAACTTATGTATGTATGTTACAACTCTAAATATTCATTCTTCATGGTCGAAAAACTTATGCAGATGTTGACAATCACCTAATAAATAAATAAAAAGAAAAAAAAAAACAAAACAAGGTACAACAATTTCCGATTCATGGAATGTGTAACTTTCTCAAAGAGTAAAAACAAATTTAGATGATGGTGAGATATTTGTATGTGAAATTAATAAATTATTAAATCTCTTGTTTGTCAATCAACTTGTAAATTAAGAATTTATAGGTCAATGTTATTAAATTTAAAAAAATGAGAATGGCGCCTTTTATTGTTTCTCAATAATCTGCTCTTTGGCGCCCTCTGACGGTAAAAACAAAACTTCCGGTATGAAATTACCAACTCATTTTTTCTAGGGTAAAGCTACATTTTAACCAAATGACAGATTGTTATGGAGAATTGTTATTGCTATAGAAAAAGAGGTGTTACCTGTTCATAATGACAATCAATTGAATGGCAGTAATCCATACACATGCATGACATCTGTGAGTGACGAGACAATCGAAATCCAATTTAAAATTTATGAATGCTGGTCCTTTTTCTGCAACACAATTGGCGGTTTCCTTAATCGCTTATTTGAAAGTTAAGAACGATGAAGACGAGAGAGGAAACGTGATTGATGAAATTTCGTCGATAACAACACACAGCAACAAAAACATAACCATGAGCTTCCTGGTGGCAATCAAAACAATGAGACGATTCATTCTATTGATTTTCAGTTTAAGTACTTACTACAAAGTAATGGCATTCATTTGGCAAGAACTCGATTTTTCATTTAAATAACTGGTGAATGAATTGTCTTTCATTGTAAATATAGCTTAAGTCCGAGAGCCTCACACAACAGAAAAAAAAAACCAGAATCCAGTTCATTTGCGCCAACTGATTGTTTAAAGGCAACTCGCTACTTTTCAAGGGTACACGCTACTTTCGAGCGTACTCGCTACTTTCAAGGGCCCTTTGAAACGTAGTGTTGCATAAATTTTACACGGCTGGTCACTCTGCCTTGAGTTCTCACTTGAAAAACGAAGAAAAATAACAGCGAATAGCATAGGAATTCTTCTACACTCAACATACACACTCTCATAATAATAATAGAAAAAAAACAGAAAAATTCCAATAGAGTAAAATCGAAAAAAAAAAATGTGTCAGCAAAAAGTGAATGCATTGAAAAGCACAAATGAAAATACGAAAAAAAATAATGCATATTGACAACGACGACGAATTGTGTGTTGTTGAACAAGAGCAAAAAAGAATTTGGGGCAAAAATACACCAAGAAAGAAGCAGAAGCAGAAGCAGCGCCGAACAAGCGAGCGAGGCGAGAGTTGGCGCTCCGGTAGGGGCCAAAACCAAAGCAAAAGCAACAGCAAAATGAACAACGAGCTGAGCACGACGACGACGAAGACGGCGAAGAACATACGAAAGTGTAATGAATGTCGAAAAAATATAATCATCACAAATAAAAAAGTCTCATAAGAATTAAAATGAGTGCAATGATGGGATGAGACTATAATAATAATAACAACAGTAAATAAACTAAATAAAAATGAAGACTGAATGAAAATCCCAAAAAAAAAAACAGAAAAAAAATATGTACTGTGAGACATCAACAGCAACAAAGTGAAAGAAAAAGCGCGCACAATAATAAAATACAAAAAAAATAAAGAATAAATTTAGAATTGCAGTAAAGAAGTGAGTGAAATATGAGTGTTGAATGTGTTAATGGATAACAAAACGAATAAAGAACGAAAAAAGAAAATAAATATAACAAAAATATGCATTCAAGTGGAGCGCAAAAAATAGAAATTAAAGAATAGATAGAAGTATAAGAAAAGAAGTGCATTAAACGCATCGGCAACGAAGAAGAAGGCGACGAAAAATATCCGAATTTAAACGCCAACAAATGCGAGCTCTGCCTACGTCGACTCCGCAGTGAACAGAGAAGCATCAGAAGCTGAAGCAGTGAAGCAGAGGAGGCAGCAGCAGCAACAGCAGTTTCATTCTAATCAGAAACATTTCGTCTTCTCTCGTTCTTCTTCTGTTATATATTCTGTTCGTTCGTGTGTGTTCCTTCTTCTTTTATTTTGATATTTCTTTTTTTTTTATTGTTTTTGTGAAACAATGCAAACGCGTAATAAATAACAACAACAAGAACAACAGCAACAATAAGAACAGCAGCAGCAGCAGCAGCAACAGCAGTACAAAACGAAGCAGAAGGAAGACACACACCATAAAACGTGAACGAGAAAAACGCATAACATAAAAATTAAATGAAGTGCATTGAAGAGAAGAAAAATTTAAGAAGCAAAGCCAAGAAAAGCGTGTGAAAAATTCTGTGTTTGCATGTGTACGCCATAGTCATCTATCATCATGTGTCTGTGTTGGAGTGACAAAGGGCATTTTAAAAAATCAACAAAAATATAATAAAAAAAAGTAATACACATAATAAATAAGCAGGTCAAAGGCGCAACACAACAAAACAAAAATAATAATAAATATTTCCCAATTGGAAACACATAAACACAACAACAACAACAACAAAATATCGCGTGACATTAACATAATTTTAACATAAAATAAAATTATAGAAAAGAAATACATAATTATAAATTGAATAAATAAAAGTTGAACATTTTAAAAGAAATAAACTCAAATACAAAATCAAAAACAAAAATCAATTCAAATTCAAACAAAAGAAGAAAAAAAAAAAATAGCAACAAATTTTCAAATAACAAAAAAATCTGGTTTTATCAGCAGCTTCAGCAGCATCGAAAACGGCAGCGGTAGATTTGCCGCTTTCTGTACTCATCTTCATCATCATCAGTTTGTTCCCTCCTCTTTTTCTCAAGTCAAGTCAAGTTGACATAACAACGAACAAGCGAGCGAGCGATTGAACGAAGACTACAAGCGGCCGCAACACGCGAGCTCGCGCTTAAAAAGTTCGAAACGAAGAAGAAGCTAAAGAGCTGCTACACACACAACCAGTCTGTGCCTGTGTTTGAGAGAGTGAGTGGTGTAAGAGAAGCAGGAAAAGTAAATAAAATACAAAAAACAAAAAAAAAAATATTCAGTGAATGTCTCAAGCTTAAAACGCAAAAGAAAAAAATTGCGCGCGAAATTTAATTTTTTCTCGCTTTTTCAAATTAACAAAAAAAAAAAAGATAAAGGTACTTGGCTTGTAAAAAAAAAAAATTAGTAAAATATAATTACGGTAACAGAGAAGAAATCTAATTTTGTACATAGAAAACAAGTGAATGAGTGGGTGTGTGTGTGTGTGTGTGATAATAAGAAAATAAGCATAAAAGTGCAAAAGCAACCAAGGGTCAGGCACCACTGTTAACTGTAACAAAGCGTGAGCATCAGCAAAGCGTGTCAAAGGGGACATAGGAAAAGGAGAAAGTGAGAGTGAGAGTGAAGGAAAAGAGAAACAGTCTTTGTACTACGCTTAACATTGTAAGTACATTAAAACGCATTTAACTATGATATGATGACACCCACTCAAAACCCCCAGATCACCCACCCAAGACCCTTTGACCCTTTCACTCACTCATAAAAAAAGAGGAGACTTTTCATATTATCTTACTTAAATGAACCCTAAGCACAACATACAAGTATAAAGAAACCCCTTTGTTAGTTACTTGCTTCTCTTCTGATGTTTCTCTAATTTGATTTGAAAATTAATAAACTTCTTCTAGAAGTGGTGCTAATGCAATAACCATAAACACCATGACAACTCGCCCTCTTGAGTTAAGTGTGTGTGTCCTGTCCTTTCCTGCTCAGATAACAGAATCAAAAAGGAAAGAAAGGCTGGAAGTCAATTATAATTTGTGTTGTTTCTTCTACTGATTTATAAAGGGAACCTGTTTTGTTGTCAGTCTTCTCTCCCACCCCCTCATTGTATGAGACCAAGTCAACTTGTTGTTAATAAACTTTCCCCCACTCACATGACCAACGCAATCACAAAACTACATAGGCGCTAAAAGCGACAAAAACGTAAAATAAAATAAAGATGATACCCTTTACTCATATGCTGCTACTCATTGCTAGGGACTTTTGTTTTATGAACAGTTGTCACTTTTGATTTGTTCTCGTTGACTTGTGTGCTTCGCTTCCCAAGCATCATTATTACCAAAGCAACCAGACCAAATTTCACAGTCGCCAATAGCAACAAGAAGAAAGTAAATCAGAGAGATTTTAGGTAAAAGTATTGCTAGCAACTAATGATGAAGACCAGCTCACTTAAGCAGGCCGTAATTGGCCTATTGTGATGTGACCTAGGGAACCAAGCCGTCCATTTAATTTTACTGATATATGAATTGGACAGTGGTCACTGCGCACCCTTTAATTCTATGCGCCGCTGCATGGATGTTACATACATACATATGAAGTTATAATGTTAAAGGCTTTTTTTTATTAAATTACAAGTTTCTTTTATTTTTCTTTGCTCCTTTTTGTTCTACTTATTATACTCGTATAAAAATGCGTTTCGCTTTTTATCGATTCGTGGGAATATTATTATAAGGGCCAACAAACATGCCACGCCTTTGCTTCAAGAAATTTCTTGATCTCATTAAAAATCCATGTGCGTCTTGTCTGTCATTCTGTCTGTCTGTCTGAATGAATTCTAAACTCTATACGTCTTCATACGTTTAATTCATGATATTTATTATTTATTGTAAGTATTATGGTCAGACACGATGCTACAATTAGTAACTGACTGCCAGTAAGCAACCAATTAAACTCGTCGCCTTTTAGGTTTTTTTTTTTTTTTACTCACTCAAATCTAGTTTATGATTCATTTTTTGTTTTAGGATTTCCAACTTGGATTTTCGTGTTCATTTTTATCAAGAAAATACTATACTACACTATAGTATATCGAGTCCATTGCTCCCCTTCTCGTAATATGAAGTTTTTTGTTCCAATAAAAAATGTTTATTATGTTATTACTTAAATATATTATTTCTGTCATTTTCTGTAAAAAACAAACATGTTAAATTCCAATTAAAAACAACAATGTTTTATTAGTTGCTATTAAATATGCTATGAACTGTTGTTGTATGTACAATAGAAGTAAACAAAAAGACCTTGTTTGAATTCATTGAACTGAGCTGAGCTTTTATAATTTACAAATTAATCAAAAAAATGTTTTATCATCAAAACAAACTTTAGTTTAACAATTTCAGAAAAATAAATTATAAATTTGATACCATTTTATATACCTTATACATTTTTTAAAATTACACAACTTTTTATTATTTATTCTCATTTAAAAACAAAATAAATTCTCAATATTTACAATTAGAATTAGATAGAGAGATTTTAGTAAGAATGTTTTCATCCAATTAGTCTTAAAAATCTTCTTACAGTTTAAAAACTTTTGTTTACATTGATATACTTTTAATAAGATTTGCCGACATATTACAACTTGACTTGATTGTTTAGAAAAAACCATAAGTCCTCAAAGATTTACATATATGCAATATTTGATCCACCTAACTAAGACTTTTCCGGAGAATTTTTAAAAGACATAAGCATACAACTCATTTCTTTTAGCATTCATTTGTTATTTTTGTTCAGTATCCAGTGAAAATGTATGGATATCGACAACAACGCCATCTATCGGGTCCAATTGTGAAACCACTGTCTCATTCAAATAAACAGGAATTTTTTTTTTTATCAGTATCGGTTTAGCCGCTTTGTTGGAATTCAGTAACAAAGATGCGTACAGTAGTATTTTATATATAAAGATTAGATAGACTAAAACTATGAGGTTACAATTTTTTAAGAAGCAGAATGTTTTATCTATATTGGATTTGGATGCAGTAATAAGGAACTATGACGATTTGGAGGTAGGAAAAATTGCATTGTTGTGACTTTGAAGATGGGCACAATGATCCAATGACAAGTCTAGTGTTTCTCCATTGATGAAGCAACGATCCGAGTTTTTGAGTTTCACAAGGTGTTGGCTATAAACTTTGCATAGGTATTGATAATACAGGTAAAAAAGGGCTCTACAAGATTCCAGGATGTGTGTCATTGTCCGGAATGTTAAACAGTAGATTTCTATGTGAAACTTTTCTGGGAGAACACTTTTTTCTGAGAACTTCGAATTCGATACATCTGAATGTGAATGCCTTGTCTGCACCAGGTTTTCGATCGATTGCTTACAAACTGATAGATTAGTAGTAGAAAAGAAACATCACTAAACTTTATGTGGCCTTACACTCTATATGGGTTCTATACATAGAGATTATTACGAAAAAAAAATAATGCATTAAATAAATCAGTTTGAAAGGTTTAAAAAACAGTATTTCAATGACATTTTTACTTCATTTTTACTTAAAAACAATTATCCAATTTAAAGATTTGATGAGTATCTGCCTAAAAGGCCTATATTTGCTATTAAAACATCTTCGTGTTTTAAAATTGAACCGATTGGCAGTTCCATGGAATTTTTGGCAGTCATATATAATAAAATTTATTATAAAGATAAAAATTTCTTAGAATTCTCACTGTTTTGTGAAGTTTTTATTTATATTTATCTACCCATAAAATGTCTCCAAAAACAACCACTTTCGATAAAGTCAAGATGAAGATTGTTGTACATATTTAACTTTTGTTTATCTGCTTTTATGTTTTTTTTTTATTGTATTCAACAATCAAAATCTCTTAATAAATATTTAAAATTGGATATTTTGCATATGAAAACAATTTTTATTGGATAAAAGAGATTTATTGTTCATATGGTTCGGTTCTCTTTTGGTTTAAAAAAATAAGCTTCCTACGAATAGGCAATAATGAGTTGATCCGTAACAAGTTAACATAATCAATAATTTCTGCAAAAGATTTTATAAAAAGAATCTGATTAGTTTCAGTAAAATTTTTAAGGCCCTCACTAATAGTCTGGTTTATTTGAAGAGTCTATCTGACTGGCTGGTAAAAAGAAAAGTTCGTACAAAATTTCAGCTCTCTAGCTCAAAAACTAAGGGAGTAGTTTGCATACATACAGATGGATAGATGTAGTGTAATCGTAGGTAATTGTAATCTAATTCTATTAGTCTATGATATTTTAATGCATGCCCAATCGGCTGATGAAAACTACCTACCACTTTATCAATGTTTTTAATATAATATTTTTATATCTTGTCCATCTTTCTAGTGCTAGAACTCTACCATGTATGTACATATGTATGTATTTGGTTAGTTATTGACATCATTAACTGAATAATCTTTAATTTGATTGAATTTATTATCTTACAATATATAATTTACTCTGAAGAACGAACACACTTGACTAAACATAGATACTGATTCAATTAAAATATTATATTTGTTCTGATTGCCAAGTTGTGAAATTCATTACTTGTACTTTCAGTTGACAACAAAAATTCTCATTCTATTGTTATAGATATATGAATACTACAATATACATATCTGTTGTTCTATTATACTATATTATGTATTGTAAAATGAAAAAAAAATTAGGCCATATGTTAAGAGACAAGCTTAACATGATCTTTCTGTTAAAATTACAAATTTATATTGATTCAATAGTTTCTTATTTAAATTTATCTAGCAATACTGTAAACTGTAACCACTTCGTAATTTAAGGTTTAGATACTGTAGAGATTCCAATCAAAGCGCTCCTACATTAGGTTAGTTGATGCTCCATAGTACATCAAGGAGAGTCTTATTCACCGAAATATTCAGACTCAGAAAGAAGATATTAGAAGAAACAAGTGATATCTTTAAATATGACTTGAATGAATTCTATGGACTTTACGCAGAAATTACCAACCATCTGAAGAAGAGTCTCTTGCTCTTCCTAATCAAATTTTTCTGAATTGTAGTAAATTCTAACATGATACAATAATACAAGGATGTTAATGCCATTTATACCATATATATCATGGTTAGTTTTTGCTTCATCAAGAAAATTACCATTCACCGAGATGTTCAGAACCCGATGAGAAAAATGAAATCAGAAAATTAAACAGAAATACTTATAGTATTATGATTTGAGACTTTGAGATTCAATGTATGCTATTGTCCTGATTAGACTCTACTTTAAACTGGGGACTGAATACAAGGATGTCATTGAGGCTGTGTACAGCTATCACAAAAACAATTATAGGCCATAGGCTGCACCTCTTTGGTGTACCACATTAGAAAAAACACCGCTTAGTCGAAGATTGTCAGGATACAGAGACTGGGTTGTTTTCCTTGAGACGCCAATAAACAAACTATGAACCCATTTAATTATAAAAAAACAGGCATTGTTATTTATGACATGTCCATTTTGCAAACGTCCTCATTGGATAAGAACCATTCTAAAATAAAACTCAAACAATAGCTTCATGATGAATTGCTCATCTACATAATTTGCGGATTAGTCGAAATGACCAATGTAGAGAAGACAGCAGGACATATACTATGCTACTGTGAGAGCTTGATTTGGACCATAGGGTAACCAGAACATGGCACCAAATGAAATTGCAGACTAACCTCCATAGAAAATCTTGGAATTGTTGATGAACACCAGAATCTTGTAGAAACTGGAATTAAGAGCGGTTTTGACAATAGGCCTACTCAAGGCCACAGAGGCCAAGTGAACACATCTCGCCATTTCCTTAATCTATCTAGACTCTACAGAAAATACCCACCAACTGGAGAAGGGTTCGCCTGCTATTGAAATTCTTTGGAACTCTATGTATTCTCCTAGATCTTAATGAAATTGCTAAATATTTTTACCTCATAACATAATTTTCTCTAGGTTGGATTTTAAATTATAAACAAATAGAGTAGATAAACAAAAATCTATAAAATTATGATCCATTTACCATGTTTAAATATCTCACATAATCACATCGGACAAGCGAGCATGAGTTCAATATAGTTCATTGGACCAATCCGAATTTCTTGCATTCTATTTGGTTTTTTTTTTTTTTTTTCGCTATAATAATCACATTACCCAGTACAAACATAACATACAGATGTGTGTGGTATGTCATTTATCCCATAGTTCTTTCTCCTAGCCTTGGTTGATTTACGAGTACAGACAGACGTGTTTGCTTTTGTGTGTTGTTTTCGGATGCAGAGCGGCATATTACAAGCAAATTATTAATAAACTTTATATGTATAAATAAATGAGCAAACGCAATAGTTGAGGAATTTGCATAGTGTTGAAGAATAGTTGTTTTTTGTTGTTATTGGCCCCTCAATTGGGGGAGCAAGCAGAAAGAAACAAGCAAACAACGAGCAATGCAAACGATTGAGTGAACTAAACTGAACTGTACGAGAGTTGTGTGTGTGTGTTTGTGTGTGTGTTTACTTGATGCAATGCAATGTTATGTCGTACAATAAGCGATCAACACCAACAACAACAACAACAACAAGAAGAGACTAGAAAACAATATTATTGCATATGCATAAATATACAAATAATTCAGCAGCAGAAAGCAGTAGAAATATGTAAATGATCATCAATCGAACAAATGAGCGATGAGCGACGGTTAAGTCAGTTGATTGGACTGAACTTGGACTGTGAGAAGTAGTAACTCGATATACACAATTAGTAACTAAGTATGTATGTGTCTTCATTCATTTGTATGGTATTTACTTATAGTAAATCGTAGAATGATGACTATATTAGTTGAGTACTATGAACAACAACAAACTTACTATACATTTTTGATTTTAGTGATCATGATTTTGCTTATTATTAAAATTTCCTCATTTATTCAATAAGTCACATTCTTAAACAATCGACAGTAAGAAGATCTAAATCCATTTAGACATTTCTAGAGTTCTGCGATTGATTGATTTCTTACTTTTATGCAATAGTTTTTATCAATATTATCTCGTATTATTGTGATATTATCCATTTTGGCAGTCTCTCCTTATTGAAATTATGATAGAATTATCTCAAGTCTTTTTTTTTTTCTTTCTATTTAAACTGGACCAACAATTTTGAGAATCTAAACCAGGGCTGTCTAACCCGCAGCGCAAGTCATTATCAGTGCAGCCAAAGTTATAGAAAAAAAAAAAAAATTGGCCAAGTGCGAGTCAGACTCGTACACGGAGGGATTTGTATGGAAGGTACTCCCCCTAGTGGTCCTATTTGACTGATTCCAATAAATAAACCGCGCCTATATAAGAAACTTATAGTGTCTAAATTTCAGTTCAATAGTCCCAAGAACAAAAAAGTTATTCTAATAAGAACCTGAATTTTAATGGTGGGTTTGTATGGGAGGTACCCTCCTTAGTAGTCCGATCAAACTGAAATTTCGACAGTATAAGTTTCTAATGTATAGCCACCAACCATTTAAATTTCAAAATCGAGGGATTATTGAATCGTATAGCTGCCATACAAACCAAAATGTTTATTGTATGGGGACCCCTTTAAGTTTTTGAAAATATTAGAGTTGTTGCTGATGCCCGGATAGAACTACATATTTTGTGGAAATTTCAACTCTCTAGCTATTACGGTTCATGAGATATAACCCGAGGTCGGACAGACGGACAACGAAGTTTCTGCAATAGGGTTCCCATTGGTACCCTTTGGGACCGGAACCCTAAAAACAGAAATTTTGCTGGCCAACTTATACTGAGGATCTTTTATACATTTAACTAAAAACGAATGTATGAATTTTGTTCATATTAAATTGAGTATGAGTGATAAGGAAGGTTTAATATGTCTTCCAAATATTAAATGCGTTAAGGCCGCATCTCGGGCAAAGGGACCGAATGTAACCAGTGAGTAAATATTGAAGGGTTACTACAGCACTTCCATTTATCATTTTCGATCTCGTATAATTGAGATATATATATTATCAATCTCCTCTTTCGTCACTTAGAGATAATGGCAATTTGAAAATTTATAATATACACACGTAGTAGTAAGATCCTCGTCTCGAGTCCACCTTTGTTTTAGACTTTGAATTGACGATTGAGCCATAGTACTTATAAGGTCTATACAAGTATATTTTTGATCAGCTCGACGAGCCGAGCTCTGTCTGTATTTATGCATACTGGGCGCTTAGTTTTTTTTAAAAGCTAGAAAGCTGAAATTTTGCACGAACTTTTCTTTTGGCAAATTGTGGACATTTGTCGGAATCAGCCAAATTTAATAACCATAGAAATCACCATTAAAATTCAGGTTTTTATTAAAAAAAAACCTTTTCTTTTTTCGCACTATCAAACTGAAATTTGGACATTATAAGTTTCAGACCAATCTCCATCAACTGTGTAAACTTCTAGACCCTAGAGTTACTAGATCGTATAGCTCCCATCCAAACCCAAATTCAAATTTATGTTCCTTTAGCAAATTTTTTTTTAGTTCTAGTACTATCAGACTGAAATTTGAGCTATCTGATCCATATTCACCAACCGTGTAATTTTTAAGATCCTAGGTTTGCTGGATTGTTTAGCTCCCATACAAATAAGTATGTATTTCGATCTTAATATTGAAATGCTGTATGGCATACTGACTCTCTACCCTTAGCATAAGGCAAAAACGTATTCTACGAGTGCGTGAAGAGTGATATGAAGAGCTCTAATGAAATTGTCTGTCCATGGGAGATGTTCAACCACCGGAATGTAAGTTGGAAATAAGAATTTTACCTGTCCATGAGTAATGCCCGCCTGGAAGAGATGTCTGTGACTAGACTAGATTTCACTGTATTTGTATTATTTATTAATTAATATTATGTTTACCAGATGTTTCTATATTCATTTAAAGATAATGGTGAATATGTTTTACATATCAAATGATCGTCATGCCTTTGACCTCATAGTGTAAGAATTTAAATTCAATTTCTTGTATCATGGAGTTGAACTTTGACAGTAGTTTCTGAGGATCTTAACTAAATTTCTTTAAGTTGAATTATGATTGCATTATATGTAGTTTCTGATAAACCAAATTCAATTTCTTCTAAGTATTTTTGATCTGATTATCCAAACACAGGAGTCTTTGAGGATTTAAATAGAATTTCTTCAATCGATTTTCTTACAATGCTTTTAACGACAATATCATCTTATCATCATATCATATCATATATATGCAGATATCTTCGTTGTCTCATATCTGCATACACATATTTTTATGCTATATATTTATGTGCTAAAGCAATATTATATCAAATAAGTACCTACCATACTACGTAGTTTACCATACTAAAAAAAAAAAAAAAGAAAAAGAAGAAAGAATGAAACGTAGTAGTAAGAGATTATGTAATTGGCATTGAAAACCGAGACCGTTTAACAAACACAAAATGTGAGAATCTAACAAATCTAACAAAAAGAAAATAAAAAAAAAACATTCATTCTTTAGGTGGGGAACTGAAGTGAACTGAACTGAACTATCTGCCTTATCAGTTCATTCAGTTAGAGTCTTATTTTGCGAATTGATAATATTCTCATACAAGCAACTCTTAACAAACCGGCACACACTCCCACACATAATCACACAGATACATACGTGTGTACACACACACACAAATACACATACAGAAAATTAAATCGCTTTTTGTTTGAAGATAATGAGCCCCTGAGCATGAGAGAGGGAATAAAATTAACATTTTTGGAGTTGCTCTGCCTGTTTTATTTGTTTGTTTGTTCGAGCTCTTGGGTAATATTTGTTAAGGGGGAAATGGGGGACCGGGAAGCGTTCGAAGTATGCATTCGAAATGATTCAACAAATGTCAAAGTGACAATATAATGACACAATGATAATGTGGTGGGGATTGGGCATATAACAGTGGCCTGCGTTCTTGACTGTGCTCTATTCTGTTCCGCTCTGTATTTATCTATCTATCCATGAATATGAATGTCTGTAGCGATTAATGATTCCTATCTCTCTAACCTTAACTAAAGCATTAAGTGTGCGATAAATTTTACATACATATTTGTTTGTGTTGAATTTAATTAAATCAATTAACTTTATTTTTATGCTTATTTTTTTTTTTTTTTTTTATTTTCTTTCCATGACTCTTCCCCTCGCATCACTGACTTTTTGACATTGAAATGAATGAAAACACGTGCTTTGGATGATGGAACTGAACTCATTGGCTTGGATTGATGTTGATGTAGACTAGGAAAGTAAGCGTAAGACTTTAATTAAATAAGAAATATAATAGCTTCACGCGACTACAAATTGTAATAAGAACAACAAAAAATGGCAAATCCACGTAAGTTCAGTGAAAAAATCGCCCTCCAAAAACAAAAACAAGCTGAAGGTACAGCTGAATTTGAACGTATCATGAAAGAGGTTTATGCCACGAAAATGGATGAAACCCAAGTCAATCAAAAGATCCTAGAATTTAGTTTAGGGAATATAACAGCAGATGCCTCTACGGTTGCACAACAACTGCAACAACAGCAGCAGAAGCCAACGGGTAATGGCAACGCTGGCAGTGGCAATAATAGTGGTGGCAGTGGTGGTGGTGCCTCACCTGATGGCATAGCAGGCCCTGGTGGTGGAGGCTCACCGACTGCATATCGAGAATCACGTGGGCGTAGCGTTGGTGTTGGTCCCATGCGGCGTCCATCTGAACGTAAACAAGATCGTTCACCCTATGGAAGTAGTGTATTAACATCTGCATTGGGTTTACCAAATAATGGTCAAAATGTCTCGTACCTCACTCCACCAATGGATTCGAATTGGCGTCGTTCAAATTCAGATTCAGCGCTTCATCAGAGTCTGAATATGGCGGCGGCAGAGGGCAATTTTGGACCAGTTGGGGTTGCTTCATTGTTAGCGGATCCATTGAATTCGTTGCATGCGAATTATCATCATCATCATCACCAGCAACAGCAGCAGCAGCATAATCATGGTGGTGGCAGTCAACGATCTCATTCGCCAAATATTGGACGTAGTTTGAGTCCACAAGCACAAAGAAGAAAAAATCATATGTTGCAGCAACAACAACAGCAGCAACAACAGGCGCAACATCAACAGCATTTGCAAATGCAACAGCAACAACATCAGCTGCAACAACAATTGCAACAACAGCAGCAGCGGCAGCAACAACAGCAGCAGCGACAGCAACAACAACAGCAGCGGCAGCAACAACAACAACATCTGCAACAGCAACATCAACAAAACCTCCAACGTCAGCAGCAGCAGCAGCAGCAGCAACAACAACACCAGCAACAACAACAACAATATAACGCCAAATTTCCCAACTCCAATTGTAATATGCCAGCCAATAGTTTATTTAAATCGTTGCAGGATCAGGCAATGGGTTTCGCTAATACGGGCTCATTGCCTGATCTAACCTCAGTGCATTATGCTATCTCGCCCTTGCAACAACAACAACAACAACAGCAGCAGCAGCAAACGCAACAACAACAAACACTTTCGCCAGTCATGTCACCGCACAATAATCGACGTGATCGAGAACAACAAACGCCTAGTCCATTTAGTCCTTCTGGCGCTGGAGCTGGGCCACCTTCGCCATATCACCAGCAACAACACTCTCCCACATCCGCTGCCAATACACCCACTCAAGCACAACAACAAACAACATCAAATGCATCACCGCATTTGTCATTCACAAATCTTGCTGTGCAATCGCCAAGTGGTGGTGGAGGCAACGGCGGCGGTAACGGCACAAATCAGTCATCAAACGCACAAATTGTCGGAGTCGGTTCGTTTTTACCAACATTAGGCGCTGCCAATTCAACAAGTAATCTAACTGACTACCGTCAGCCGACTAACCCACCTAGTCCACGTTCTTCACCTGGTTTGCTAAGCTCTGTCACCGGCAATGAGCTGCAACATGTTGTGAGTGCACCCGCCAGCCCTATAAGGCATTCGGTGCAAACGTCACCTAATCTTCAACAGCAACAACAACACAATGCCGGTGGCTTTGATGCCAGCTACAATAGTCTGAATCCCACGTTTCATAATAATTTTGAAAATTTCTCTCTGGGCGATAGTAATTCATCACCGGAACAACATCATTTCCAACAACAAAATAACTTTGTTGGTTTGGATTTTGAAGATTTCACCGGAGCCACGGGAAATAGCCAAGTTTATGCACCGGAATTATTAAATAACAAACTATTAGACTTTAACGAACTGACAACGTTACGGGGTACGCCAACAGGTGGATCACCAACAAATACGGCGAATAATGGAGGTGGTGGTGGTGATCGTGGTGGTGGAGTTAATGGTAGAACAAATAGCAACAATAATAATCAACAACATCAACAAATGTCTCAACGTAATGTCACGCAGCAACAGTTGTCCAACAACAATAGCAGTAGCAATGGTGGTAGCCTCAATACACCAAACGGTCCATGCTCGCATACGACAAATATTCTTGGAGGTGGTGGTGGTGGTGGTAGTAGTAGTAATAATAATGCTATGCAAGCAAATGATGTCCTTGCTGCCTCTGGTGGAACTTGTGCCTCGCCTATGCCATCCCCTGGTCTCACTGGCTGTGTGCCGTCACCTTCCTCGCCTTTACCGATTCCAATGTCTGCGCAATCATCACCACTTCCACATCATCATCACCAGCAGCAACAACAACATCAGCAGCAACACCAACAACAACAGCAACACCAACTTTCACTTTCGTTGCACTCACATTCAACGCAACATTCGCCACACCACTCGCCTATGCATTCGCCGCATCACACATCGCCCTTGTCCTCCTCATCACCTGGCATTTCAACATTAGGTAGCGGAGTCGTCGGCGGCGGCAATGTATCACCATCGCCCCATGCGAATATAGTGCAACAGTCACAACAGACACAACATAACCATCATCATCAACAGCATCATCATCATCATCATCACCAACAACAGCAGCAGCAGCAACAAACCCAACAGAATCATGCGAATACACCGACAACAGCGAATATTCCATCGATTATCTTTTCGGATTTCTCATCGAATGCCGATTTCTCGCGTGAAATCTTTGATACACTTGATTTAGATCTTGGCCAAATGGATCCAACTAGTTTACAAATGCTCTCCGATCAAAGTCCAATCATACTTACTGATCCAGCAATTGAGGATACATTTCGTAGAGATCTCAACTGATACTATGAGGAAGCTGTTGCGGCTATCGAAAGTGGGATACTGCTCGAAGATACCTACGATCCATTACTGATGGGACCCATAATGAATGATGAAGTACTTAGTGGTGGTGATAATAATGGTGATGAGAACAAAGATAACAAATTCACAACGAATAATTCGGTAACAAGCAACAATAGTAGCAACAATATCACTACAACATCATCTGAATTATCTGCATCAGCATCATCATCAACATCAACATTACCAACATCAAAAGTACAAGATGATCATGATGATGTACTAACCACAATAGCTGGAGTCATAGACGATCTCTGCGAGAGTGAACTTGATGATGAAGTGCGCAATTTCTTTTTCTAAGATTCTTCAAATACATAAAACAAATGCCATAAATATTAGTCTGGAGAACAGCGCTTAACTTTTGAATAAATACATCACAACATAATCATACACAGACACACACACACACAAACACTACAACACACAGATATACACATTCAGGATAAGAACACAATTGATAATGTGTGTATAGATAAAAATATGTAAGTCTTAAACAATTTATTTTATTTGTAGTTATTATTGTAGTTAGACCTTAAATTTACCATTTACCATTAAGTGTACTTTTTTGAGTGTCTTTAACGTTCGTTCGTCGTTTATCGTCGTATCGTCTTCGTTCGTAAATATAATATACCTACATATATATATATATATATATATAAATATATATATACATAAATAAGAAGAAAAAAAAACTACACAAGAAACAAATTTCATAGTCTCACTCACTTCACTATATAAACGACATATGACCAAAACATTAAAACCATCAAACTTCTCTTCTTCATTATACTGAGAGTCTCAAAAATCAAATATAAAAGTTAAAAAAGTATGAAATGTATATCAAAGGTCAACAACAACAACAACAACAACAACTCAAATAATATCGAAAAACAACCAAGAAGTGTCTTAGACCTGCGACCAAATAATATTTTATTAAATATTCTTCTATACTCTATGGGCACCCTAACAAATTCATTTCACAAAAGCACATTACATACATCTCTTCTTTGTACTTACCCCTACTACACACTTTCTCTCTCTCTCTCTCTCTCTCTCTCTCACAATTCTCATATATATCGTTTTTTAAAAACAAATCCCCGATAAAAGTAATTAGAATTTAAGAACCAAAACAGCAGAAAGAAAATTCAAAAATTTCAAAATTTAAAATAAAATTAAGACAAACATAATAATGAAACTAAAAGTAAAAAGAGAAAAGAATATGAACAAAAACCAAAAAGTAAAGAAAAACAATATTTACTATGATATTTATAAGAAGGACACACATAACCTTTAAACATACAAAACAACTCAACCCCCATAAACAATTTTAATGAACTTCCTTCTCACTCCAAAATCAAAAGTTTCTCAAAAGTTATTTATAGTCAAAATAAAAACAAAAAAAATAAGCACAACAAATATCATAATAACAGCAACAAGAAAACAGTAACACAAAATTATTAATTATTTATCAATTTATATTTGTAATAATTACCTCATTTATTGGTGGTAATCAGCCTTAACCCAAGTTCTATATTCCTACGGCTAAAATATCTACAATATAATGGAAAATATACGATTTCAATAATCCGTTTTTCACTCTTACTAAAAACACTTTCTTTAAACTCTTATCACTCTTTGGCTTTTTGAGACACATTCTTTTCTCCATATAAAGCTTTGTCATTCAATCAATCAATCAACCATATGATGTCAATTTAAAAAAAAAAAAAAGATACCATTTCTATAATCCTAAGGAACTTTCTACAAACTCTATATCACTTTGCCTTATTCAGGTACTTTCTTCTCTCCTTATAAAGCTATGTAAATGGCATTTCATTTAAACAATCAATCATTCTCCCAATCAATCTTTGGCTCTTTCATACAAATTTTCTTTCCATATACCTAAATCAATTCATTCATTCAATCAATTTATCAATCATTAGGCCCATGCCCTATTGAATAAACCAAACACAAAAAGCATTAAATTTTACACTTGAAATATTAAAGAATTTTTATTAAAAAAAAAATAAAAAAACAAAAACAAAAACAAATTTAAAACAAACAGAAATAAAAAAGCTTTATGCATTAAACAATAAAATCAAATTAAGAAACAAAAATTTGAATATTAAGAAAAATAAAACATATGATTGTGAAAATAAAATAAATTTCTTAACGATCGATTTACTTAATAGTTTAATTATTAAAATAATAACAAAATAAAACAAAATATTTAAAATATAAAAAACTGTGCAAAATTTAAAATTATTAATTATAATTAATTATAAATGTTTATATATTTATATATCGCGTCTTTTTTGCGAAAAAATAAACATTTTTAAACAAAACAAAATAAATTCATAATCTAAAAAACAAACTATGTACTTTTTTCCTTTTTTTATTCAATTATAAAATAAAAAAAAAAAAAACAAAGTATCGATGTATCTCTAGTTGTAAAACAAAACTAAATATTAATTCTATTTATAGTATAAATGATTCAAATTTATAAAATTTAAATGAAATGAGGTCCTTGCAAGAAAGAAATTTATAATTAAAATTATATGAAAATAAAAAAGAAACAATGGAAAAATAAATTTCATAGTGAATGAGTTAAATATTGATTATGATTGTGGCGCCCTCTACAACCTAAATTTATTAATTAAAACAAATTTACTTTATATAATAATAGATATATATATATAAAAAACTATATTTATATATATATATATATAAATAAATGTATGTACAATAATATATATACTTTATTTCAATTTATAAAATATTAATAATAATTAATAAATTAAAATATTGTATAAAAGCTAAAAAAAAACAAAAACAAACAATAGTCGATGGTATAAAGATGAAACAGTTTAAGCTAAATATAAATATTAAATTTAAAAACAAATTATTATAATACGCAAGAGAGAAATTATATAAATATTAAATGTAATAATAACACAGTTATTTGTTTCAAATAAATTCTTAATTTTATTTTAAATATCCAAAAAAAAAAAAACTTCTGTATCCTTACTTGGAATTGAAA
This sequence comes from Amiota minor, assembly GCA_037043295.1. Classification (NCBI taxonomy): domain Eukaryota; kingdom Metazoa; phylum Arthropoda; class Insecta; order Diptera; family Drosophilidae; genus Amiota; species Amiota minor. The sequence goes on from JBAMAW010001189.1 coordinate 357,171, forward strand.
ATTTACCCAGCTGTCATCCTAGAAGAGAGTAAGTCTTGCAGAACAGGATGTTAGGAACTCAACCCTGCAGCACAGAGCCATGAACATGGCGTTAGTTGAGGACCAGCTCGCCTTTTACGTTGATTAATATTTTACCACGATCGTAAAAAAAATAAAAAGAAAGAGCTCTGATTCGCGTTCTATAAATTAATAACTTAATAAAAGTAATGAAAAAATGAGATGAATCACAATTATTCCCAGCGCCATTGACCCATCAAGACTTTTGTCATAGCTGTGAAGGTGAAGAAGAATCAACGCATCCAATAAAGCCCTGCTCTGCTCTTTTTGGACTGAACCCCGAGAAGCCTTCTTTCGAAGATTTTGTCAAACTACCAACAAGTGAAACTTTGTTTTTTTGTTTGTTAATTTTACGGATTGGTTCCAAAGACGTAGTTCGACCTCTGAGACCAACTCCCATAGCTCCTTTAATTTCAGGTATCACAATAGGCCGTAAGACTTCTACAAGAACTCGTTTTCTGTAGCGGAACCATATTTCTTTTGTTTAACAGCTGCATATTTCCTTTCATTACTTTTTATAAAATGTTGAAATCCAAATGGCTATGAAATAATATTGATTCATCTGCCTCAAATCTGTAAAGTGATGAGAAGTTGAATAAGAAGATACCGCACGACCAGAGATAAAGATGGATAACGATGAATCACTAAACCGATGAAAAGTATTCATTCTAAGTAAGAATTTATGAAAAGTATTAAGTGTTTCTTTGGGTTGGATTCAATTCAGTTATGGTTTTAGTCAACTGTTTCAAATAATCTGCATATTGAAAAAGTATGATAAGTGATGGTAAGTAGCGTGCGAAAGAGAAATGAAGCAGAGAAAGATTTCTATAAGTACGAGTAAACTTAAATAAAACTGATTCATCTTAATCCAAACCTTTTTTTGTTTTGTTCCTATTCGCAACTCTACAATAAACAATGATGTAAACAATCAAAGAGGATTTTATAGAACTTACACAATATTATGCCCGCTTGCTATTAATTTGCTGAATAAGAAACACTCAATATCGATTAAAGGACCGAAGACCACTGCAACCGTTGACCTGTTTTGTGTTTTTAATTTGAAAAGTAGAGTAATTGCCTTTCTTTTTTTTTTTCTTTTTGGTATATTAGAAATTGTTAGACCTGGACAAAAGACTTAATACAAAATGCATTTTGTTCTCTTGAATGTACATACTTAGTTGTCATAAATAGGTTAGGAAGGGTTGGCAACTGGTATCAAGCCCAGCCTTAAAAGACTAGTTGTGATGTCAGTCTGGCTTATTGCCTGGTGAGTCCACTCTATGAGTTTGGAAACGTCGGTGATTTTCTGATTGTTAAGTTTATTGAAGAAGTATGAATCGAGAGCTGAATATGAGAAGATTCCTAGAACTTGGGAGCTTTACAATCAAGTAATCATAGGATGTTTGCTGCATTTAGATCAGGCAATTAACACTATCCAGTTTCAGTTTGATATTACAAAAAACAAAAAAGTTTTTTCTAATAAGAACATGAATTTGAATCTGGGTTTGTATGGAAGGTACCCTTCATAGTTTTCCTAGGGTCTTGATGAATACGAGTTAGAGCCGTTTCCAGTTATGCGAAATATATACATTGCTCTTTGAAATATGTTAGATATTTTGTTATTTTGATATGTTTTGGAAATCAAGTTTATGATAGAAATTTGCTTCAACTCGACAAGCTTCTCTACTATTATATACAGAAGTTTTTTCTGAGATCTCTTCTTCTGATTAATTAATCTTTCTTCCTTTCATCAAACTTTTGCTGCTAAATCTCGTGTCAACTACTACTACAAATATTTTGATAAGTTAATCTCTTAAAACAGTTTATCTTTAGAACGCAAAGTATTGTATTTGGTCATACTAACTAGAAAAAAAAAAACCTGAAATTCTTTTCTCAACTATACAAAATACAAAGAATTCTAAAATTAAATCCCAAAAATAAAACACATGCAAACGGCTCTCCTTATTTAGAGCTTTTTTTTTTTTGATTATTTTTAATTAAATTGTTTGAGATCAAATGAACAAAAAAAGTACAAAAATCATTTTGCATTTAGCCTTGTCTTATTTTAATCGAATCGAAATCAAGTTCAATCATCGTTGTCGCCTTTGCTTCCGTTTCAGAAATTCATTTGAAATTTTTGATTAATTTTCTTTTTTTAAGCTTAAAGAACGTTTTTTTTTTTTGTTATTTAATGCATAAATTTACATTAATCACTTGATTATGAGACGACAATATACACTTAGTCGGACACCTGTTTCATTCGACGATTCTCCATTCTCTAATATTCATTTTCTTTATACTTTTATTGTATTTGTAGTACTACAACGGCAAGCTGCTACTGCTGCTCTAACAGTTGTTTGTCTCTTCTGAAAGTTGTCGGTGTATGTGATGAGAGCAGCTCTATCCATAAGAGACGTGCACGGCTCGTTCACATTTCGCCGTTTGTTCTGCTCGTTCGTTTACTTGTATCTAAATACTCATTGTTTTTCACACGCAGCAACAGCAAAAAACAAACAAGACAGAACATTTATTTCGGTTCAACGTAGCTTGTATACTTTTCACACTCCACTATTATGACAATTATTTATTTCATTATGTAGGAACTACTGCATCCAGTAATCAAAGAACTCTGATTTTCATTCTAACACGTACGTGCCTTTACTATCATGCAATTGTAGCTCATTAGGTGCCTTATCAGCAAATTTATTTTTTTATTTATTTATATATTTTACTTATATGGAACATGGGTGTGTCTGAGAAGAAGAATTCTACATTTTAATAGGCAAGATATAAGAACAATAGTAGGAATACTTATATGCCACTACGCAACTAATCTGTAGACAACTCATTAGTCCCAGAGTACGGAGTAGGGACTTTTGTTGAAGCTCTCGGTATGAGAATTAGAAAGGGACAGATGTCAAGCTCAATGCAGCAACACTCGGAATTGACTTTCTCAAAAGCTTTGTATCTGAAGATAGATTGAAATCTTCTAATTTATTTTACAGGATCCTACGGTTATCATAACCAATATAAATCAAGACTGACATCCACAAAAAAAAATGTCCAAATCTTCAGATATTTTTTTGGTAAGGTCTCCAGCTTACGGGTTTCTCATGTGTTACGAATGTCAAAGCCAAGTCTCAATGCCTGTTCTTCACTCGTATTAGTATGACATGTGTGAAAATTATACGAAAGCGTAGTGAGCAAATTGAAGCGACGGCTACGAAATTCTAATTAATAGTTGTTGCTTTGTAAATAATTGCACGTAATTGTTTGTATAAAATATTAATAATAATAATTCTTATTGCAAACACTTCAAAACAATTAATAATAAACCAACAATATTATGGAGAGAACAACAACAACAATATAAAAGAGAGTACAAATAAATGCAAAAAAATGAGAGGGGCGAAATAGTAAAGCAAGTCACATTGCTTTTTTTGTCAATCACATCATCATCAAAAACGCAAACAAGCTTCACACAAACTTTATCTTGCTCATGATGTTGATGATGATGATGATGATGATGAAGTTTCTTTTGTTAAATTCTTTTAATAAATTGAATAAATTATTTTATATTTTAAAAGGGAACACTAAATTGTTGTTATTATTAAAATGTATTTTTTTTATTATTTATCGTAATACAATAATTTTGTGCAGCAGTTTTTTTTGTTTTGTTTCTAAATTTAGCAAATATTTCAAATTGAAAAAAAAAAAAAATAATCAAAACCAGAAACGTCGATTAATTAAGCTGCTTCTGGCTGAGTGTAAGTATTTTCGTAAAGACTTATGAATATTTTTTCAGCCATTCATTCATTTTTGTTATTCTCTCTCCCCTTGCATTGGATGATAAAAACACATCCGCTTTTGACAAATGTCAGAGCAGACAAAACTTCCTGTGGTGTTAAGACATGAGACTAACATCAAACTGACATTCATTCAGTTAGTTTTTTTTTTCTTTTATTCCAGAACATTTTCTATGCACACGTGACTAAGTAAAAAAAAACTAAAGTAAATACTCAGATACACACATGCATGCACACACACATCACTGTTAACAACATTTGAAATTAATCTAATACAAGAAATCTGGTTTCTCTGATTTTGCGCTTTTCAATATCTCATCACCACTCACCCATTTTGTTTTTTTTATTCTAATCGCAAATAAAACAGAGTCAAGCGACATTTTAAAAAATTTATTATTGTTGGCAATTTTCAACCACAAAAAACAAAAATTAAATTGATAACAATAACAACAACAATAACAATAAACACATGTTCAAAGCAATTTACTGTTTTTGAATGTTTTTCGGATTTACTAACTTACGGCACGGTTATACGCTCCATCTACCAATGTGCCCCCCTGTGGGCAAAAGTAAATATTATGTGCATACGAGTACAAGACTCAAAAACGTTTTTGCTGTCAAAAACAAAACGCAAGTAAAAAAAAATAAATCATTTACGCTTTAATAGACAAGTAAATGCGGAAAAGCAACAAGCAAGTTTATTGGAAGCGCGGTAAAGAACACACACAATTGTTTGAAAATATGCGTGTCAGATTAGTGAAATAGAAAAAAAAAAAAAACTAGAAAGAACGTTATCTTCGACTGTGCCGAATATTCTTCACGCTGTGAATGTTTTACTGTAGTATTTAAGCTTCATTCGCAACAAAATTGGTGGTTTGGATGGGAAGTACCCCCTAGTGGTCCGATTCGGCTGATTCCAACAAATGACCTGCGCCTGTCTTGAAAACTGATAGTATTCACGTTTCAATTCGATGGGACAAAAACACAAAAAAGTTTTTCTAATAAGAACATCAATTCAAATGGGCGGTTTGTATGGGAGGTACCCCCAAGTGGTTTGATTCGGCTGGTTCCGACAAATATACTGCGTATAGTAAAGAGAAATTTTCGTGCAAAAAACTGAGGGACTAGTTTGCATACATACAGACGGACATTGCTTAATCAATTCGTCTAATCGAGCTGATCAAGAATATACATATGTACATACTTTATGTGGTCTCTTATGTCTCCTTCTGCCTGTTGCAAACTTCATGACATACTTATAATACTATTGTATTTACTCCCATGAAGAGTATTAAATAGTGGAAAAGTGAAACAAAGAATTATAAATCGGTTGTAGTGTTTTCAAACATCTTTATTTCTTTCCATAAGAGGAAAAGGAAATAATGGTATATTTTTAACTCTCAGAGGGAAGTATATTATACAACACATATTCTTGGTGTTTGTTGAAAATTTGATATGCAGACTCCCTCGGTGGGACCCCAGGAAACCAGTTTTTTTAAATTCCAAATCTATCAATTGTGCGGAAACTATATTACCGAAGCACATAACATTTAAGTCCCTACAAATTTTTTGTCTGAACTTCTTTCTCCATGAGACCCACAATTGAAAACAGATCATGACTTGCAGAGTTTTGGAGATGTGGATAATGAAATTTCCATTATATGGTCACCGCCTTCTTTGCCTCTCATGTTGCGCAGCAAGATTTCTGATTTTCTCCTATCTCTTCATTTTACACAGTTTAACCCACAGTCAGCCCCTGACTGTGCTATTTGCCAAGCTCATTGATAACAACTGTTTCCATAAATATTGCATCGTGTCCATTCAAGTCGCGTTTCACTTTCATTTCACAAGCTCGCTGGCCAAGGCTTCTTCCCGGAAGATGTAAGAATTGATTATACATTTCCATGCCATTTCGATAATCTTGAGATAGGCAACAGTGTGGAAGTAAAATTTCCAAAACTTAACACTGTCCACAACAATGTACAAATACTTTCCCAAAACATAAATCCACATCCAATCAATCCACAAAAACACTCGAAATGTGATAAAATTTTACTTACTCGCTTAGAACTATGAAAGTTGAAAGTTCGTATGTTCCTTATGCTGTTATTTTCCTTGGATGTATTGTAGATTCTGTCCAAAGACGGAAATTAGTATTGAATGACAAAGTCGAGACCTTCGGGAACATACACCCGATCACCACAGAAAGCTGGTTAGCTTGATTGGATTGTATCTAAGCAGGAGCTATTTCATTGCAAACTTTATTTGTATTTAGTAAAATCTGATCGCTTTGATCAAGAGATTGTTTTTAATTTTTGCCAGATCTACTATAAAGTATTCTCTCTTGTTGGTACTATTTTTGTTAATTAAACTCACGCTATGATGACGTTTTCATTCACCTCGCAACTGATAATGGATTTGATGACTTTGTTTTTTTTTTTTAATATTTATTTTTTATTGAAATATTTTTTGCGATTTTTTTTGTCCCCCTAATAAACAAGGGGAAAATGTTATCGCGCCAAAAAAAAAATATATATATATATATATATATATATGTATGAGGAAGAAACAATTATTGAAACATAATTTTTTTTTGTTATTCACAATAATCTATGCATTGTAAACTTTATGAAAAGAGTTTCTTCTCTTCAAATGTATTGTATTTATCACGCCACCATTAATAGTAATATGTATATTGATATTGTTGACTGACAACAAAAGCTGGACTTTACTCACATATTTACTTAGTTGAATGCCCCCAATCAAGTTAGAACGAGCCATTACAATATATGTATGTACGTACAGATTCTTAATACATATTGCGTATAGTAAGAATGTAAACAAGATTGGAAGTAGTAGAGAAGGGATGAATTGGGAAAATGATTCACAAACGCATCCTTCTACACACAAACTGCATAAATTCCAACGTGACTTCCTCTGAAAGCTTTTTATAAATTCCATATTAGTTAGATAAGGGGATAACCCAAATAGGATGAATCACTCTTCTGTATCACCCACCAACAAACAGAACTATAAGATATTTTTCTTTATTTTTATAATCAACTAAGCCTCTGAGCGAATTGAAAAAAATTGGTATGCGTAACTTCTTGCTTTGCTACTTACTTTTCAATGCCTTGTTTAGCACAGCGCATACAATTCATGATAAGGAGACCAAAAGCGAAACGATTTCTACGCGACTCGACTTCTGAAATGTTTTTGCTTTTGTTGATAATCACAAAAAACCACTAACAACAAAAACAATTCCATTGAATGCAAACAAAATTATTAATTATTGATTATAATGAATTATAATACATAGTAGTACATGAGTGAGTGAGTGCATTGTGCGTTTTTTTGATTCTCTACTCTCTCTACTCTCTCTATTCTCCTGTTTTGCATGATTTTATTTATTTTTAACTCGGTATTATTACAAACTATGTGCGTACTCTCTAATCCATATTTTTGATTGTCTCATTTTTGTTTTGTATGCAAACATAAATTGTTTCCTATTATAAATTATTGTAGTTCTGGGTGCGTCGAAAGCCCATTGTATGAGCAAAAAATAAAGGTCCATAGAATCAATGAGTGCTAAAAATAACTCAACAAAGTCCATGTGTTCATTTGATTATAGCCAAGTCATAAATGGAATTTGTCAGGGGTTTGTTTTATCAACGTCATCCACCTTCTTTTTTTACTATTGTATATATTTTCTGTTGATTACTACAAAAAAATACATACATATATTGTATGTACATACAATTGATTTACGCAAATCCAATGATGTAGGCTTACTTCCAAGTTTCACTAATTAATAAAAAAAATATACATTTTATTTTAGGAACCTTTAACACTTGTGTCGCTGCTTTATTCAACAACTAATACAATAATTGTGATAAGAGTTAAAAAATGGTGGTCTATATAAGAAGGGGCCCGTCTTTCGTTTAGTACGAGGTCTGTTGTCCGATAACATCAAGAACGATGTTCTAAGATTTTTTACACATTTCCATACGAAAAACATAATAAATGAGATGACAGCATTGTAGTGAACTTATGTCATCTTTTTACTTATGAATTCGATTTAATGACAAATCAAAGTATTTAAAAGCCGAGAATATTCCATTTGTTTCCATTTAATTGGTTATAACTTAAAAATATCATCAAACTTTTATTGAAGATCAACGAAAACTGCAAGATTTTGATACATTTAAGATAAAATAAATCACATATTTAATTTATTTTTTTTAGAAGTAAAAATTAGTAATTATTAATTATGATAAAAGGTGTTAATGACTACATTTTTCCATGAAGCTAAACACACAAAAATATTTCTAAGCCACTCATTCCTCACTACTCTGACTCCGTAAGACCATCAGGAAATTATCATTTGAGTTATTACATGCTGACTTGTGTTTCAAAAGCGTATTGAATTGGTAAATAGATGCTAGGATAATATCCTTTTAAAATTAGACCCTTACTTTTCGACACTTATTGCTCGAGGACTGCGCATTTTGGTTTTTGGTACCAGATTAACTATTCTATTCTCTTCTATCTGTGTCACGAAATCAGGGTTAGCAAAAGAACAAGTGTTGGACATCTTCGCAGACACCTGCGTAGACTTAACAAAAAACAAAATCATTCTCGTGTTGGAAGCAATAAAATTTAAATTAAAAGTTACCAATTCGGTTGAGGTTTGTGAAATTATAATTATTATTTTGCAAAATATATGGCCGCCAGCATGATATGCTAGCCTAGGTCACTCACGACATTAAACCAGCCTCTGATGAAAATACTTCTGTGGTTTCTCATTGCTTTCTGAAATGCTTCACGGTTTCCATCTTTAATTTTCATATAGAGTAACCACTTTAGTCAAGTATAGACATCCACATGGTAACAGACTTCGAATTCGCCACCATTGCTCTCTAGATGACTACAAATACTAAGCCCATTCATCATGTCAACATAGCCATCCCTGATGAGTAAGTATCTGCGTTGAATGAAAATCTATATGACTACATTTATGTTTCCTTGTAATCAAAGCATCCAAACTCAAATTTAGTGGAAACGACCATCCTTCATTGGCATCTTATTTGCCATTCTCGAACTTTGTTTCAACATTTCTCGAGATCATGAATTGTAAATACGTTGTAGTTCTCGTATCACTACAGTTAACAGCTATAACTTCGATTGCAATTCAGTCGTTTCGTACTTTTTAAAAACTAAAACTACAAGAATTTAAAGTGATTGTTTTTGCCTTTTAAGATTGAAGCCGCATTAAAAAACCAAGTACCAAGTACTCCCAAGTATTACTTTGAGCGATTTTTAACATATTTCTGTAATCCTAGGGGATTGAAATTGATTTTATTATTAAGTTTATTAGTTCACTAGCTCAATGTCTCCTTGATTAGTGCAAGAACTTTCCTATTGATTCTAACAATAGATTTGCTTTATTATAATCATCTATCATTGATCGTTCGTATGGCAATAACAACGGAAATATTTCTCTTTTTAAATTCAAACTTCTTAGGCTCTCAAGGGAGAGGTAGTGTCACGCTTCTGTCAGTGGCTCATAAGTAGACATTTAAAATGTTCACAGAATGTGTATTGCACGCGCAATGATTTTTAGTTTTTGTTCTCATCTACATCAAGAACATATTGTACTACAACATAATATAGTAAGTTTCTATATTTGAACAGCTTGCGCAAATATTGTTAGAGCAAATAATAAACAAAAAAAAAAAAAAAAGTTGTGTCACTCATCGTCGTTAGGGTTATAAATATTGGAGTATTTAAGAAATATGTATATAACATAACGACGACGACGGCGATGATGATGAAGTTGATGAAGTCATCAACAATAACAATATCAACATTTAGTAAGAAATGACTAAAAACTTGCAAACGCGATAAGGATGTGTTCTTTCGTCTCTGTGTTTCTTTTGCTTCAAATACGCGCAACAATGACGATATTTCATGGTAAAACAAAATTCAAGTACTTCGAAATTCTTGTTGTGTGTGTATTATTATTTATATTGGCACAAAAATAAACTAACAAGTTAACTAAAGATAATAAAATATTTTTTAGATTTTGTTGAATGCCATCATCAATATTTTTTTCCCCTATTTTATTTGATTTGTTTGTACAATTTTCTTCACACATTTTTTGATCATTTTAGTTACATTATACATAGAAAAAGATTACTGACAATATTTCTGGAATTTCAACTCACATATTTGCACACGTTAGTTATACTTATTTCTTAGCTAACATCAAAACATACAGACACAGACAAATATTTACTTATATTTGATTTGATTTGATTCATATTTTTAAATGCGATTCGTACGTAAGAATTCATCAGCATCCAAATCATCATCTTCATTATCTGTGACAATACTATAACTACTCTTACCACCAAGTTTCTCTAGGTGAGTAGCAAAGAACTCTTCAACTGTATCCGTATTCCATTTGGTTATTGACAATGTTTCTTGTACTTTGCCACTGGCATCAAGCAACTTCACTATGGGATCCAAGCCACGGACATACTTAATCTGTAGATTTGGGAACTTGGCTGGTCGACCGCTTTGAATGAAAGCTTGAATTTGTGGATATGCACGGAATTTACATGTACACACTTCAAGTATCGCTTTGGGATAACGACGCTGAGCGGCAGGTAATTGATCCTGGGTGCAGCATTCTTTGCAGTGAGGTCTATGTGCGGATGGAATAGAGAATAATATAAAAATTGTTTCGTACGTTTTGTAATCATAAGTAAGCCACACTCACTTGATAGCCTCTAAACCGAAATCATTGAGTTTATCACAATTAGAACACATTAATTGGGCTTTAATGAAACCCAATTCTCGGCAATCGTGGGCTGTGAATTCGGCATGAATACGATGTGACTGTTGATTAAAAAGAATGAAATCTCAGACTTTGATTTGAGTCTATTGTAATTTTCGATTTGACTTACCAAACATGCTAAAAGCAGAATTAGGCAATATTTTAACATATTTATTTATTTATTAAGTTTTTAAATAAATGTACACAAATTTTCTTGCCGACAACACATCAATCAACACAATTGCAATAAATAATGCCGGCATATGGCAACGCTGTCAGCTGTGTCTATTAAGTGTGAGTGCTGCCAGATCATCTGATTTGTAGATTTCAACAGTTTTGCTTTGTTAGGCGGTCTTACACTCATGATTTACCCGTTAAATTGAATTTGTAATGTGGTGAGTTATGATTATAAAACTTTAGTTTTTATTTATTCACTTTGGAATAAAATTTGGCAAAAAAAATAACTTACAACAGACAAGAAGAATGTAAATAAATATTTACTTTATGATTTGCTCAGCTTACAACTTGTGAATATTAATTTCATTGGCTAATTTTATAGTTAATTGCTGGCAAATACATATGATGAGTTTGAATATTCTTTAAACATGTAACTCATCATGTTACCAAGTTTCTCAATGGACCTATTGTTGATTCAGTTAGTAGTAAATATAAACAAGCGCAGAGTCTATGCCCAAATCATTGCCACAGTATGGGAACCGATGCTAAATCTCAACAGAAAGGAGTGCAAGACAGGACAGGTAGTTGAGAACCAGACCACTGAACGATGCAACTTCATTCCGATGCCTCAAAAGATTACAGTAGGGTTCCCTACTGCAATGCAGTGGACAGTGCAATGGGCACACCAGGCAGCTGAATGTGCATGTCAATACTCTTGCTATGGTCCTTACTACAAGAGATTGGCCGAGAAGATTGAAAGGCTCCAACCTTCTGTTCCGCGACATACGAGTAAATGAATCAAACCTAATTCTTAATAAGCGTTATATTAATGATTTCGCTTTTGCTTAGGAAATTACGCCATGTCGAGTTAATGCTGTTTTTTGCTTGCCCAATTCGATTGTTGATTTGTTTGGTGAAAGACATCTTTGGTGAGAGAATTACACCAAGATAACAGTACTCTGATGTTATCTTCACTCGTTCTTGCTTGTAAGACCACATTTCTTGGGCCGAAAGTCGACCTCCCTTTCTGAACACCATTATTTCTGACTTCATTAGGATTACTTCCATACTCCATTTTAAACAATAGTCCTCTAACTTATATATCATTGATTGGAGCACATTCACATCATCCGCTAGTAGTACTATATCATCCGCGTAGATTAACACTCTTATGTTTGTCCCATCAATATCTAGATCACCTTCCAAATTTTTGTGGATATCATTTTGAGTAAGGGCGACAGTAGACAACCTTGTTTTACCCCAGAATAAGTATCAAAGACATTTGGCATTTCATCACCAGTCCATACCACGTACTTCGTGCCTTTGTAGATATGTTCTATTACTCTTAATATTTTTGGTTAAAGGCAATTTCGGCAAACTAAGCGTGATATTAACACTTGATTGGAATTTTTAAAATGAACTCATATAAAAAAAAAAACAAGTCTATTTGTACCTCTAATTATGCACCAGAATGATGTATGTACTTTTCTTATTATGAGTGATTGCGTTGAGCAATGAAAGAGGGGGTTACATATAGATTTTCTGTTGGTTTATTAAATAAATTGATTTATTTATCCTTAATAATTTTTTGGTAAGCCATATTTCGAGAAAGACAAGACTGTTTCTCATCACAATGAACATATTGTGGGAAACATTCTATGGGTTTGGTATACGAACGAGTATTCTGTCGATGAGTGATTAAGTCCACATTTAACATTTAGTATGGTTGAATTCTCTAAACTAATTTAATGAATGTTGTTAATAGGCAGAATCTTATTAAATAATGAGATTAATTGTAAATCCCCTAAAAACATATAAGATAAGAATATTAAATAAAGTTTTTTTTGCAATTAAAACAAGATAACAACTAGTTTCTATAGATTTCGATTAACCATACAAATTTGACATTAATTGAGAAATGATTTAAAAAAAAAAAATGAAATAAAAAATAAGATTGATAATGTAAAACGACGCAATAACCTCGTAAAACATATAAAATGTTATTTCGTATTGCATAAGACAATTCAATAGAATAGAAAACATAGATTATTGTAATTTTTTTTTTTTTTGAGTTAAATTATTATTTTTCTACTACTACTTGATTTTTATTGTTTATTTATACAATTAATTTATTACAAAAAAATTTTTTTTTATCTCTTATTATTTTCTATTTTCTTTCAATATTTATAATGTTTTCTACTCTAACCAGAAACTTGTTAATCGATGACTAAGTGCGAACGAATTGTACTAGTACTAGATACATATTCAACAATTCTGTTGATGTTTCCATGAACATGACCTTATATTTTATACAAATAAGTACATACATCATCATCATCATCATTTCTAAAATGGATAGATAGGAAGGAACTCTTTAACCTATTCTATTATTGTATGTACAATAGTTTAATAATAAATTAAATATGTAATTGCAAAAATTTCTTAGCAAATTGATCATTTGATTTGATTGAATGAATTTCAAAAAATTCCTAATTGAACTTTTTCATTAATATTTTATTTATTATTTAGGTGGAGTTATTGGGATGATGGTGGTGGCGGCGGTGGTGGTATTAAGGGGTATCAAAAGGGTACAAATTTAGATGAGTTTGTGCGCAAATATCATAAACGACGACAATGACAGTTCCATGATAATTTCCATTTTCGATATGAAAGATGAAAGATGAGAGTAGCCTGTTGTAATTAACACCAATTTATGAAGTGCTTAACAATTACAATAACAAATACTATAAATATGAACTTTCAGGTTGGGATGATGCTAATGTTGAGATAAAATGATGATATTTTTCTACCTTACTTTATACAATACTTACTACATACATATTTGTATATTGTGTGTATATTATATTTATTGTGGCTATTTATTTTTAATTTATTTTTTTTTAACATTTTCCATTTTTTTATATTGTTGTTGTAGCTATAGTTGTTATTGTTGTAGTTGTTATAGCTGTTTATTATTTTTATTTTATTTTTATTTTTTTTTCGCACAATCGTCGTCGTCATGTTTTGTGTTGAGGTGAGACATAAAAAGCGCGTTCGAATGCATTTCAAAAACAGTGAACTTGTTAGTTCCGTGGTGTAAACAACAGAAAAACAGTTAAAATGATAAAATTGGTAAGAGATGCATACGCAAACATACACACCAAACATTCCCCATGTCATCATCATCATCATGATGCAGTTTTATGTATTTTTTTAACTGTACTTTTAATAATCTATACAGTTAATCCTAACATCGGCTTTGTTGGCTATCAGTGTGGCAGCGCCACCAAGTAATGATCGTTTGCCTATAAGCCCGATTCATGCAGATCATAAGGATGTACCACATGTCCCAGCTGAGGATCTATCAACATTATCAAAATCATCAGAAGAAAGTCGTAAGGAACTTGAAAAGGAATTAGGAATACATCGTGAAAGGCGCGATCATCATGAAGGACATGATAAATCGAATGAGAAACATGATCGTGTTAGTGGTGGTGACAAGAAGGCACAGGTACTGGCCAAACCATTACCGCTTAAGCATGAGGAACCCAGCAAACATGAACATAAACGGGATGTTGTTGCCGATAAGCAACCCGAGAAACCAGCCGCAGTTTTAGTACATGAACAACAACACAATCCTCATGGAATTGCTTTGAAGGATCCTCTTGCGAAACCAGAAGAAAAGAAAGAAAATCCCTTAAGTTGCCAGTGCAAAAAAGAAAAACGTGATGTTCATGAACTCCCTGCTGGTAACTGTCAGTGTCCAAAGGAAAAACGTGATGTTCCACGTCCAGAAGATGATCATAAACCTGAACAGAAACCTAATGAGCACCCACATGATGATCAGAAGGATAAGGATAATAAGAAAGATTCTTCTGAAGAGTCATCTGAGGAATCGTCAAAGGAAAAGAACAAAAATACCAAATTACATGGAAGTCAACGCCAAAAGCGTGATATCCATGAACTAACCAAAGAACATGATGAAAAAGCAAAGAAATCATCTGAAGAATCTTCGAATGAATCCAAGGAAGAAAATAAGAAGAAGGACGGCACAACAACCACATCATTGCCAGCGCTCTCCCTTCATGGCAACCACAAGCGTGATGTACCCGTGCCAACTGTACCCAAGCATGAACATCCAGCTTCCAGTGAAACACCAAAACCTGATACTAACAAGGATGGTAAAGTCCAAGTAGAAGATTTGAGTTCTCATATTCCACCATCGGCCAAGCCCAGTCACGCACATACCGCCACAGTTGCTCACACCACACACCACACTACAACTCCTGGTGTACATCCTTTGATTAGCAATGAGCCAAAACCCATCAAATCACTAAAGTGAGGAGTAAGAATAGTTTGAAATGCCAGTTTTCCATTGAAATGTAGTTAACATTAATTATTGCTTTTCTCAGACCTCATGATCAAGCTTAGAGTTGAAATGAACCGGTTTTTTTGATAAATGACACGAGAAGGCGCTTCCACTATGTAAAGAGGCGTTAATTAAGGTATCACGATATATTATTACAATAAAATCACAATCAACTGTAATTATAAATGTAAATAAATACAAAATTTTGCTTTAATTTCTTGGAAAAAGAATATCAACGTTACACGTCTTATTCTTTCACCTCTCCCAAACATCATTTAACATAGTGTGTAGATTTTATTACAAAAATAAAATATAAAAAAAATCTATAATTATAAAATACAATAATTTAAACAGAACAGAAACTGAACTTAATTATTATTCAATGAGTTGCATCAACAAAATACTCAGAAGTCTTAAAAACCGGCACCGCTTGGTATTCATTATTTTTAAGATTAGTACGCGGTGCATCGCTTGCTCCACCATTATTGCTGCCGCTGCTGCTACTGGTACCTTTAGCTTTGGCTAATAGAGGTTTCAAAACAAGTCCCTTGAAACTATAATCGGTAACATGTAGTTCCTCTTCAGCTATATCCACAGAACGTTCAACTTGATTGAGATTCTCATTCACCATTGCAACGAATTGTTCCAAGTTATCGATGCGTTGACGGAGTTGATCAAAATTATCACTAAAATTTATTATGCCGCAAACATTATTCGCCATGATGCTATTGGATTCAGCACGAACCTATGGAAAACAAAGATAAAGTGATCTAAATTAGGATATCTCTTGTGTTATTAATATAGAGGTAGGTTTTTTATGGCTTCAGTTCACGAGCACAAATTGAATCCAAATTGTCAACTCAAGAACTTGGCTAACCAAACAACCAACAATAGTGATAATAAAATGAAGTCATGTCCAATTGTCAGCGTAGCCCATCATTCAGATACTTGAAATTTTAAACCTCGTTCATGGTTAGAAATTGGGCAGTATCAAATAACCTCCGAACATTCTACATAAGTTTGTTCTTGATTAATGAAAATATCTTTGGTAAATGCTTTCGCTGGAAATTAGGATCTTAAGATAGTTCAAGAATTTCATCTTTTACCTTATAATACTAATGTGCGGTTCACACATACAATTTCTAAGTACTAATCATTACTTCTTGATCCAGAAAGAAAAACAGAAAAGTCGTTTCTCATTATCTCATGCATAAGATATTCAGAAAAGTGGACCTTCCTTTAAGCTTTCTAAATTGTTCACTGATTGATTCATTTTGGTATAAAATCTATTTGGTTTATATCAGTGAACATTCTCACATATTTTCTAGTAGTTTGTGAACATGGGTACTGCGAATATTATTCTATTTATACTGCACTTTATCCGAATTTTTGAAGCCTTCCCTTCTCCAATTGCAAAAACGTTCGCTCTGATTGAGGTCTGGGCCGACCTCTACTTCAACTGTAATGGTGACTCTGACATCAAACTCAGAGTTTTACACCGACTATGCTTTGGATCATCATTTGTCTTGATAATTTCCTCATGCTTGGTATATGAAACAACGTCCGAAGTCGTTTGCATAGGTTTTTATAAGACACTATATTCTACATTCAAGAGTTCTGTTATATCTACGGAGATAAAGAGGAATGTGATAGCATCCAACAGCTTCTACATGTCTTATCTGCTTTTATTCTTCTCACAAAAACTTTTCTGCGAAGATTTAGGCAGCTTGAAAAATTTGCCAATGGTGGACTTGGCACTTTTTGTTAATTCTGCAGATTCATTCAATTCATTCATTCAGGCATCACAGTACACTATAAGGCTTCTGGGTGAGTTCTCTCGTACGGCAAGCGGCATAATCAGTGAGTGAGCAGAACTGCTGATTTAGAACTTTATCAGGAGGCAGGTGGCCTTATTTGTAATAGTTTCATTGAGATTTGTAACCTCGAAATTCTACTTTGCTTAATTCCCAAAAGTATCCAATTACTCATAACGAGTTATTAGCAGAAAATAACTTACACTGGCCAGAAGAGTCTCAAATTCATCCAGACGAGCCAACATGTCTTCAATATTTGTGCACAATGGATTTATCTATTTTGTATAGAGAAATTCAAATGATTTATTTGAGATGAATTTTTGTTAATCTGTTGACATACCTCCCTATCCAGATTAGTGCTTTGAAGGATTTTGGCATAATCCTGGGCAGTTTGTTCAACCATTTTTTTAATGAAAACAAAAAGAAAATAAAAAAACACTGCAACTAAAATAAAACAACACAAAAACTAATCTGTTGATGGTGTGTGAGTGAGATGGTGATATCGATTGCAAGATGAAGATATGGTAGCCAGCTGATTTTCAGTGTTGAGAAATAACAGAAGATTAAAAGTAAAGAAGAAGAAGAATATAAACTGAATTGTTGAAAAATTCATGCGAAAATTAAGAAGAAACATAAAGGTTTTCTTGTAAACGGTATAACGGAATATAAAGCGATGAGTAATTATCGTGGAATTGGTGGTGGTGGCTACCCATATAAAACGAATCAAAACAAAACCAGTGGACCTTCTATGAATGCAGTACCGCCGCCACCAGCGACACTCGGTCGTGCCGGCGGTAACTTTAACCGAAGTGGCCTTGGTTCAAACTTAAGTGGAGTAAAGTCTTCTGGAGTGGGAACATCGAAATATGGATATTCCACATTGGATTCGATTAGTCAATATACAAATAGTCATAACTATATTGGTAAACGGAAGGCGCATACAGATGATGATTATTTCGATGATGACGATGATCAACAACAGACGTCAGCTACATCTGCAGCTGCATCAGAACAAATGTATCAACCGGCGCCTGGTTCACCGGGAGTAGCAGCTGCACCGAGTAAAGATTCTAGTGATTCAGAAGATGATCCTTTGGATCAATTCATGGCAGGCATAGAGCAGCAAGTGCAAAAGGAAAAAGTAAAATCAATAGACACTAAAGCGGCTCCTGTTGCGGCTCAGGATAAAGGTGCCCGTTTCGACATCGATGACGAGGATGATGAGGAGAGCTATTATCGTTATATGGAAGAGAATCCGAATGCTGGCCTGCGCGATGATGGGTCTGATGTAGAAATCGATTATGATGAAGATGGCAATCCGATAGCGCCTCCAAGAAAAAAGGAAATCGATCCATTGCCACCGATTTATCATTCTGAAATTGATTATGAACCGTTTGAAAAGAATTTCTATACAGCTCATGAAGACATCACGAATTTGGATGAGGAAGGCGTACGTGAGTTGAGACGTACTCTCGGTGTAAAGGTAACTGGTCCAGAGCCACCGAAACCGGTGACATCTTTTGGACATTTTGGCTTCGATGAGAATCTTTTGAAGGCGGTGAGACGCGCCGAATATACTCAGCCGACACCAATCCAAGCACAAGCCATACCGGCGGCACTTGGAGGTCGTGATATAATTGGCATTGCAAAGACTGGTTCCGGTAAGACGGCGGCATTCGTTTGGCCCATGTTAGTGCATATTATGGATCAAAGGGAAATTCGAACGGGTGATGGACCAATTGGTCTGATATTGGCACCGACCCGTGAGTTGTCACTGCAAATCTACAATGAAGCAAAGAAATTTGGTAAAGTCTACAATCTGAATGTGGTCTGCTGTTATGGTGGTGGCTCTAAGTGGGAACAAAGTAAGGCGCTGGAGCAGGGTGCTGAAATAATTGTAGCTACGCCAGGCCGCATGATTGATATGGTCAAAATGAAGGCAACCAATTTAAGGCGAGTCACTTATCTGGTGCTGGATGAAGCAGATCGCATGTTTCACATGGGTTTCGAACCACAAGTGCGTTCCATATGCAATCATGTACGACCTGATCGTCAAACGTTGCTGTTCTCTGCCACATTCAAGAAACGCATTGAACGTTTAGCTCGCGATGTCCTCACCGATCCCGTGCGCATTGTGCAAGGTGATCTTAATGAAGCCAATCAGGATATTACTCAACATGTTTATGTTATGCCGAATCCATTGCAAAAATGGAATTGGCTCCTGTGCCATCTTGTCAAATTTCTATCCGAGGGCAGTGTCTTGGTATTCGTTACCAAGAAGGCAGATGCGGAGACGGTGGCCAACAATTTACTTGTTAAAGAATTCAATTGCTTGCTCTTGCACGGTGACATGGATCAGGCGGATCGTAACAAAGTGATTACGCAGTTTAAGCGTAAGGAATGCGATATACTAGTAGCAACAGATGTTGCTGCTCGCGGCCTCGATATACCACACATTCGGAATGTGGTGAATTATGATATTGCACGTGACATTGATACGCATACACATCGTATTGGAAGGACAGGACGTGCGGGTGAGAAGGGCACCGCTCACACACTTGTTACCGAAAAAGACAAAGAATTTGTGGGTCATTTGGTACGTAATTTAGAAGGTGCCGATCAGGAAGTACCACAGGACCTTATGGAATTGGCCATGAAGAGTTCATGGTTCCGTAGCTCACGATTTAAACAAGGCAAAGGCAAAAAACCAGTAAACAATTTTGTTGGTTTAGGTTATCGCGAGAAAGGAGGTGGCGGTGGTGGCGGTAGTTCTAACTCGAAATCATCGTCACAAACACGTGCCAATGATTCATTTACCTCCACAAATAAATCATTTTCTGCAGCCGGACCTGCTACAGATCGTTATGCTGCTATGCGTGAAGCTTTTCGTTCACAATATCAGTCACAATTTCGTGCATCCAGTGATCGGACCTGGGAGCAAACAGTACCAGAATCAGGTGTATTTACAGCACCGCCACCACCATCATCTGCTGATCTTGGCGCAACAGCGAGTAACAACGACACGGCAAGCTCAGCCAGCGATGCAAAACGTGGTAAAAAGAAGAGTCGCTGGAATTGAATCGTCGGTTCATCACAAACATCACCATCATCATTTTTGAAAATAATAATACATTTATAATCAATCCCAAATAATGTTTAGCTCTTATAAGAATCATTCATGTATTTCATTTAAACTAAGCTGAAGGACTTATATTTACTTATATTGCATGCATGCATTCGTAAACATTTGAGTAAAGAAAACTTAACACAACAAAAAACAAAACCTAGTTGGATTTCCTTATGACGATTAATTAATTCATTAAGAGGAGTCTTCGCTGTTCGCTGGAAGTTCAACTTTAATTGTCATTATGAACGAAAAGAGACTTCAAAAAATTTCATAGTACAAACTAATGGGTCTCTTCACAGATTATATAAAGAAAAGGCGGAAGGTAGTTAGGTCATCAATGCTATCTCAATTAAGCCTGCATTGTATTAAGTCTCATAAAATTTGCGATACCTATTCATTCTAGATAACCATTGCCTAGATTTCGGAGTCTGCTCTAATTTTAACCACCACATTGTTCATGCAAATCTCTTCATTACATGATTTACAATGGTTATTAAGACTGTGTGTTGACCTGTTAAGAAACCTGAGACTATATGGATATCTTTCTGAGTTAACATCAGAGAACTCCCCATTCTTTTGCGAGAGCTGTAAGTCATGCAGGTTTTAGCTACTCTTATATTTTGTTTCGAGCCAGGGCTTCTTCAAATTCTTAATCAATTTCTTAAGAAAAGTCGATATATTCATATGCAAATTAATCTCTAAATATTAGAGATACCGAATTGGCTAAAATCGTGTCTTTATAGTATTCAGCTCTGATGGTTCCTAAGATGACGGATATGAAATAATAAACCTAATCATGTGGTTACACACATAAGAAGCGTAAATTTGTAAGGTTATTATAAGACATATCTGAATGAGGGAAGGAATACGACAATGTGATTTAACTTATCTTTTCCATTATGATTCTTACAAAATGTATAATAATTATTTATCTTAAGAACTGCAAAGCGTCATTACAATAGATCATTTAGGTCCTTTAAAGTAAAATCTTCCCTTAACAAAGGCTCTCTGTGTCTATTGAAACCCATGTTTGGAAACGTTTTATCAAAATCCATAGGATAAGATACTAAAGCAGTGAACTATATTATAAGTTTGTCATAAAGTAAGCAGTAGACAAAAGGAGACATCGGAGACCCCTACGGTATGTACCTATCAAACTGAACTTTGGACATTATACCTAAGTTTCTTACCAATATCCAACAATCGTGTAAGTTTCAATATCATAGGAATACTGGATCGTAAAGCTCCTATACAAATATTTGAGTCTCAGTGTTAAAATGCTGTATGTGTACTGACTCTACCCTAAGCATAAGGCAAAAATGCTTTCTAGGGGCATAGGCGAAGTTAAACTTCTTTTTACTTGTTTTATCATAAAATAATTTTAAAAAATTCTAACATCATTTCTTTTCGTAATTATATAATTTATATTTGCTTTTTTTTCATTAAAATTACACTTAAACTAGGCATTAAATTAAGATATATATATATATATTTATTTATATATAATTTATTTCGTTTTGCGTTTTTATATTTGAAGAATTTATTTATTTACATAATTTTTCTTTTTTTTCTTTTCGCTTTCTGTTTTTGAATGATTTGCTGCTAAATATAATTAAATGTGTTTTTTATTTTGAATAAAATCACATTTTCGCGTTAAATATTTTTGTTTGTTATTTTTATTAATTATTAAACGTTATTTGCTTAATATTGTTGTTATTTTGTTTATATTTTGTTTGATATCGAAGCGAGAGAAAATTTGAAGCCATAATTTTTATATTTATTTAAATAGTTCATTAGTTTAATCATTTAATTTTTAAATATTTTCTTTTAATTAGAGCATATTGTTTTACAATGAAACCACTACGATTTATATATATATATATAATAATTTTTTATTTATTTGTTAATATTTATATATATATATATATATAAATTATTATTATTAGAATTTTTAATTTAATGTGATTTATTTATATTTATTTTGTAAAGAACATTGAGAAAAAGTTAAGATTTATTTAGCTACACATTGACACATTTTGTTGTTGTTGTTGTTGTTTGTATTTTATTTTTATTTTTGAAAATTTAATTTTTAATTTATTTATTTTTTATTTTCATTTGTTAATTATTCGCTGTGTGCAATATTTTTTAAGTTTTATTGATAATAAATTTATTATTAAATTTAATTTAAAAATTTCACTACTTTTTTGAAATATTTTGTTTTTTATATATTTAAATTAATTATTTAATTTTTATTTTCTGGATTGGTTTATCTTTCTCTTTTCAAAATGTTAATCAAAAATTTTCGGATTCATTTGTCGTTCTCTTGTTTGTTTGTTTCTTGTGTTTTTTTTTCGTTTTTTGTATTTTTTTATATATAAAAATTGGTCCGTATTTTACCAGTTAATTTAAAAATAAATTAAAACTGAAGAGATGGCGCTGAAAAAGAAATAATTAAAATTAAATAAAACAAAACAATAAAAACAAAAATATCGATGGAAATTGTTGCTTTGAAATATGATTTTTTATTGATTTTTTTTTCAAGTTTTTTTTTTCACTTTTTATTTAATAAGTTTTTGCGATTTAAATATATTTATATGTATTTATAATATTTTTTTTTTTTATTTAGATTCTTGCTTAAACTAATAAACTATGTAATTCTTTTAAATATAATTTTATTATTTTATTTATAGATATATTTAATTTTGTTTAGTTTCATTTTATTTATATTAATATTAGTTGATTTCTTTTTATTTTTATTTTTTTTTATGTGTTTATATTTTACTTAGTCATTTATTATTATTTAATTTTAATATTATTATTTATATTATATAAAATAATTAAAATTATGCAACAATTAAAATTTATTATTTTTTATTTTTGCTTATATTTGTTTATAAATGTAATAAAATTGTTGGGATTTTATTTAGTAATTTCGCTTGTTTTCTTAAATTTTCATTTTTATATTTTTTATATTTGCCATAATACTTTGTACAATAAAAACATTTAATAAAGAAATGTTTTTAAAATGTTTGTGTTTTTCTGTTTTTGTTGTATTTTGTTGTTTTTTAACATAAAAAATAAATCATCTCATACCAAAATAAAAATATTGTATTTAAAAATAAAATAAAAACAAAATTTATGTCTAAAAAATTCACGTAATAAAAATAAAGAAATTTTAAACATTCGTTTTCTTTTTTTTTTTTGTAGGCAACAAAACATGGGGGCATGGATCTGGGCGGGGCATGGAAATTTAAATTCGTAATTTGCTTTAAAGGAAAATTATTTAAAATTTTTCTTTTTATTTATTTATAATATTATATATAAAAAAAATTATTATTTAATTTAACTGAATTTCAATAATGACTGTGTGTTGTTAGTGTTGTTGTTTTTGTTGGGTGTAGAGTCTGGTATTTTTTTTTTTTTTTTATTTAATGTATATTTTTGTTGTTTATTTAAATGCCAATTAATTTAATTAATTTTAATTAAATTTTAAATCACATTTCATGTTTTATTTTAGTTTTTCTATTTTTCAAATTATTTCAAAAGTTTTTCATTTTCTTATTTGATTCTCTCTGATTATTTTTTGTTTGTTTTAAGTTTCCTTGTTGGTTTTGTTGTTGCTGCTTCGCTTAGCAACATTTAATCTTAAGTGGGCGCATGGTTAACAACAAAAAATTCTTGTAACATATTTTGCCATGTTTTTTTTTTTCTGTTTTCCCTTTTACAATTTTTATTAAATATATATTTTTTTATTTATAATTAATAATACTATATACAAAAGTTAAGGAAATTGTAGATTTTATTCTACTAGTTCAACTCTTCTCATCCTTTAAATCTTCTTTGTTTGAATCTTTCGCACAATTCTTTCGTTTTTTTTTTTTTGTTTTTGTTTTTAAACTTATGCATTATTATTTTTATTTACAATTTTTATTTTATTTTTTTTTTTTCTTTTATGCTAAATATATTTATGTATTTATTTTTTTTTTTTGTAATATACTGCAGCTTTTGTTGTTATTGCTGCTGTTATTTAATACAAAAATGTGCACAAAACAGAGAATTTTTGTGTATGTTTTCTAGTGAAGAAAATTCGTTAGTGTTCAAATTCAATCGAACAACGTCGCCAGCAGATCATCGCTTGCATTGTTATTGCTAGAACCACTTGAGGGTGGCGTATTCAGATCAGGCTGGGGATCCAAATAGGATAGAATTTCCATGGGATCAACATCTTGCAAGAGCTATACATTATAATAATAATAATAGATTAGTTAAATGTAAGAACATATTGTATTTAGGGTTATAAATGATGAACAACTTACATTCAAATCATGCGCTGTGTCATTGATGGCCGCCTCAAAGTTACCCAATTCTGCATTTAAATCGGTGTCGCTGAATTTCATATTTGTTTGCGGGTTCATTAGTGAATTGAGTATCTGCTCCTGTTGTGATTGTTGTGACTGCTGCTGCTGCTGCTGCTGCTGTTGTTGTTGGTTGTCATTGTTGCCATTGACGCCACCATTCAAGCCACCCATACGACTTGGTGTTCCTGGTGTTTGTGGTGAATTGTGACCTGTGCTACTATTGTTATTTGCATTTGGTGTGCCACCGCTTATGGGCTCATTGTGCGCAGAACTGACACTTGGTGGTCCACCAGGTGTCATGGGATGGCTAACTGCACCAGGTGTATGCGGTGTATGTGGCATCTGTGTGTACAAATGAGTCATGAAACAAAGAGAACTAAATTTTAAGCCTTAAAACTAACTTACCTGATCGCTTAGTGACTTTTCCATGGCATTCAACTGATCAAGTGAGTTGACAGAGTCATTATTGTTAGGCATTGAGCCATCATTTTGATTGTTATTAAAGTTATCGAAGCCATTGTTACCACCACGATTGCCACTGTTTCGAGAGAGAGAGAGATTGAAGATTTCATTATAGATTTGTTGTCAAGGCTGTAATGTTATTTGTTTGCTTCTACTTACACTTGTCCACCTTGCATCATATTGCCACTGGCTATGGAGTTCATGTCGTGCATTGTATATGGACTCATCGCCTGCGAGTTGTCCCATGTTGGTAGTTGTGTTGAGCCTGGCGACATTACTTTGGCAATGTCATCGCAAAGCTCTTGTTTAATTGTGGGCATATTATTTGGTACACCACCATTGACAGGAGTGCCAGGATTTGTGCCGGCAGACATGGGTCCAGTGGGTGTTACACCATTGCCAGGTGTATTATTCGATGCATTTGGCATGCCGTTACCAGTAGCGCCACCTCCAGTGGTCACACCATTATGTTGTAACGCCCGCCAATTGGCTGAGGAATCAATGACGACCTCATCAACTTCAGTGTTGCCCAGCGTATTGAGAATGGCCCATATATATTGATCAATTTCAAGGCTCTCGGTGAGCGCTGGTTTACTAAAGAGTAGCAGATTAAAGCAATAAGTAATTTTATTAAAGGTGCTTGGGGGAGTTTTTGATTTTGTTTGACTTACTTGCACTCAGGACAGCGCCATGCGCCACGTTCGCTATTGATCATTAAATATGCTTCCAAATCGAAACACTGCACATGTTTGCATTCGTGACCACGTGCCGGTAAACGTATTCGAGATTTTGTTATCGGACATTTCAATGAGATCTTAGCACACTGATTCGACGGATCATTGGCGCCATTATTGCCATTGGATGGTGTGGGATTAGTGCCGTCAGCATTGGCTGCTCCAAGGCTAAAGTTACGCTTGATCTTAGCGACACTATGTTCGAGCGGCAACAAATTCCGTTTGTGTAGACTTTGTAAAACTTGTCGCACTGATGGTCGATGGACTAGTTGCAACACAAACAAATGGGACTGCACACAGAGAAAGAGAGAGACAGGAGAGAGTGATTTCATTAGAAACAACACCAAGTAATGAATAATTCCAATTAAATACTTACACAACAGCAGGAACTAGCGGTCAATTGCAGCGTATTGCGTCCAGGCTGGCATACTGACTTCAGATAAAGCGGCCTCAATGCTTGGCCATTTTTCTCGGAACGCTCAATATTAAGCGGATTTGCATTCGCAGAGACGGTGACTGTATGCGGCCAATTAGTATTCATTTGTCGATCATCCTGATGGAAGCATTTCAACTGCAGTTCAAGGTCGGAACTATTTTTGATAAAATCAAGAAATCAGTGAATTAATTGAATGGTCACGTCTTTTATTTGGGTTTGTGATTTACTTACCGACACATGAGTGTGTTGTAGACATTCTGTTTGAGATGGAACACGTGATTGCTGACGGAGAGATTGTGCAATAGGCGGAACGGTGGAAGTATGATGCCATCACGCACAGGGAATGTCAGTCTCATCTCTTCACCTTTAAAATGAAAAAAAAAAAAAAAAAAAAAAATCCTATGAAAATCGATTCAAATATTGACTACCATAAAATAGACTTACTGTTGTCCATTGGTGGTTTAATGTCGGGATTCGGACTGACATAGGGTACACTGCAGGCGGGTGTTAATGGCGGCGTTGGATTACCAGGAACTGGACTGTGCTGATAGTTTTGCTGGAAACTGTAAACCAAGAACAAATAAATTATTAAACATCAACTAATTGATTGCAATAAAAAAACTCACCCTTGATTCTGATACGGATTGCCAGTAGACGCTACACCGCCCGGACCAGCCGGACACATGCTTCCCTGACTACCGACACCACCGCCCATAGAGCCAACTGGACCACCACCATTGCCGCCACCCGGATAGAATTGTGCTTGGTGTGCATTGGGTCCATAACCGCCGCCAGCACCACCTTGTGGCATAAACCTTTGACCCATACAACCTGGGCCCATGCCAGCGCCAGCACCTCCAACTCCAGGTCCCATTGGACCCATGCCTGGTCCGGGACCCATACCAACTCCTCCAGGTCCCATGCCACCTGGTCCCATACCACCTCCACCAGCACGTCCATAACCACCGGCCACACCCATTGGTCCACTGCGACCATAAGCACCACCATTTCCACCTTGCATAGGCAATGGCACCCCGTTACCGCCAGCTTGCGGATGCATTTGTTGCCCGTACGGCATACCGCCATGTGGTTGTTGTTGCTGATGTGGAGGAACATTTTGTGCGTTGGGATACATGGCAGCACGTTTTTGTGCTGCATGCATTTGTGGATGTGGATAAGGTGCCATGCGACGCTGATTCTGTTGTGGATAACCACCGTTGGCCATGCCTTGCATTTTGGCCATGGGATTCATAGCTGCAGCGCCATTCATCTGCTGTTGTGACATAACGCCACCACCACCACCTCCCATTCCAGCGCCAGGTGGCATACCGCCAGCGCCCATTGACATGCTTTGCATTTGATTCATTGGTGACATCTGTAAGAAAGAATTTAAATGACATTGATCAGTGATGGTGATGATTAGTAATAGAATATATCATTTGTAAGTAAGTAATACCATAAACTGAAACAATCAATTGTTGTAAGTACTTTGGTTATAATCTTTAATAAAATGGCACACGTGCATGATGAGCTAAGGAGCCATAGTCGCCACAGTTGTTGCAACGACGCCGACGACGTGACATATTCGTTGCACAGTCGTCATTGTTGTCATTGATTATAAAAGTGCATTGAATTGTGTTCTAAACTCAGTTGATGACGTAAACTGACTGACTGCATTCATCATCCTCCTAACCACCATTGTGTTGCTGTTGCTGTTTATAAGTATTTTATTGTAATGGCACACGACATTTGTTGACGACTTAGTAGCTGCACCTGGTAATTACACCATCGACGCCCTCCCGCCCAATTGGGACCTACGACCGACAGATCGCGGATCACGCTTGCGGTTTGGCATGTGCAAACAATTAAAATTGCTATTGAAACAGCAACAACCAACACAATACAACACAACAAATAATCGCGTTCTAAACTTTTGAATTGTTGGCAAAGCAAAGCACGAGAAATCAACAACATTTTACTCGATGAGTAGTTTTTATTTTGTTGTATTTTTAACTAATTTACTGCGTATTAATAGCAGTAGAAATGCTGCTGCAATATTATTTCTAATTTGTCTAATTGGAATTGTTTCTTTCTACTCTTCTTCTTTTTATCTCTTCTTTCTTCCTTTTGCATTTTGCTTATAATTTCTGTTTGTTTATTTGCTGATGCAGTTGTTCTGATTGGAAAAGGTAGGTTAGAAACGATATGATTAGAACAAGTGAAGAAGATTCGAAACGAGAAATTATTTTTAATCAACAGATGTTTGAGCCATGTGTAGAATAATATATAAAATATGTGTATATTATATTTATATAGAAATTTTATATTTATATTTAATAATATATTTATAAAGAATGATGATTCATATATATGAATAGTTTTGATGAATGTTAAAACTTATGTTGTTGCATATTTATGATAAAGTTATGTCGTCTACAAAGTACCTAAAAGATATGCAAAATGCAGTTGCATGCAGGGTTGCATAATTAATTAAATGCATTTCCTAATTTACTTATAGGGAGTCGTAGGCCTAAGTAGCTTGTACTTCAATTTAATTAATGTATAATTTACATAATATAATATAATAAATAAAATAATTTAATTAATTCTCTCCCTCGTCGTGTATCGGTATTCGCGAATTTTGTGTGATTTTAAAAGTAGTGATAGTGATTAATGAGTGCGCGAATTGAAACGAAAAGTGTCATTACATCAGCCAACATTGTCATCATTGTTGTTGCTAGCTGACAGTTGTTGCTGCTTGCTGACAGTTGTCACCGGTTTTATCGTCATGTTATTGTTAATGCAACACTTTAGCAACAACAACAACAACAACATGAAAAGCAGGTACAGAATCACTTGTTTTTTGATCGGTGGCGGCAATTTCAGTTTTAATCGTTTTCATTATTATTTATTATGACTGCAAATTTATTTTGAAAAATTGCATTGTTTCTTGATATTGTTCGATGATATTTAAAAACAAAACAAAACACAAAAAAAAAAACCTGCTTTATGATTTCATTTAATTTGCTACTAATTAGAAGGCAAAGGCAGTGAAGTCATCATCAATAGCTGAGCGAGCGTTCAATGAACGTATGCCACTACATTTTGTGTTTTTGTTTTTGAAGGCCAATCATCAATCAATTGTTTCATTCAATTGTGAAGTTTTGATACAAAAAACCACAGCACACAGTACAGTGAACAAAGTCCAATAATAATAACTTACCTGATGATGCCGCGCAGGTCCACCGCCTCCATTGTAGCCGACGCCACCTCCGCCTCCGGCCAAGCCATTCATATGGCCACCCACCATTTGATTCATTTGATTTGCTTGCATTGCTGCAGGATTCATGCCACCGACACCACCGACACCACCACCACCACCACCACCATTCATGCCACTAGTCATGCCAGACATGCCACCGCCATTCATGCCACCTTACCATTCATATAAGCTTGAGTGCCGGCATTGCCGCCCATCATGCCATTGTTTGGGTGCATGCCACCCATCTGCATAGAACACAAATCAAAAATAAAAATTGCAAAAGAAAAAGAAAAAGAAAACTAGGTTAGCGCCAGTATATAACTTGTGACCGCAAAATGACTGATTGAATGAATGATTTGAACACTTTAGGCCACAATTTGTGGCTTTATTGCTGCTAATACCAAACCAAACTAACAAACTGACAATTTTTGTTCACTTACCTGACTGTAACCGCTCATTGCATCCATTGTGTTATTTGATGTCTGTTGTTGTTGTTGTTGTGCACCGTTTGCTGTTACCATATTATTAAAGCCAACAACTGCACCAGACGACTGTGATGCGCCGCCGCTGAGGTTGCTGCTAATGCTGCTATTTGTGCTGGACAATGACGTTGAGACAAGAAGACTTGTGTTGCTGCTTGTGTTACTGATATTGACGTTGCTGTTGTTATTGAGCGCGGTAAATTCTGAATTTGGTCCAAATGTATTATTTAAACTGCGTAAACTATCACCCAATGTTTCATTGTTCATATAAGAACGTTGCTGTGTATGTTGTTGTTGTTGTTGTTGTTGCTGTTGCTGCTGGTGAAGTTGCTGCTGCTGTTGCTGGTGATGTTGTTGCTGTTGTTGATAGGCCAAAAAACTTTCGCGTTGTTGTTGTTGTTGATGTTGATACTGTTGCTGTTGATTATAAAATTGTTGTTGCTGTTGCTGTTGTGCATCCAATGCTGCTGCCGCTGCTGCTGCTGACGCTGGATTATAACCGCCTGGTGGTGATATTTGGCCCCCTAAGGCTGGAGCCCTTGAGGAGCCTGCCTGCTGGTTCATTTCATCATTTTTTCTGTAAAGAATATAACACGGTTTTCTTGGTAAGTTATCTTCATTGTAGATAAACTGCTGTCGTTCAGCAAATTTGCGCAGCATTGAATATAATTTTTTTTAATTAAAATAAAAAACAAGCAATGAATTTTTAACGCGAAACGAAATTTGGCTTATCCCTTTGTCCAAAATTTTCCTACAAATTCCTTATCATCTAGAAAACCAAATTTATAATAAATAAAATAAATGAAATTTTGATTTATATGTCAAAGGAACATTAACACAGATTTCTCTGATATTGTTAATCATAACAAAAATTACGGCTAAACTTCTCATCTTTGACAAGTTGATAGTGCCATTTTTTATTTAAAACTAGAAAGACGGTTATCTTCGACTATGCCGAAGATGAAATACTCTTCATAAGACGCATTGAATGTTTCATTGTAGTATTCAAATAGGTGGTTTGTATGGGAGGTACCCCCCCTAGGGGTCCGATTCGGATGGTTCTCTCAAATGTCCTGGGCCTATCTTGGAAACTGATAGTGTCCAAGTTTCAGTTTGATAGGACAGAAAATAAAAAAGTTTTTCTAATAAGAACAAGAATTCAAATGGGTTGGTTTGTGTAGGAGGTACCCCCACTAGTGGTCTGATTCGAGTGATCCCGACAAATGTATAAAGAATAAAAAAAAAAAGGAGAAAAAACTGCAATCAAAAGGACTTTTTGTATTTAAGAAATATTTCTTTCTATTTATAAATAAAGAAAAATAAAAAACAAGGGTCAAGCAAATGTCAATCTTTTGCCATTTGACATTTTGACATTTTTAAAATGCATAAACAAAATGCAAATTTCTGAATAACAAAAACGCAAAAAAAAAAAAACGTAACAGTTTGTAAATGCCAATTGAAGTTAGTCAGAAACAGAGAAGAAAATAACAAAAACCACTAAATCCATTAAAAATAATTAAGAAGTTTTTAAGTATGGAAATTTTTCACACGAAATTAATGATGATAATAATAAAATAAAGCAAATAACAAATGTTGAGTAAACGTTAGAAGAATGACGGCAACGAAAAATGAACCTTACCAACCAAAAATTGCGCTTTAGCATATAAAAAAATAAAGAAACACGCTAAGCAGAAATTGACTGATAATCAACATGAAGTAAAGACAAGTGATGTATGTGGATGTGAAGTCGTTTGGTTGGTTGTTGATACTTTCAAGTTCAGCAGCATCATCATAAAAATATATCAAAGAAATGAATAAAAAAAAAAAAAATACTTAAACATTTCCAAGATTCAATCAACCTTAAGTTCAAAATCACTTAAAAGCTAAGAAATCAATGTGTCTGCTTTCGTTTACTAAGAGAAAGTTGCAGTGGCGTATGAGCAACTTTGCATTAAATAATAATAGCCTGCTTTTGGGCGCTTATAAATTTAGAAATTAGAAAAATTGAAATCAAAATACGATAAATTATTGAGAAAATTGTTTCTATTAATTTTTTCATTTATGAAATGCGCATTTAATGAAAAACAGGAAGTGCGTTTCTCAGCTTAGCATTTGCTTAGCTTGGGTAACCTTCAAAATCAGTCAAAATCTAAATTGTTTTTATTGTTTTGTAGTGACGACGAACGACACACGGCGTACGTGAGCACTGAAGTCGTTGCCCGTCATTACCGCCATCGTTTTGTCTATTTAACTACGATCGATAAAATACAAAACCAAATAGAAAACAAAAACAAAATTGAAAAATAAGTGATATAACAATAATAATAATAATAATAATAATAATAATAAAAGCAACAACAGCAACAGCAGCAGCACACAACTGATAAATATTGAAAATACATAGTTTGTTTTACGCTCGTCTAATCGTTCTTTCGTTAATAGACATTGAATTTCGGTAAAGAGACAGCGGAATTAGGTTGAAATCAGAGTATCGCACATAGGTGAGTATTGTATATTTTGTAAATATTGTACAAATATTCTCCCCATTTTTACTGATAAATTTTGCTTACATTTTAGTTATTCCCCATACACTTGTTTCCTTTCCATCTATAAACCCATCTATCTATCTATCTATCTATCTGTCTGTCTGTCCGTCCGTCTGTCTACTAACCCATCCATCCATCCATTCATCCATTTCGACTATTTAATATAAATCTACATGTAATTATGACTGAGTTTTTTTTTTGTTTTTTTTTTCTTCTGTTTATACTATAAATGGAAAAACAAAGTTAAATAGAATTTGTGTAATAGACAACAACAATAACAATAACAATAGGCAAATAACAAAATAAATAAATAAAATAAATAAAGTTAGAAATGGTGGAAAAAACTGGAGACAAAAACAAAAACTTGGCATATTCTCAATTTTTTTTTTCCTATGTTTTTTTTTTTTTTCTGTTTGCTTCATGTTTAGCTTTTGTACTTTGATTAGATATAAATTTCTTCATTGATTAGATAAATTTTTATTTTTTTATTTACTTTTTGTTTTTTTTCTCTCTACCTTTGCATTGTACAATATTTTTGCTATGATGTTTACTTTAACTGATTTTGCTTTTAATGATAAAATGAGATCTTTTTGGTTCAACAAATTGAAATTTGTTTTTTGTTTACAAAGAACAAAAAGCACAAAAACAAAAAAACAAAAAAACAAAAAAAGGCACGCATGCGCTTTTAAAAAACAATAATTAAATGAGTAGTCAGTCGTCATGACCTTATTTTTAATGCGTAATTTATTTAAAAATTCATTTAGTTTATAGAGAATTTTTGGTGTTTTTTTTTTTTGTTTTTTAAGTATTAAGATTTTTTATTTTTTAAGGAAAAAAAAAAATGAAAAATTTATGAATTTAAATAGACTTTAAATTTTGTTGTATTTCTAGGGAACTGAAGGGAAAATTTACTAAGTTCTTGTATTAATAAAGGTTACATAATAAAGCAAAATTCTTTTTTATGTAAGAATTGATGGGGTTTGAAAGGAAAATTATATGTAAAATGGAACAGGTTTGGAAAATAGAAAAGTAAAGTTGATTTTCTAATATTTTCGGAATATAAATGATGAAAATATGTTACAATCTTTAGCTAACTAAGATTATATAACAAAGTAATACCAGATTATGAATAAATTTTCAGAGAGACATGGCAATTTGATTGAGTGGGGTGAATTAAGGGTACGCAGGCTGCTTGTAGCAAAACGTAAGTTCACCTGACAGCCTTACGGCTTGTTGCGATATTTACATTCAGAAAAAAGGGAGAGAGGTTCTGTTACAAACCCGAAGAATCAGGAACAAAGCGAGGTTCCACAGTGGAATTGTTATCCCGAGAAAAGCAGGGCTTTCCGAATATTTCCACATCTTCAAAGCTTCGACAGAAATCTTGATGTGGAACACGCATCGTTTGGGCCATCAATCGCAGTGCCCAGTTCGAACTCCCATCATCATTCTTGTTAAAATGTAGTAGCTTGGTGGTCCGTTGGGGTGGCCAGGCGAAAATACAGACGGGGTCATTTGCCCACAACATGCCTGCCATCTCGCTTCCAAGCCTGAAAGAGGTCTGGGAATGTTAATAACCGTTAGAGAACTGGCAATGAGGATCTTTATCTAGTACACACACATTCGCAAATTCGTTACCTATAAAACCAGAATGGCCAGGTATACAAATTAGTGTATTTAAACTTAATTGGGGGCCTCATTTTGTTAGCAGTCAATTTAGATGATTTAAAAATTATAATGTTCTTCACTAAAAAATTCATCATCTTTTAGCTTCTGTTAGCTTGTTTTAAGGATTCTTAGTCCATAATCATCATATTTTCTTTATTGATTTTTAACAAAATTGTGATTTATTTTCAATTTCTTTCCTTCCAATATTTCATTTTTTATATCTAAAGGATATTTGATATTTCATGCTCAAATTCATGACAGTTTATGTCTTTGTT
This sequence comes from Amiota minor, assembly GCA_037043295.1. Classification (NCBI taxonomy): domain Eukaryota; kingdom Metazoa; phylum Arthropoda; class Insecta; order Diptera; family Drosophilidae; genus Amiota; species Amiota minor. The sequence goes on from JBAMAW010001189.1 coordinate 391,585, forward strand.
CTTATTGTGTTATAGCTCATAGTGTGTGGTGGTGGTTTGATGGTTTGATGGTTTGCTGGTTACTGGCACGCCAAGCGTCAAATTTTTTGATTTGATATATTCAAATGCAAAGCTACAAGGACTCATCACTCTCACTCTGTTCTTTTTTTTTTTTTAGTCACAATTGAATAAAAAATGTTTAAGATAAAAAACAAAATATATTGAAAATATCTTTCAATCTACAGATAAACTCACACTCATCACCCTGTTACCCTTACCCTGACACTCAAATTTTGTATTTCAGCCGTCTGTTCCTTTATTGTTCTTGATTTTGCCCTCTAATTGTGTTTGAGTTGCTGCTCATCATCATCATCATCATCAATGGGGTTTGGATGTTTTTTTTTATATTTTACTTATATTTTTTATAAGAATTCTTCCCTTTATTTCTCGATTGATTTTGCATTATTTGCAACCCCCAAACAAAAGAAATGAAATGACAAATTTTTATTTCAAAAGAAAATTCTTCTTACAAAACAAAAAAAAAAAATAAATAAATAAAAATCATTTTTTAAGGTTTGTAAACTTCAAATGATAAATCAATATTCTGACACACGATTTGTGGCTTTTACAATATAAGTTTTCTATCATTTTATTTTTATTTGACTTTATTTTTGTTTTTTAGTATTGGGTTTTTTTTTTTTTGTCTTTCATTATTTATGAGCATTTGTTTGTTGGTTGTTGTTCTTGTTCTTGTTGTTGTTGTTGTTGTTGTTGATATTGTTATTATTGTTTTTGATGTATGTAGTATGTAGATTGTCTGATTATAAAGAATAGTTTTGCATTGAACATGAAATATTTTAAAAATTAATTAAAAATATATCGCTTCACTGCGTCGCATGTCAATAATAATAATGATGATGATGAAGATGATGATGACGAATTGCGACTGTCGAAGGGAAACAAAATCGACATGGAAGCGTTTGTTTTTGATGAAAATTATTATTGTAATGGAACTTTAATGCAAAATATAGAAAAAAAAAAAAAATTAAACTAGAACAAAAGTAGATACATACAAAGTATAAAGAAAGAGCAGAGAAGTGACTTGTTTTGTTAATTTGTTTTCTGATTCTGAATTCTATTGTCTTAAAAATTTTACATTTCCTATTTTCCATATGCGGAAATAATGATTAACAAAGAAATTATTTACTCATCCATTCGATCAAAATTTGTAGTAAAGTTTTTAGTGAACTCGGTTTTAGATTATAGAAAGAAAGGAGTGACAGATCAATGTACTAGTGTTAAGAAAGGTCTACTGTGATTCCTATCAAACTGGGTCCTCTTAAACCTAGTGTGAGATAAGCAATCGCCTTGTCTTGTTAAGTCTTCTTACAATCTTTCTATTCAACCACATTGGATATCTCATGAGGCCCTGGTCACTTTAGTCTATTTTTTGAAATCTACTTCCATCATACATGTGATCAATGATATATTATTTAAAAATTTATTGTAATGAAGACACAAAATCATATCTCTCCTAACATTATATAACATACTAACTATAGGAAGTTTTACTGTAATTTTAATAAGAATTTTCGATCTAAGTTGATTACAATTCTAATCAAACAACAGATGACAGACAATCATCAGTCATCCGTCATCTCATTGTTGCTGCTTCTGGTATTACAATATTTAACTAAATGTGTGCATATTTGGTTTTTGTTATTGTATTTTGTATTATCGTAATGCTGTTGTTGTTGTTGTTATTGTCAACTTAATAAAAAAAAAACCCCGAAAATATCCAAAGACAAAAGGCAACAGCAACAGCAACAGCAACAGCAACAAACACATGAAACGCATGAATTGCATTTGACAGTTGTTTTCAAGGGTGTTTAATGTTGTCGTTTTATTATCCTTATACTTTTATGCAATGCATATTGTAATCTATCTTTTTCTTTCTTTCTTTCTCTCTCTCTTCCTCTTTTTTTGCAAAAAAAATTTTACATTATTCGCTATGTCATATGTTGTTGATTGTGGTTGGTCGATTGGTTGGTTAGTTGGTTGTTGCTTCTGTTGAGAGATTGCTACTGCTGCTGCTGCTGCTGTTACTGCATTCAGAATAAAGGAATAAGTATAAAATTTTGTATATTAAACGCCATATGCATATGGCAAAAATCCAGATTGAGTCGCAAACTTCTCAACTCTTCAACAGCAGCAGCCACTTAGCCACGTAAAAAATGTTGCCACACAGGACAATAAATATACAAACGAATGAGTGAACGCAGAAAGACAGACAAGCAGGCAAGCAGGCAGACAGGCAGGGACACTTCACTCACTCATACTATATTCAGATCATGGAGAATAAGGCATGCAAAGTTATGAGAAAAAATGGTAGGTTGGATAACACAGAAGGTTGCAGTGAGCAGCAATCGTCAGTCGTCGTTATGATGTGACGTTCGTTGTTTGTTCCTATAAATATGACGAGGACATCGATTGTTTTCTTTTTTTTTTTTGTTGCTCTGTTGCTGCTGCTGGTTGTGGTTGTGATGGTGGTGGCGGCATTGTTGTTGTCCTCGTTGGCTTGGCTTGGCTTCGCTTCATTTGGTGGTGGCTGCTGACGTGATTTCTTCTGTTTCTTTCTTTTCTTTTGCATATGATTCCTTTTTTTTTTTTATTTGCTTGATTTTTTTTTTTTTTGTAATATACTTTTTTTCCCCAATTGCTTTTTTGTAATATTACGTTTTTTTTTTTTTTGTTGGATTGTCGATTATGTATTTCATCAGAACACCGTCGACGTCGTCGACGCGTTGTACAATGAAAACTCGTTAAATTCATAAATGTTCTTCGACTGTTGCCTCTCAACTGATATCCTGCTTTAGTCTGACTGTGTGTCGTTCCCTGCCTGTCGGTTGTACATTTATTATTTCATCCTTTGTATTCTGTCTTAAACTTTTTCTTTCTTTAATTTATATTCTGTTGTACTTTCGGCATACAAATGATGCATTCAAATAAATAATAAAAAAAAAAAAAATTTCTTGTGACAATTTCCGTTACCAATTTTTATTAATTTTCATATTCTTAATATTTTCCAGATGATAATTAAAAATCTGTCATAATTTTTTTAAAATTATTATTAAAATTTTCTTATTAAAATTCTCTTTTTAGAGTCTCCTTTAGTGACTCTACTTGATAAGCTTTCTCTATTTTATTTATTCTTTCTTTGAAATTAGCCAAGCTTGCTTTTGAAATATTCCCCTGATTCTCTAAATGACCTTCTCCTTTGTAGAACCGTTTGCTGTTTCTTTAAGCCATTATGAGGGTGCAAGGCTACACTTTGACGCGTCTTGAATTTCATTTCTTTACGTTCAAATGCAGCAAGGCAGGACTCAATTTAACTATAATGTTTTTTTTTATTTAGATTTTCTTTTCATTTGCTTTACTTTCATTTCCTTTTCAAAATCTGCCTGCTGCTATTCATGGAAAGTCAATTATTTGGCGCCTAATGTTTGTTGCCTGCTGTACAAGGTCTCTGTTTCATTTTCTTGATTTTAAAACATAATATTTTCTTATTTCTCTGTTTTTTTTGTCTTATTATTGTACAAAATAAAAAGAACATTGGTCAAATAATATAATATAATATAATATAATAGGAAAAAATGATTTATTTGCATAGCACTATATAATAGACTTTGTGAATTGAACGTTCAATATATCACCAACATCCTTAATACCAGCGGAAAACGAATCCCCCATTTTGTTTGGGTATGCATGGACAAAATACACATATAAATCGCAATAAAAATAAATCAGTAATAATAGACTTGCAAAAGGATATAAGGGACAATACACCATACTAAAAAGACTAAAATGCTGCTCCGATGGTGCTATGATTGTCGATGAAGAACTCACACTCCATTCCTCACAAAATCAATGGCTGGGTATGATGATGCAATATTGGGGATGTTGTTTTTATAAAAAATATACAAAAATACAATACAAAAAGAAAAGATAAAATTATATGAAAAGATAAAAAGGAAAAATCACAAAACATATTGAAAATGCTACATTGAACAATAATTGAAAACAAACTTTGGGGGCGCGGTAACAAGAGACAAAGAATGACTACCGAGGAGGATTGAGTATTGAGGCATTTTGTGTTATATTTACTTTAGTCGAAAAAATTGTACACATATTTTAATACATAGCATATTTATGATGCTACTACCAAGGGCAAAAAACCAATGAAAAATCAGGGAGGGGAGATACCACTACTCTTACCGAAAGTGATTTTGGTTTGTACGATTTTCAAAAAAATAAAGAAATTTAAATTGAATTTTGTTGAGTTCCAATATATATGTATGTATAAAAAAAAAAAAGCATTCCTCTGTTCATTCCATTTGTTGAAGTTAAGGACAGGAAAATTGCCCAACCATTTAAGCGTGAGTTTGGTTTTGAGTTGTTAAGTTTCCAATATTTTTTGTTTTGGCATACCAAATGCCAAAATTGTACGCAAATATTTACAAAATTTTGCAAAATGTTGCGTATTTTTTTGTGTGTTGTGTTGAGTTGGGTTTGGTTTTTTAAATGTTGTGCTTTTTGATGTTTGGCATATGCAACGTATGCGTAATAATATTTGAGTATAAATTCCTATTTTGCATGCACAACTGCAACTTCAGGCAATTGAAATGGAAACAAACATTGAAACAGATACACAGACAGACATATAAACAAACAGATAGATAGATAGATAGATAGATAGATTGAGAGAATGCAATGCAACCCCTTTTAGTATATTAGTAGTAGTAGCTACTACCCTTAAGCAACATGGGGAATGACAATAACTTAAATGAAATGAAATGAAATCCTCTGCATCTCACACACAACTAAAACAATTTCAATATTTGCCCATTTCCATTAAGTACATTTATTATTTTACAGTCACTACCCAGGCAGGCAGGCAGGCATGTTTCTATTGAACTAACCTATTCTTACTCCACTCTCACTTCAGCGTAATGTACAATACATTGCGTATGTGTAATATTAATGAACATAACATAAAATAAAAATAGCAAATGGAAAATTGAATTGAGAGGCGCTTATTCTAGCGTAAATTATCATGTTTAAATAACTAAATTTACACTTATTGCCATTTATGTTCACAAATAGGATGACCATTTTATTATTTGATATGGAAATAGAGTAGATGGAGTAGTTTTAACCAAGGAATCTCTATAAAATAATCATTTTCATTGCCATTTAAAAATAAGTTTTGTGTGTTGCCCTGTTGATATGAAGTTGTTCATACATGTTTCTTTTTTTTTTTATAAATAATAATGGTTTTCCAATAGTTGCTCAGTTTCTCATGTTCAGTTTTTCCTTTACACTTCCTTCCTCCGATTTGTTGTTGTTGTTTCTTGTTATTGTTTGTTTTGCTTTGGTATAACAAATTTTTCAAATAAAATTCAATTTTTAATGACAATTCAATGCGTGTTTATTACCCTGTTTTTATTGTTTCTGTATCTGCACATGTGTATCTGTGTAAGTGGATAAATGTATGTTGGTATGTGTGTATGTTGGTATGAACCAATGTATGAGTTTTTCAAACAAATAAATAATTTAATAAGTTTTTATGCGCATTTGCATTTTGTGAAGGAATTTTTTTTTTTAATTTTATTTTTAAAATAAGTTTTGTTTTCTATTGATTTTAATTTTTATATATTGTACATAAGTGTAGTGTATTATCACTTTAGTGTGATGTTTGTAACACATGGAAGTATGCATTGGTGAAGCCACAAATTTAAAAATGTTGGCATGATAAGAATTGCAATGGAAATCGTGATTGTCATGATCAGCTTTGGCCCATAGTTTTTGATAATCTGTCCTCTTTAACTACATACAGATCATTTGTTGCAGAAACTGTGATCTGAATACTAGAAATCATATCCACAATTCACATCACCACTTTATACTTTATTTTACAATTTTCGAAACTTAGTACGTGTAGATTGTCATTGGCATTGGCATAGGCATTGTCACTTTGATCTGATGTTTGTAATACATAGAAGTACAATTGTTTCCCACTAACATTAAATCGGTACTTGCCCTTGAATCAGTGAAACGTGATCGGGGATGCTAAAAAGACTCTCTGTTCTCGAAAACCAGCCCCTGCTCCTGCATGCAAATGTAGATAAGACCCATTCAGTTTATCCAATAAGTCCAACCTAAAAAATTCATCAAAAGAACTGGAAAAAAATCATGCTGTGAACTGCTGCCCCACATCACACTATATTAATAGATGCCCTGCTGATATCTCCGACATTAACGACTCTTTAGTCATGTGGCATGATTTTTTCCGACACCTTTAACTATCATTATCGTATTTTATACAATTCACACAAAACCTTAATGACTGATACCCATAAAACCTTCCTGATGAATTACTCCATGCATTGGTGAAAACCGTATGAAAATCCGTTCGGTACTTTTTCATTTTATCGCTTTCAAACAGAGAGACATGGTCAAGGCACTTTAATTAGCCTTTCAATGAGATTAGCGTTTGTCATGTTTAGTTTTGAGCCACATTGGACCACTATAGAGAGTTCATATGTCTCAGAAATCGACAGTTTACAAATATTCTTTATTTTAAAACATTATATTTATTTTTTCCACTGCTTCCTATAGTGAGTGAAATTCATCTTTTGTAAAGTGTTTTGGTACTTTAACCTATGTTTATCTAATACAAATTCCATTTATGAAGGTCTGTTTGTATTAATGATGTGATAAATTCTTATAAAAACAGTTGTTAAACATTTTTAATCTAATGAAATCTTACGGCTTAAATGTTTTTAGTAAGAATATCTGATTGTTTGTTTATATTAATCATCTACTTTTCTAACCATCAACTGTTTTGATAAACAAACAAATGTAAAATTTTAAAGACATTTTTGTTTCCTATGAATAATAATAATAATAATAAAAAAAAAAAACATATGTAGTCTCTTATTAAATAAAATCAACTGTTTTCTGATTGATGATTTCTAATAAGATTAAGTTTTCCCTTGAAAATCAGCTGTTTTTAAAAGGAATCAACTGTTTTGACCTTAATAATCATTAGATGCTTTGGAAAAGCATTAAATTAAAAACCAGTTGTTCAAAATAAATGAATAAATACATCATGTATCACCAAAGAGTTGTGTCTTTTTAGAAGATTTTAAAGAAAAAAAACCTTCAATTGCTTTGATTTAGTTTTATAAAATTAAATATTGCAGAAGTAAAGAATAAAATGAACTATATTTTGAACGATTAAATGGTGTTAAACGTTTCCGGTCACAAACACCACGCACACATGGTAGAACAAAAAAAATGTATTCTCCTTAGCCTTGTCATGTAACGTTGGCATTTTTGTCTTGCCAATTTATTATTGTTAGTAGATAGAAAGAAAAATATATAAATAGATAGATAGGTAAATTATTACAAAGATAATATAACCACGTGTCTAAAAACTGTGTCTTTAATAAGAGAAAAAGAACCGTGAATCAGGCGTATGATTGATAAAAAAAAAATAATAGAATAGAAAACCCCATAAAGCGGAAAAAGGAATAAGAAACAACAAACAAAGTACAAAGTTACAAAATAACACGCGCTGCCAATATGAACAGGCCTCCAAGCCCTTACTCTCTCCTAAAAGCCCCAACATATTTCCTTTATCATGTATATCTTATCGGAAACAAAAGAATGAAACATTAGAAATAAAAAAAAGAAAAAAAACTTAAAAATGCATGTCTTGTTCTGTTCTGTTTTGTATTTGTATTTCTTTAATATTTTGAAAATCAACTACTAAAGTACAAAATCAATAGCTGACTGACCTTTCCATCTTGATACTGTATTATGGAAAATTTTGAAGTTTAATTTGTTAAATTCAACAATTAAATATTATGGAATAATAATAATTAGTTTCAATGACTAATTAAAAGGAATAATAAAGACAAATTTCTTAGTAGAAAATTCATGAAAACATGAAATTGTAATAATAAAATAAATAAAAATTATTAACGACAAATTGTAGAATTTATTTTTAATATTATTTACTGATAACAAAAGATTAGTAGTTTCTATTTATTTGCGTTTTGTCTTTTGATTATTATTAAGTTGTATATACAGACAGACATATGTACATAGAAGCGCCCTTCACTTAACATTTTTTCTCTTTTGATTTGATTCTCTCTCAATTTAGTTTGTAGCTTTTGCAATAAATGTAGCTTGTTAGATACAATATTATACTATTATACTATTGTATGTACAAAATACAACAATAAATGTATGTATGAGTACAACGACGAGTATCTGTTTCATAGTTTGTAGCATGTTGTTGTTATCTAATCATTATTACAAAATACATTGAGTACCCTCAGTCAGTCAGTCCATCCGTCCATCCATCTATGCATCCATCAGTCAGTCAGTCACTCACTCATTCGTTGACTGTCTGTTTGGCTTATTTATTCCGACACTTGTTTCGTCGCCAATAGTTGATTTACCTTAAAACTGAAGGCTATAAATTCAAATATACCCGTACATACATACATAATACATACACACTGCGCTACAGTCGCGTGCATAAAAATAGTACAAAATAATAACAAAATTGAAGAAGCTTCGGTTAGATAGACATAATACAACGTACGAAAATCAAAACAAAACACAATACACAAATCATGAAATAAATCAAATTTAGTTAAAGTCTATAAAAAATCATAAATCTCTTATGAGTTTTTTAGTTAGTTATTGTACAACACGGCGTATGAGGAACGCATGAATATACAATAAAAAACAAAAAAAAAAACGAAAAGTTGTTGCTGTTGTTAGCAGCGACGCGTTGTACTTGAGCGAAAACCAGTTTTTGAAATGATTACAATAACAGAAACAACAAGAAAAATTGTTTTTGAAAAAAGTATCTATGTGTGTGTAAAAGTATTTGTATGTTTGTTGTATAATGTGCAGTTGGCAGTTTGCACTTGTTCACTTTTTGTATTATTGTAGTATTTATTATACATATAATTGTTGTTGTTGTTGTTGTTACTGGTTCAATTCTTATTGAATTGTCATAAAAACGAAACGAAATGAATTAGAAAAGAAAATACTAAACACAAAAAAAAAAAAAACAAAACAAAATTATAATTATAGCATTCGATATACGCGAGAAAGAGAGGAGCCAGAAAGTCAGAAAGGCAGAGAGAGTTTAATGTTTATAACAATAAAAAAAATTAGACACACGTCGGAGGAAAAGATAAAATAATTGAAAGAAAGAAAGAAAGAAAGGTTTGCACACGACTACATTAGAGAAAGGGTAAAAGGGAAATAAATAAATAAAGAAATAGTGAAAGAAGAAGGGAGCGAGCAAGGAAAGGAAGATTAGGCAAAGATTAAAGGTGAAATAGAGACATTTTGTTGTCCGTTTTTCATTTTATTTGTTCTGCTTTTTTGCTTTTTATTTAAAACACTTTGATAAAGTGCAAATGTAAATTTATTTATGGAAGTAAATAAGTACGAGTATAATAAAGAAACGAACGAAAGAATGAAGAAAACTGTGACAGATAAAAAATCAGCGACAACTTTACGCCAACATTTGAGTTAGTTTTTGTTCTGAATTTATTTTTCTAAAAATAAACCGTGAAGTTAATTGATAAATATGGTTTTATAAGAAGTTAAATTGATCCAAAAATATCTTTAAAGATTTTTTTTTATATATTTAAAAACAATTTTTTATTTGTTTTTTTTTTTGTTTTTTATTATTTATTTTCAATTGATTTTTTGTGGGCTTCATTTTTATGCTTAGTATTATGAAGCTTCTAGCAGACAGAAGGAGGCATCGGAGAGTCCACATGTTGGTTATAATATATTATATTTTGTTTTTATTTATTTTTCATATTAATATTTGTATATATATATATTTTTTTTTACTTGTGTTGGAGGAGATCAAGAGTGTGGCAACGCGCCACCTTGTGTGAAGATTTTCGTTGTGGTGACAAGTGGACAAAAGTTTAGTTGGGAACAAAACAGCTGAGAAAGCGACAAAGAAAACTTATTACATATTAGGATTTTTATTTGTGAAACCAAACACTTGTGAATCAATAAATTTAAACAAGAATTGTTGTAATTAATTACAATATTAAAACCAAGGCAACCAGAGTGTCAACTACACAGATAAGTACATTGTCCCCTTGGGCGTGGGACACTTAATGGAAAAGTCAGCAAACAGTTTGTATTTATTGGGTTTTTTTTTAATACTTATATTTTATTATTTTTTGTATTATTTATTATTAAATTGTTTTTAATATTTTATATATTTTTTATATGCTTCAAGGATTTGTTTATTTTATTTAAAGAATTTTATAGCAAATAAAATTATTTCTTAATTATGCATCAAACTAGTCAAATCTGGTTATTTGTTCTACACAATTCCGGTATGTCATAGACATAACAAGTCTACGTTAGTAAAAACTCAATGCCAATTATAGCAAAAATAAAAAAAAAAAAAAATAAAACTAATAAAAAACAAAATTATAGTAAAAATTGTACAAAAAGTATAAAGAAAAAGAATTCTATGTCATTTAAATGTTGAAAAAATGATGAAATGCATTTGCATTTAGTATTATTTTTATAAAAAGAAATTAATTTATATTAACTTTTATGTTTTAGTGTCCATAAGGACTTGACATAATTTCATTATTTGCCATAAATAATTTATGATGACAAAAAAGTACAATAAATAAAAAAGACCAATAAATGTTGCCGACGTCATTTCATTTATAACAAATTCTTTTTATTTGTTTATAGCAAGTCATTGAATCTATAAATATAGAAACTTTTTTGTTTTTTTGTTCAAATTAAATTGTAATATGAGAATTTTCATATTTTAAGATTGATTGAATTTCAATTGATCATTTCGTCATTATAATTGAATGGAATAAGATACGTTTGCCCAAATTAATCGTTTTTTAAACAATTTACCACTCGTGCCATAATTTTAGGTTGTTTTAACTTATGTCTTTCACCAAAAAATTTATTCAATGAACTTGAAAATCATTCATAAAATTGAATATCAACCCTACTAAATCTCATGTCATTTGATAGGCCTATAATTTTATGAAAGAACTAAATAATATTTTGAGTAAAATTAGAGTAGTGAAAGAATTTATAGTGAAAGAATTTATAGTGATAGTAGGAAGAGATAGAGAGAGAGAGAGAGAGTTAAACAAAATAAAAAAGAAAAAGAGAATGTCACTGATAAGAAATTGTTAAATTGATAACGAAAATATGTAGAATTATAATGATGGAATAGAATTTTTATTGATTTTTGAGGAAATTCCGGGTTTCTTTGAATAAAACTATTTCAATTTCTAACGAAATTTAAACTTCCGTTTGGAGAGAATGAATATGTTCATGTGAAGATTTCTCTATGTGAATACAATAAAATCGTATTTTTAATTGTAATTAATTTGTTCTGGTTGTTGTTATTGTTGTTTTTATAACTGTTGTTGCCCTGATTTTATGTTGCTTTTTATTTTGTTATTTTTGTTTTTACCTTTTGCTTCTTGACTTGCTTGTTTTGATTAAAACTTTGAGGTGATGGTGATAGTAGTTTTGATGATGTTGGTATGTAGATACATTTGATTTGCGTGTGCAAATGTACAAAAGTAATGTGTGTGTGTGCGTGTATATTGTGAGCTGATTATGTAGCCAAGTGAATGGAATATAAAAGTGTGAAGAAAAAAGAAACCAGTGCATGACACAAAAACTGAAGTTGTCATTGTTTCACTGGTTCGTTGTGATATCTTTACTCATGTTTTGTTGCTATTTTCAAGTCGTTTAATTTAATAAAGTTGTTGGAATATTTTAGCATTTTTGTATATGTATTTTGATATTGACTTTATTTCTTTTTAGTTAATTGAGTTTTTTTATGCAATAAATTCATATCAGAGTCTTGTTATTTGAATTGGGTCATTACAATGTTAAACAAACTGTTTGTTAGCATGATGTGACCCTCGATAGTCTTGTAAATTCTTTGTACATACTACAGTACAAATATATGTACTTTTATTTAAGTAAAGCTACAAATGGAAATTAATAAATTAATTCTACTTCAAAGTTCAACCCTTTTGTTCTGTGTATGTTGTTTAATTTGCACCTTCCATCGTTTTAATATCAAAACGAAAACACCGTGTAATGGTGGTGTGGGTTTCTCACTTATGATTGTGCGTGACGTCGACACCATCATTATTGTCATTATCTTTACCATCACCATCACCATCACCCCGTAATTATTCATCAAAAGCAAAAGGCATCAAATCTACAATCACACATATATTTTACAATAAAATATTCGCCCTGAAGGCTTAGGGAAATCATCAAATAAATTTGAAGCTTAATCATTAAAATCAAAATTCAAATAATTTGGAAAGTGTAAATGAGTTATGAGATGGCAATATGAAGTCTATCGCACACGAACACACAAGCCCATATATACATAACAGGACAAATGTATCTATGTTTGTTGTCAAATTGCATCAAATATTTTCGCTTTCTTATTAATTTTTGCATAATTTTTAATACATTTATTTGAAGTCTGTAATGGAAGGAAGAGAAATGAAAAAGGATTGTTAAGCAGCGGCTTTGTATTACAGGCGTTAATAATTTTTGATTTAAGGGTTGTTCATATATGTTTATTTACAGTTAAATCATTGCTTGGTTGGTAGATGAGGAAAAAGTTCCTTGTCAGCAGATTAGTTAATTTACATGTGTAACTAGTATTGTTTGACTGAGTGAGTGAGTGAGTGAATGAGTGAGTAGCGTATTAAATGTTTGTAGTCGACTTTTAGGGGCGGTTTTCAATTTTTATTTTTATTTATTAATAAAAAAAGAATAATAAAACTCAAGAACAAAATATCAATGTGTGCATTTCTTTTTGATGCGCGCGCGTGTGTGTGTGTGAGTTAGAAAGATTAAAAAAATAAAAATATATAAAAACAAAAAGAAAACATAAATAGAATTTCGCTATGCTTTTTGTGATGATGACGGGGTTAATTTCATTTCCATTGGCAACCCTCAAAAATCGTCACATTCATCATATACTAGACGCAAGTATAGTAAGAACACCCGCTCATTTTGTCCAACGTTCAAATTATTCCCCTCTATTTCTATTCCCTTCTTAATCTACCTCTTCATACAATATTGTATATTGTATTATGCTTGCTGCTGCTGTTCGTTCGTTCTGCTGTTGCTGTGGTTTATTATTGAGTCATATTAACGCGTTTTACTTTTGTTTCTTTTTTGTACTTTAAAAACATCGTTCATCGTTGTCGTCTTTTATTTTTTTCGTTATATTTTTTTTTTGTTTTTATAACAATTTTCGGGTAGAACTCATTCACATTCTATGTATCTTTCTTTCTGATATCCATCCTTAACATGTTCCCAAGAGGGTTGGTTTGATTTGGTTTGGTTTGCTTGTGTTGTTGGTTTTTATTCTATTTTATTATTGTTGTCGATTTGCAAATGGTTTTCCGTTTCTTTGCCCCCTTTTTAACATATCCTTGTACTTTTTTCGCACTCCCTTTCTTTCTATCTTGTACTATGGTGATGTTGATGTTGATGTCGTTGTTGTTGTTTTTGGAAATTTGTTTTTGTATTATTTCCCGTGTGAAAAAAGATTGTAAACGACTGTAAAAAGGAAGCAACCGGAAGTCATCGGAAGGGCAACCCTATGCCATCGTCTTCATAGTTGGTTGGTTGGTTGGTTGCATTGCATTGAGTTTCTTCGTTTCGTTTCGTTCGTATCGTTTTATTTTTAATGTGGTGGACTGTGGATTTGAATTTTGAGCGTGAGTTTGCCTGCCTCGCATCGCCTGTGAGGATGAGTGTGTGTGTGTGTGTGTGTGTGTGTGTGTGTTGATGTCACTGAGCTGCTATACACTTTAATCATACTCATATTTATTGTCCTTTGCACTCATCTAATATACAAATGTGTTTGTGTATTGTTGGTTTTTTCTTTTTTAAATATTTGTTGGTGGTTGATTGATGATCGACCTTTAAAATCCATGTGGCATGCTATGTGTTCATTCATACATTACACTTATTTCGAGTCTAGACTTATGTATGGATGAGTGAGTATAATGTGTGTATCTTATACTCATAGTATGGTAGGTTAAGTTCGTTAGCATTGTGTGCCGGTGGTGAGTGAGTGTTTGGCTTTTCATATGAGGATTGTCTTTGTCATTTGTTTAACATGGAATTGCCTTGTTTTGAAGGTGGTAGAAGTTATGAGCAGATGAAAGTGAGTAAATTATCCTTAAGCTATTATGAAGTTTTCAACTGTTCTTTTAATCCAAAGTGGTGGCATTCACCGTGAATAGTTCACACTTTTCAATAAATTAAGTTCGTAATTGAAGCGGAAATTGGTTTCTCAACTTAGATTCGTTTATATTAATAGAAAATAATCTTTTGAAAATAAGTATTTATATAAATTTTGTTTGATGATTTAGATTTAGTAGATTAAATAAAAATAAAACATGGGCAATTTCAGACTCATAGATGATTAATAGATAAAGAAAGATCTGAATTTAATTAATGTGTAGATTAAGTCTAATTGAAGAAGTTTTAATACACAACGAATTGGCAGCGAGTCTTTCTATCAGAATCTTTTCAAAATGCATCAATTGTTTTGTGATGCAAGTCTCATAGAAGAACTTTAAATCTTAGTGAAGAGTACAATATCCTCAATCTTATTATCTTATCCTTGATGGAGATTAAATAAACATAATTGAATTGATTAGTTATTTGAATCATTGGCCATTTTTGGAAAGTAAATGCCTTTTTAATCAATTTTCAAATATCATTTACTATTATTCACAAGAGATATTTTCATATATATAGATATTTAAATGGTCATTGTTGATGAACATCAGTCTACTTAAGTATAATGGTGTTTTCACAACAAAAACGCTAAACTAATTTCAGTCTTATACACTCATTGACTCACATGCTCTATCTGTCTCTATCTCTCTCTCTCACAACAATTTAACCCAATTTAAGCAATAAAATAAGCAAAGCTAAAACATTGTGATGCATGGCAAAACATGAAATTATTATGATGATGAAGAAGATGATAGGAGGAGAGGAGGAATTCGATACACTAAACAACAACAACAGTGTTAGTAGCACAGGACGATGAAGCCCGCATACACAAACACAATAAGCCACACGCATACAAACATAATTAGCAAGTATAGCCGCAGGATAACCTAAATATGAGCAAATGTTGCTGCCACTACTATGCACATATCCTATTCTATTCATGTATCTCTGTCTGTGTATGTGTGTATGGGTTTATGTTAAGTGCGTGCGTATGGTTTATATTGTCGCATTTCATGCTTTTTGACATAAATTTTCGCATCATAATTTTTAGTCAGGTCATACATACATCGGTGTGTACATATGTATCTGTGTGTTTGGTTTTAGAGCAAAACAGAGAAAAAATTATACAAAAATGAGCGTTAAATAGACACCAAAAGAGCATTTAGTATGCGTATGTAGATAGGCACTTACAAAGTTTAAAATGGGTCAGGCGGAATAACGAGTGGAGACAAAGAAATGAAAAAGGATGCTTATGTGTTGTTTAATAGTTGTGTGGGTGACATCGAATATCAGTGTGTGTGTGTGTAGAGTGTGTGAGTTTGAATCGTTTTAGTTTGCTGACTGCCATACAAATTGGGTTTTGCATAAATTTATGAGATCAAAACAGTAACAACAACAACAACAACAATAACAACAAACAACCTTGTGTATCTGGAACGTTTTTAACACCTGTTTTTTTTTTTTCATTTTCTGTTGTTTTTTTGCCTGCCTGCCTAAGTCAGAGGCGGAGGTTTGTTGAAACACAACTACCTGCTGTAATCCATTGGGGGTCATAAATGGGTTAACAATGCGTTGCAGATTGAAGATTTTTGATGAATTACCTACACATAAAAGAAGACAAGAATTTCCAAGATAAAGTTACAAAGATAAGTTATGTATCTATATATGCACATACATATATGTATCTATAGAAAAGGTACATGATGATGACTAGATGTAGTCGATATGTAAAGCGTAGGTAGCTTCATTGTGATGTGTTGTGATGTGATGATGTACAAAGAAACGACGGGTTGCTTGAGATAAGACCAAGCAAGTCTCTTGTTGAAGAAATTGTAGAAAAGAAAACTACAAGATACAAAATGAAATGAAATGAAATGAGTTGAGTTGTGCGCCCTAAATGAGCCAGCGAACGAGTAACTGAACTGAGTGAGACCAGCCAGCGAGCCAAACGAGCTAGTTTCAATAAAGAAGAATCAACCGGGCGGGCGGCATAAAAGAAGCCGAAAAGAAGCAGCAAAAAGCCGACAATAACAACAAGAACAACAACAACAACAACCACAGCTGAAGCAACGAAGAATGGTAGACGAAGATGGAATGCATGAATGAGTTGAGTTGAGTTGAGTTGAGTTGTGTATGACCTTTTTACACTATGTATTTTGTTTTTGTTGCCGCTCATTTTTATTTCTTTCTTTCCTTCATTTTTATTTAGGTTTAGTTTGGTTTCATGATACACTATTTGTTTCTTCTCTTATCTCCCCTTACTCTCTCAATGTTTTTTTTTTTCCTTAAGAGATACAGATAGATATAGTATTGTAGTTTGATGGATTTCTTAGTTTCTGGAACGCTTTTTGTTTTGTTCGTTGGCCTGGGAAAATGTTTTCTACGAAAATAGTTCAATGAAGAAAAATGGTGAAAAACAAAAAGAAGAAAATGCCGAAGATGAAGAAGTAAATAGAAAAAATTAGATATTTTTGTGTTTTTTTCCATTCTTTGAATAAAATAAGAAAGTATCTGCTTTGCATTGGAATATTAAACTATAAATGTATCTAGGGAAGTAGAAGAAATAGATACAAATTTAATATGTAGAGTAAAAAGCATGGAAAATAAAAGAATATAAAAGAAATGTAAGAAGAATTTTGTTGTTGTTGTTGTTGTTGTTGTTTGTACAATATTTGGTTGTTTAGTTGTACGTGCAACTGCTGAGTGTGAGTTTTTTTTTTCTTCTTCTTCTTCTTTTCATACACTTTAGTCTGTAAATATATATGGTATTTCTCTATGTATCTACATACTATATTTGTATCTATGTCTATGTCTGTGTTTGTGTAAATGTTTTCGAAAGAAAAAATACGAAAAAGAGAGGAAAAAAACACATTATAGGTCAGCTGAGTTTATGCGCGTGTTTTTCTTTTTGTTTTCTGTTGTTTTTGGGTGACAGCTGTCTGCCCTTAATGTTTTTATATACTCGTACAAATGGTACATACATTTCGCTTTAAGAAATTTTATCAAAGTAACCAAATTATAATTTTTTTTATTTTTTTTTTTTTTAAATAAAATTTAATTAAAAACAAAAATGAAAGTACATAATTCTTTTTGCTGAATTTCCATGAACTCTTTGTCTTCAATATGAGATAAGATAATAATATTAATGCATAAGTATGAGTGAGTGAATGAATGAGTGACTGACTGAGTGTATCTTTGTGTATAAAATATAAACTGTTTAGTATGAAAATTGTATATTTTTGATTGATGTCATTGAGAGATATGAACACCAACACCAACAGCAACAATAGAATACTTAAAAAACTACACAAAATATTTCCCTTAAAGCAAAAAAAAAAAAAAAATTTTAGTAAAAGAAAAACAAATTAACAATAAAACTTATCTAATTCATGATTTTAACATTTCTAAACGCACAACAACGACAACAACAACAATAATTTGTACAATAACACGAAAATATTTAAGAATTTATTACTTTTTTTTTTTTTTTAATGGAAAATTAGAAGAAGCAAAAGTAATTATAATTCTAAGGTTTTTATTTTTTGTTTTCTTAGCCTGCTTGAAAATCATGCAAAAATTAAGTATTTCAAAGAAATAATAATAATAATTTTTTATAGGATATTTGATTATTTGATTTTATTTATTTATTATATTTATTTATTTTTTAATCATTTGAATGAAAGCAATTTATGAAAGAAAGTCACGTTTTTTATTGCATAGTAAATCAGCTGTGACGTCAAAATTTGTGCACAGAGAAGTTTCGAAAAAAAAATATTCGGGTAAAAATGACTCAGAATCGAACAAACTGGAGAATTGTGAAAATTGTAATGAAATGTTTCTCTTCTTTTTCTATGCTGTGCAGGTGTAAAAACAACAACTGAGAAAGTACTATAAGATATTTTATCTCATAAGAAAATGAAGTGACTTGTAAATGATTTCATTCATTTTAATAATTGTTATTATTATTTTATGTTATTTTTCTTAAATATTTTATTAATTTTTTGTATATCATTTATTTATTTATTTATAAAAATTGATGATTTGATTCATTTCAATAATTTTTATTATTATTTTATGTTATTTCTAAATATTTTATTTATTTGTTAATTTATAAAAAATGTGTATTTAGTTTATTTATTGTATTTTTATTATTTGCAATTATTTATTTATTTATTTTTTTTTTATTATTTTATTATTATATTTTACTAATTTATTGTTATTTTTTTTTTTAATTTCAATTTCTTTTCAATTCATAAATTTTATATAATTTTTATTGACTTAGAAAACATAAGTATTAAGCAAATTTATATATAAAAATTTATTTAAAACATCAAAAATCAAACAAGGAAGAAGAAAAACCAAAAAATTAAAATAAAATATCTAAAAAGCAAACAAAACTTTAAACTTTACAAAGACACCGAAAATAGGTTTTTTTTTTTTTTTTTGAAAAAATCAAACAACTAAACAATTTTTTTTGTATTTCTTTTTATATCTTTAAAATTCACATATTTTGTAAAATCTTTGCGTTTTTTGTTTTACTGTTCAAAAAAAAAAAAAGAGAGAAAATAAATGAAAACCAAATAAAAAAATAAAAAAAATTAAGTTGTTTTGTTGTTGTGGTTTTTCAAAAAAAAAATATTTATTTATTTATTTATAATTTTTTGTTTTTTTTTTTTTGTTTTTATTTTTAGATATTTTACCTAATTTTATTTATTGGCGCGTTTCATTGGCGTGTGAAGCATAACAAGAAGAGTAAGAAGAAGTAGTAGAAGAAGAAGAATAGAGAAGCATAGAAAACTTTGCGTTTTATATTTTTGTGAGTTTTAGTTGAGATAATTTTTCTTTTTTTTTTTTTTTGTAAATTTAGTGCGCTTTTTCTATGTTGAGATGATGATGATCAGTTTTATTTTGGGAGTTAAGTTTTGCTCTTAGAGAAATTACAGGTGTGCGGCAGCTGTTCTTTTTTGATACATTTGTATATTCTTTTTCCTTTTTGCTTTTTTAGAAAATATTATATATTTGTGTATATTCTTATTGTTGCTGTTGTTGTTGGTGTTGTTGTTGTACTTATTTTTACACAAAAAAACAACGACACTGACACTGGAACAGATTAAGAAATATTTTTTCTGTGTTTATGTGCTTCTTTCTTTGATTGCAAATATTGTTTTGCACTTGTGTTCGTTCGATTTATGTTTGTCAATTGTCAATCCTTTATTTTATATTTTATATAGTTTAAGATATATATTTTTTTGTTTTTTTTTTTTTTTTGTTTTATTATGGTTGTTTGTCACTTACTTTTTGGAATTACGCTTCGTTGTTTGTTTCGAATACATGGGAATTTTGTCAACAATCAATTGCATCGCCTCAAAAATATAAACTTTGTTTGTTATTTGTTATTTTGTTCTGTTTTTCTTTTGACTTTGTTTGACACAAACAACACACAAAAACCCACAAAAAAACAAATGTTCCAAAAAATTTATAAAAATTGTTTTTGTAGTTTTTATAATATTGTGTGCGTGTGTGTGCGTGTGTGTGTGTGTTTGCTTTGCACTTTTTTTTAATTTTTATTTTTTCTGTTTCTGTTTGTTGATGATTATTTTTTGTTTTTTCTGGTTTTTCTGTTTTGTCAAAGGTTCAGCAACATTTTGGAATATTTTACTGTTTGTTGTTTTTCATTTTTGCATGTGAAATATTTAATAATATTTATTGTTAAATTTCACTTTATACTTTTGTATTTTTTTGTTCAGTGTTTTAGTTTTTTTTTTTTTTTGTATGATTGCAAAACAATTTAAACTTTCACAAAATTTCTTTGTTTAATTTTTTTCTAAAAAATTATTTAGGTTTTCTCAAGTTTGCACACACAAATTTATGTTGTTTATTTGTTTAATGAATTTGTGTTTGTATAATTTTTAATATATTTAATTAATTTAAAATTTGTTTTGTTTTTGAAAGAATATTTTTTGTTTTTGGAAATTTCAAAATTTTGTTTATTTTGATTTTTTTTTGAAAATGTTGTTGCACTTGTCTTGATGTTTTTTTTAATTAATTAAGTGGTGTTTTTTATTGATGTTGATGTTGTTGCTGTTGTTTTGTTTTTTTGTTGCTTTTTAATACTGTTTGAGTAATCCATAAATTTTGTTGTTGATGTTTATGTTTGTTGTTTATTTTTTGAATCTTTTTATTATTTACTTTCATTTAATGCAACAGGAACTTAATTTTTGATTCACTTCATATTGTTTTTTTTTTTAATAAGTTGTTTTTGTTATTTTTGATAATATTTCCTTTGTAAATTTTGTGCTTCTTTTGATTTTTTTGTTGTTCCAAAATTATTTTATTTTTATTCTAAAATTTTTTAATCAAAAAATTTTGGAGTCACTTCTTCATCAACTAATACTTTTTATTTATAAATTTTATTTAATTTAGTTTATTTTGAATTTCATTTAATTTTTGTTTTAATAATCCTCGCTAAACATGAATTGTTTTTAAAAATTATTTCTTGTTTAAGATTTAATTTTTATTATTTATTTTTATTCTATGCCAACCGGTTGAAAAATTGTTGTCAATTGCTGCTAATGGCATTAATTTAAATTTTCTTTAATTATATTTAATTAATTTCACTTTGCTTTTGAAGTTTTCTGTTGTTTTGTGTTTCTGTTTCTGTTTCAATGTTGTTTTGTTTTGCTAAGTTGTTTCTTCTTAATGACTTCATTCACATTTACACTTTTCGTCTCAATTTGCTTGTTGTTTGTTGATGATATTTTTATTTTTTTTGTATAAGAAATTAATTTTTTTTTCATTTCATCATTTTCATTTGTGGTGTTTAATTTGTTGATAATTAATTAATTAATTAATAATAATAATAATTATGAATTGATCTTTCTGTTGGTTGTTAATTAATTAATTTAGAAAAGCCGCATTGCTTTTCATTGATGATAATAATGATGATAATATTAATAATAATTATGATGAGGAGTTTATTTGAAATACCACGCGTGTTTTGTTTAGAAAACAACTTAAGTGTATCGACGACAACATCGACATTAATAATACTAATAATAATGACGACAACGACACCACTAACGATTGACGACGACGATTAATAGACGCGAAAGACGACAACATTTGACGCCAGCAGTCGAAAAGGAACTGAAACTTGTAACGCGTTGCATTGAATTGCCAAGCGTGTGGCACAACTCGAGACAAATAACTGACTGAACTGAACTGAACTGAACTGAAACAAAAACGAACTGTAGCGAACTGTGTGTGTGTTGTTTCTGACTTAACCAAAATACAAACAACGACAACGAACGACCGAATACAATGAACAAATTGAAATTATACGACGAATCAACGAAGGAACAACGAACGAACGATTGAGCCAAAGCAAAAGCAAAAGCAAAAAGAAACCCAAAAGCAAGTTGAACTGAAATTGCTGCTAAAGAAAAAAGTGATGGCGAAGCAGATGTTGAAAGGCAGGCAAAAGAGGAACGAACTCACAACGGCTGCTGTTGCCTTTGCTGGTGCTGCTGTTGCTGCTGCTGCTGAGTGTAATAAGTATCAGTGTGTTGTACGCTTGGATATGAGTAAAAGAGTGAGTGAGTGAGTGCAAATGTATCTTACAGATACAGTACATTCAAATGCTCAATAGCATGATGTACAAAGTAGTAATAAAAGCAGAGCGTAACTCCTTGCTACCTTCGCTCGCTCATCGGCTTCATCATTGTTGTTATTGCTGCTGCTCAGTAGCGCAGCAGGCAGCAGAAGCAGCAGCATTGAGATACAACGTTCAGATACATGGTTTATGCGGTTTCAAGATACTTTTATCGTTTTGGTTTTTGTTTTCATTTTGTATACGCGCTGCCGCTGCATGTCACTTGTGTGTGCGCTTCGAACATGTTTGAACGGCACAGTTGTCTGATGGATAAACAGATGTGGACAGACAGACAGTTACAATTTTAAGGACAGACTGAGTGGGACAGACAGACAGACAGACAGATTTGACTCGGAAACTCTTTGGGCTTGACGAGCTAAACTGAGCGTTTCGAGCATTTTATTAATTTTTATTTGAATGCTGCTGCTGCTGCTACTTCTATGCTTTTGTTTTGTTGTTGGTGTTGTTGTTGTATTTAATGTGTTGCCTTTTTGGTATGGTTATTGTTCGTGTTGTTGTTGTTGCTGCTGCTGCTGCTACTTTTTTGTTGTTTCTGTTGCTTGCCTGCTGGGCTGGTTTGCGGCAGCTGAACACATCACAGAATTGTGTGAGTATGGTAAAGTAGCAACAGTGCAGCGCGAAGGTGGCAGAAAGGGCACTTTTTTTGATTCTTTTTATAGTGAACACATACACACACACACACAGACACACACAGAGAGAGAGTGAGAGAGACTGCGAGAACTGCCAACCAACCGACCGAGTATTTTATTAAGTTATCGGTTGTGGAAGAGGGCAGGAGAATGAGTGATGGGGAGTGGAGTATAGTATAACATTTGATGAGCGTGTAGATGATGTTGATGATGATAATGATGATGAGGAGAACTTTGTGTATATTTGTTTGCGCTCTGCTGATTTATTTCAGGTCGTGTATGTTTTTTGTTGTTGGTATTTAATATTTGAAGTTGTTTTTGTTCTATACTTTTGTATCTGTGTGTGTGTGGTGTATTTGTGTGTATGTGTATGCGTATGTGTGTGTTTTCGGGGCGACGACGCGCGAGCACTTAAGTAAAATAATAATTACACGTATGTCAATTTGTTTGGTTTGCTTTTTTCCGTCATCGTCGTCGTCGTCGTCAATACATTTTTTCGTTTTGTAGTTTCTTTGTATATGATACATTTTAAAAAGGTAGTAGATTTTAGTACTTTTCTGCAAAGCATTTCATACTTTTAATACGATTTTTAATACTTTTTGAAGAGAGAACCTTGCAATTGGATGATTTGGTAGTAAGTAGTAGTTGAATTAGTAGATTTGATACCATTTAACTTCTTCTCTTCTCAATCAGTCAATTAAACTCTGAGAGTATTCAGTCAGCGTATTATTGAGTGAATGGAGAATTTTCTGCGTGATTTGTTGGCATTTAAAGCGTTTAAATTGATTATGCGATGATTGAATGTTGATAAACGTAATTAAAATTAAATGGGGGAAGAGTTCTTCATATGGGTAAAAGGGGTGACAAAAAGAAAAAAAAAAAAAAAAAAAAACCAAACAAAAAGAAAATAAAAATAAAAAAAAATTATAATAATAATAAAATAAACAAAATTATATAAATATTAATAAATAGAATAAAAATGTAAAAAACAAATTTTAAAAATTAATAAAATAAATAGACAAATAATTGATTAATAATTATATTAAATAAAATAAATAAATGAACCAATAAAAAATAATTAAAATAAATGATAATTTAATAAATAAATAAATAAAAAAAAAAATTTAAAGAAAGAATAAAATAAATATATTGGGACTATGCATTAATTTTAAAGGTTTTTTCACCAAAAATGGGGCTTTATTTCGATTTCAAAATGGATTGATACATCATTCAAAGTACTGTCCGTCGCTAGCCACAACCTTTTCCCATCTTTCTTTCAATTTCCGGATTCCGTTTCTCCAAAATTCCGGCTTCTGGGCGGCTATGAATGAATCGATCCATTTTTTGGTCTCTTCATATGAAGAGAAGCGGTGTCCAGCCAGCTTACGCTGCATCTCCCGGAACAAGTGGTAATCCGAAGGAGCAATGTCTGGGCTGTACGGCGGGTGGGGTAGCACTTCCAGTGCGTTCCAAGGTATGTTTTGACGACCTGTGCAACATGCGGCCGAGCGTTGTCATGCTGCAAAATAACCTTGTCGTGTCTTCGACCGTTTCCGGCCGTTTTTCAAGCAATGCTCGGCTCAAACGCATCAATTGACGTCGGTAGACTTCCCCAGAGATGATTTCGTTGGGTTGGAGCAGCTCATAGTACACCACACCCTTCTGATCCCACCAAATACAGAGCATGAGCTTCGAACCATGAATATTCGGCTTGGACGTCGATGGCGCCGGTTGGCCGGGCTTGACATATGTTTTTTTACGCTTTGGGTTATCGTAATGGATCCACTTTACGTCGCCAGTCACAATACGATGCAAAAAACCCTTCCGGCCAAGTCGTTCAAGCAGCAATTCGCACGTGAAAAATCGGCGTTCGACGTCTCTCGGCTTCAACTCGTATGGCACCTAATTACCTTGCTTTTGGATCATTCCCATCGCTTTGAGACGTCTGGAAATGGTTGCTTGGTCAACGTCCAACGTTTCGGCGAGCTCTTCTTGCGTTTGGCACGGGTCTTGGTCCAGCAATGCCTCCAATTCTGCGTCTTCGAACCTTTTGGGCTGGCCAGGTCGCTCCTTGTCCTTGGTATCAAAAACACCACTTTTGAAGCGTCGAAACCAGTACTCACAGGTTGAAATCGATGGAGTATGGTTCGGGTAGGCATCCAACAGCAATTGACGGGCTTGGGTGGTATTTTTCTTCAAATTGAAGCAAAAAAGCAAGGCTTCCCGCAAAGTGCGTTTTGACGGCACGAAAGTTGACATACTCGGAGCACAAAAAAACTATGTTGTGTACACTTCAGCGAAATGACAGATACTGGTAAACAAAGCCTAATGATGAGGCTTTGACATGAATATAGTTACAGTATTGCCAGATGCGATACTGTTGTAAATAACGCCATCTGTGTGCAACCTTTAAAATTAATGCATAGTCCCAATATAAATTTGTGAATATATAAAGTAAATTATAAATTCTTTAAAAAATAAATAAGTGACTTAATTAATGAGAAAATAAATAAGTAAATTAACAAATAAAAAAGAAACAAATAAACAATTTATTGTCAAATAAATAAAAATTTAAGAAATTAATAAAATATACAAATAAAACAATAAAAAATATATAACAATTCCTGATTCTCCCCTCATTCCTCTAATCACCTTTCTACGTCCTTGCCTACCTCCCTCTTAGTACCTCCACCGGCACTGATGACCACTACTAATTCAATGCCTTCGTCTAATTCAACTTGTGCCAAATTGGCTCCTGTTCTAACTGTGATTGCTCCCCGTCGATATGTTTTCATTTCTAGGTTGGCAGCAAATACAACCTGCGAGAATATTGTTTCTTATATTCCAGAAAAAATAATAAATACTTCGACCATCTGTTTGAGTGCCTTATACTAGTTAACCTTCACTTTCGAATTCAATTTCGAAAAACTAATTTTGTCATCTATAAAACTTTCTGTTCAACACCAAAATGCACAACTAGAAATTTCGTTCCTTTATCTATACGAACATGAACAACTAACTATGCCCTACATGATTCTTTCCGAGTTTTATGCTTTCTTTATAATAAATTCTATCACGTCCTCTCGTCTGAGATATCGCCCTCTGCGCATAACATGATCCTTCTTCTTTGCCTTCGGGAATTGGAACAAACTGCTACTAGATGAAGTGGACATCGCTCATTGGCTCACACATACGAACATATGAACAAGTGGCCGAATGACCGAAAAACAATATAACTCTTTTGTTTTGAAACAATATTACACTACAATATTCTGTATTATAGCTTGACCATCCACTTTAGAAGTTTCATTTCTATATTGTATTTGCCAATGTAATAATATCATCTTCAAATTTTAATTTTCGTCACATTTCATTTTCATATTTTTTGGATTTACACCCTTTTGCTAAAGAAAATTCACTTAAAAAAAATATTCCCAGTGCAGGACTCGAACCCCACGCTTTCGGTTTGCATGTCCTACTCTCTAACCACTACGCCACAGAGACTTTTCAAATGTATTTTCTCCAATATAATAATAACATCGTCAAATTTTGATTTTCGTCACATTTCATTTTCATATTTTTCGAATTTACTCCCTTTCACTAAAGAAGTTTCACTTTAATAAATAAATGATAATTTAATAAATTAATAAAAAAATAATTAAAAATGTATACAAATAATAAAATAAATAAATGAAGAAAGAAAAAATATTTGAAATATATGAGAACACTTAATAAATAAATAAAAAAAGGATTCAAAGAAAGAATAAAATAAATATATAAATTTATGAATATATAAATTAAATTATTGATTCTATAATAAATAAATAATTGACCTAATTAATGAATGGATAAATGACAAAATTAACAAACAAACAAAAAAAAAAATAATAATAATAATAAAAACAAATAAACAATTTATTGTGTTTAATATAAAAATGACTAAGTTTTGTTTTTTATTTTCATTTTATGTTAATTATTAATTAAATTATGTTGTGTTACAAATATGAATATTGATTTTAATTTTTGTAATTAAATTATTATTTGTTATTGTATTATTTATATATTTTTATTTCTTGATTAGAATAAATCCTTTTATTTTTATATTTAATATGTTAATTTTTTTTTATTTTTATTCTTCATATTTCTAAAAATATTTTTGAATTTAAAAAATTAAAAAAAATAATTTCGTTCAAATTAATTAATAAAATAATATTTGCATTTTCGGAAACTTCCAATTTATTGCAAATATTTTGACAAGTAAATTTAATAAATCAATAAGAAGAAAACAAAAAAAAAAAAATTCAAATCAAATCACTCATACGTCTCGGTGTCTGTGTGTCGTCATCAATTAGCAAAAATCTACGCCGCATTTAGTCGAACAAACAAAACAAAACAAAACAAAACCAAACAACAAGTAGACAATATCATATAAAATGTGAACAACTTAAGCTGCCATCATCACATTCCAACAACAAAAATAAAACCATTTCAATCTCATTATCACACTCAAATATAGCCAACACACACACACACACGCACACACAATCAGAGGACCATATGTACATACAATATGTATGCATAAGTTTGTTGATACATACATACATATGTATGTATGTATGTATTTAGATACAAATGATCATTCTTATACGCTTGAGCACATAATAATGCGCATCTTTCAACGCTCAAAAATTCGTTGAGTGCAGCTGAGGCCACAAAATTGAAAATACTTTAATTAGCCGAGTTCACAAAAAAAAAAAAAAAAAAAATACAACAACAACAACACCAACAACATACATTTAACAATTTAATCTGAGCATATCAATTGCCAAACCAACACAGACTCACATAGATACACACACACACACACACACACATAAGGAGATATAAACATGAGAAAGCATATCATTCAATATAAAGTTGATACACTCTCAATTATACTCTCTTTAGGCAAAAACAATCAGAGAAATAGAGAGAGATTGTGTGTATGAGTGTGTGTGTGTGTGCAAGAGAGCGAGCGAAAATGCCAAAATCCACTCCCAATTTATCACTCAATTAGCACAGAAAAATGTAGTGTAGAGTGTAGTACTTTACTACAATTCGACACGCATACAAAATTACACACACAATCCAGCACGCACACACTAACTTATGGTATTCACAGAGATACAGATACATTTATATCTAGATTTAGTTGTATTGTGGTGTCGGTCAGCGAAGGGTGATGAAGGGCAAGAGAGCGATTGCACAGCGTGAGAAATTCACAACGAATTAAATGCATACCAACAAACAAAACGAATAAACGATGAATACAAACAAACAAACAAACAAACAAGAAAGCAAACCATCAAGCAAGCAACCGAGCAAAGCATGGCATGCAAACATTTATACACATAAAGGGAAAGATAGAAAGAAAAGCCATTGCTGCCTGCTGCGCTGCTTGCTGCGCTTGCTGACATATGCCGAAGCGAAACAAGCATGGCAAAGCCGATGTCGATGGCAATGCCGAAGCGTAACCGAAGTTGACGCCGATTTCGGAATTATGCTTCGTATATCGAGTGTTCATCTCAATGAAATTGTAGCATATTTGTTGCCATATCGAGATTAAATTTTCAAAACACAAACGATGAGCGCCCGCGGTAGTAGAGTAGCTTCATGGGAGGTTATGATGATGGCAGTCAGTAGTGGGAATGGTGAAAATGGAAGTGGCAAAGGCAATGGCGGCGGTGGTGGTAATGTGATGGCAGCAGGCAAAAGCAAAAGCAGCATCAGCAGCAGCAAAGGTAAAGGCATTCATACTTTTGTATGTAGGAGAGAGAGTGCGCTGCCTTTTATTTTTCATTTTTCCAATTTTTTATTTTCTTCTTTTTATTATTGTAAATGCAGAGAGGGAGATAGAGAGAGTGAGTAGTGTAAAAGAGCGGCGCATTTGTATTTGGATAATGTTGTTGAATGCTGTGTGTGCGAGGTGAGTGAATTGTATGTGGTGAAAGAAAGAGCTTCAACGATGCAATGGTTGTGTTGTGTCGTGTTGTTGGGTGGGTGGGTGGTTGGGTGTTGATGATGATGATGACGATGATGATGATGATGATGATGTCGCTCGCTGATATTGATGGTGCTGATGGTGAGTTGGGTGAATTTGGTTTCGGGTTTGAGTTTGTTTTGTCGTTTTATTTCGTTCGTTCGCTTGCTTGCTCTGGTTGCTTGTGAGATTTATTGACAAGCAGCAGCAAATGCTATGATGATGTTGTTGTAATGGTGAAGGTGGATGGCGGATAGCGGGCAATATCGAATGATGCTTGACGGAAAAGTGATGCTGATGCTGATTATAATGATGATGATTATGATCATGATTATAATGATGATGATTTTTGTGCGTTGTCTCTTCCTGTTTTTCCAATATTGTCGTTGTCGTAGACTGGGTCGAGTGTATAATATTTTTAATGTTGATTATGATTGTAATGATGATGATGATGATGATTATGATGATTATGATGGAAGCTGCTTTCATTCGCGTTTTATAGGAACAAAAAACATATATTTTGTTTACAACAATAAACGAGCAAGTGAGTAAGTGAGTGAGTGGAGTGGAGTGGAGTGGAGTGGAGTAAGTGAGTTAGCGTGGAGAGTATTAAACAAATGTATGTTGGATGGATCATAAACCCTACTTGGTCTTTTACTTGTTGTTGTTCTACAATATAATACGCTACATGAGTTTTTGTTGTTACTCAACACAATCAAACAACAGAAGGACGAACATTTGAGTGGAAGAGATGGCGTTGCTGCTGTTGCTCCTGTGTGCGTCGCTGCTTAACTTTGCTTCCTGTAACCAGTTCAGCTGAACTGAGTGGAGTTCAGTTCACAGACAGTCAACATGCGGAAGCAGCAAAGGAAGCAGCAGCGATGACGATACACTCAACCGACGACAACCGACTTGGTAGGGCAATCAGAGGGCATACATATGTATGTAGATGGCATAGCTTGGCAAGGCATGTAAAGACAAGACTTGCCTTGGTTTGGTTTGGTTTGGTTTGGTTTGACACGACCGAATGAACAGAATTTCAATATTTTTTTTTTTTTTGCTTTCTTTCTTTGTATATATTTTCTTTTCTTTTTCTTGTGCTTAATATAAAATTGTGACGCAGCAGAGAAAAGCAAAACAAAAAAAATTATTATGAATATGCGACATAATCGTTGATGTGAGGCATGGTTATATTGTTTATACAGAGTTAGGAAGAAGGAGGGTAGGTGGGCAGTGAAACGTATGTGTGTACATACATATGTATCTTTCTACTTCATAAGTAGAAACATAAGTAGTAGAGAGGCTTGATTCATGATTATGCTTAAGCAGTGGTCGCTTTAGTTAAATAGAGACAATGAAGAGACAAACCGGGGGAGAAAGGTAAAGAATGAGTGATATAGTAGAGATAGAAAGTCATATTAGAGTGACGAAGATAGAGGAGCAGGAAGAGGGTGAGGCGCATGGCATTTCAGTTCTGGTTGCTGATGACGATGATTATGTTGATGTTGATGTGTTTTTTTGTTTGTTATTGCTTTATGTTTGGCATACAACCAACATAAGCAACATAAGTTGAGAGGAAGTGTTTGTTTGTAAGGGATACTCGTACTTGTTATTGTTGTTCTTAATGTTGTTGTAGATTCATGCATTCATTCTACACGCATACTTACATCTGTCTATCTATATGTAATACAAAGATATAAATGTGTTTGTATGTCTGGATTTGTGAACGCCGGGTGCGTGTTTCTTCATTTGTTTATTGTTGTTGTTGTGGTTGTCGGTGTGAGGGCGGCAAGCAAAAACCAGGCCGCCGTCGCAATATTGATGTTGATGATGACGATGATGAGGTAGAAGAATAATATTAAAATAGAAGAGGGGCAAATAAGCAGGCTGCATGTGTGTTTATGTGTGTGTGTGTGTCCCTCTTTGTATAAGAGTATGAGGGTATAGAAATGTAAGTACATCTGACTATGCTATGATACTATTTGTTGCCTTGTGTTTTGTTGTGTGTTGTGCGTTTTCAGTTGTTAATATGTTTGCCCTTCCTTGAGTTTTGCGTATTACAAAATGTTTACAAGCATGTCATACGCTTGTATACAGGGTGTTTTATTTAAATGAGATCACATAATATTAGATGTGAGGTTAAAGTACCTTTTGGTGTTTCAAAGTGTCAATTAGTTTAAGTTCTGCATAATACTTCCCATTAGCTAGAATACTCATGCACCTAAGATCACAAAAATCAAACAAAAATATATTAACTTCGTGCTCTTCCCGTTTAGAAAACGTTCTTGCTTAAGTTCCTGTGATTAACCATACAGGAATGTTTCATTACTATTATGCAAACTAAAATATATCTTAGTCAAAAACTAGAAAGAAAGTTATCTTCGACCTATGCCGAAGATGAAATATTCTTCATGGGATTTGTATGTGAGGTCTCCTTAGTGGTCTGATTCATCTGGTTTCGACAAATGTCCTGCGTCTGTCTTGTAAACTGATAGTGCCCAAGTTCGATGGGACAAAAAACAAATAAAGTTTTTCTAATAGTTGTAATCTCTTTTTTGAGAATTTTTCGGTAGACTTTCCAAAAATTTAATTATCTGTTCGGTATATGACAATAGAAATACACATTCTGTGAAAATTTGAAGTCTCTATCTAGTGCGGTTCATGAGATACAGATGATTCCAAAACGTGACGATTTGTATTTTTTCAATCAAATTTTTTGTATAAATTTTTGCCAACCAAGCTAAAGAAGCTTCACTTCAATAAATAAATAAATATGAGAATCATTCTACTTATTGTATAAATAACGAGACAATCAATAAAAACTTTGGCTTCATTTAAACATTGTTTCTAAGAACATTTATACATTTGCCCCATCATTATTTTAACTGGATAAAATTCTTTGGGTTGATCTTGAAGCCAGTGTTATGCCTGATTTTTAACTTCTTTCATTGGATGGAAAATGTCTCCCATCTTTAAGGGTTCCAAACAAATGAATATCCGATGGGGAGAGGTCGTTATTGTAGGAGGGATGAGAAAGCATTTCCCACCCCAGTGTTTGAAGTGTTCTTGGGTTAAATGTGTCGTACATTGTCATGAAACAAAATCACGCCTTTAGTTAAGAGTTTATGATGATGCACATTTGATCAAAATCTAAAGTTCACCCTCATTTAATTGTTTGACATCATAATAAGAAGTACATTAAGAGAACTTAAATTAGTTCTTATCATATCTCATGTCACCCTGTATTTTCTTCTTTTTTTTTTACCAATAAAAGTCAAGACAACAAAAACCATAACAAAAACGCAACAACACAAACAAACAAAAAAAAAAAACTTTGTTGTAAGAACAATTTAATGCATGAAACGAAATAAAAATCTGGTTTTCAACACAAAACTCATATGCCAATAACAACAATAAGAACAACAACTTGGATGATGATGATGATGTTGTTGATATTGGTTTTAAATAAAAAAAAAAACTACCGATTCCAAAGACAAAGAACAAGAACCAATAATAAACGAATCAATGCTTGACAAACTTGTCAAACAAGCAAAGCAGCGCAATATCAGGAACCACTAAAAGATAAATAACAACAAATATACTCGTACTTACATAGCAGCAGAGCGGCATGACCGTTTTAACAATAAGAAAGTCAGAAAGTAAGCTTAATAAAAAAAAAAGTCAAATTACAAAAAGATGAGTAACAAACAACAACAACAACAACAACAACAACAATACCAAAATCCCCAAAATAAATCTAATTCCATGAGTAGTGGGAGGATGGAAGATGGGTGTGTTTTTAGATGTTTTCGAAGAACAAAAAACAACAAAAACACAAAATCAATTATGTTTTCCATAGAGAAATGTAGCATAATAGTAAACAAGAAAAAAAAAAGTAGCAATTTCAAATGATAAGGCAAAGTTTGTTTGTAACTTCAAAGAGATGTTGGGCTGGGTGGGAGGCGTAAAGCTATCAAATTGAGTGCAGTGGGTGTATGATTGAAGAAAATAAAGAAAGTGGCACTGATGGAAATGGGAATGGAAATGGATGTCAAAATATGTTGCGCATTTTACTATAAAAAAAAAAAAAGACAAAACAAGGGCATGCAAACCAAGTTAGTAAAAGATATTAAGCATGGCAAGAGCGTAAGCTATGTGCACGTGTGATTTTGTCTAAGCAACTCAATGAGAATCGTAACAGAGAGTAAAATCCAAGAGAACCTAAGGATGAAGCACATGTTGTAACTAATTTGTTGTTGTTTTTGTTATTGTAGTAATCTCCTCTTGTTATTGCCACAATCTACTTACTCTCAGATACTTTGCTTAAATTGAACTTTTGGTTCAAATGTTGATTATGTTGTTAATGCAATAAATAATAAAAAAAAATATTGAAATTCAACCAAATTTGGTTGCTTAAGTTCTCTCTCCTCGTTTCTCTGTCCCTCTGCATCACTCTGCCTGCCCCTATTTCTCTGTGTAATGTTTTCTCTCAAGCGCACATGTTTATACTTATGTACATTACAATTACAACAAGCAAATACAAAATAACAATGTAAAAGCAACATGAAATGAAACAGTGAGAGAGTAGGGTTTGAGAGAGAGAAAGAGCTTACTTACAAACTGCAAAGCCTCTCTCCTCTCTCTCTCTCTCTCTCCCTCTCTTGACACACACACACACACATTCACTCAGTGTAAGTATCTTTGTATCTATTGAGACTCAAGTCTGAAAAGCAACATAAATCGTGGCTTAGCAGACAAGCGCAAGTTTCATTTACTTTGCGTATCTTTTTTTGATTTTTGCCTTTTCTTTTATTTTTTTATTTTTGCATTTGCAGCTGCTTTTGTGTGTTGCTTTAATGTTTTTCTTCCTCTTATTGTTGTTGTAATTTTTGTGTTCATCATCATCGTCATCATCATTCTGAGTTTCATTTGTGTTTTCTTTCTTTTCTTTTTTTTTTGATTTTATACGCGCTTTTTCATCTTTCTTATTGTTGTTGCTGCTGCTGCTATTGAATATGATGATGATGATGATGATGTTGATGATGATGATGATGATGATGATGACGACAGGGACAACGACGATTGTATCTGAGTATCTTTTAGTGAAGATTTGCGTTCGTTCGTTGATTTGTTTGTTTGTTTGTATACTTGTGTGTATCTTTTCGTTAAGCAATTGATGGATATGGTTTATTTATAACGCTTAGCGACGCTTGGCGATTGTTAGTGTTGTTGTTGTTGGTTGATCTTTGTTGTTGTTATAAGCGAGTAGCAGCAACTTGAGCTTCGGCAATGCCGGCAGCAGCAGCCTCATTCGCTTGCTCGATGCTGATGATGATGATGATGATGTTGTTACTGGTGATGATGATGATGATGATGATGACGACGTTTGTCATGCATACTTGTGTGTGCTGTTGTTATTGTATCTGTAAGATACACTTCAATTGTATCTGCTCATTCGTTTATTCATTCGTTAGCTCGTCCGTCGGATCGTTCGTCGGTTCGTTCATCTCTCATCCCATTTCATTGCGTCTTGTCGCGTTTACCTCGCTCAGTCATTCGCTTATTCGTTGGTTTGCTGCCCGATTCGATATATTTCTACATATAAAAACGTAGCCGTAATAATTTTTTATTGAAATTTGTTGCTGTTTTTTTTTTTGTTATTGTTGTTGTTGTTGGGGCTGCTGGTGCCTTCTTCTTTGCTCCTCATTTGCTTCCTCTTGGGTTTTTTGTTTTTCTTTTTTTTTTTTTCGTTTTGCGCCTTTCACGTTGCATTGCTTCACTGCACCCGCACCGCATTCAAGTTGAGATACATCTGAGTGGAAGAAGGTTCAGTTGTTGTTTTTGTTGTTGTTGTTTTTCACTCGTTCACTTTTCTTCGAGTCGTTGCGGATTCATTCGAGAATTTCTTGCGACGTTCAATTTTCATTTCTTTTCTTATTTTCTGTGTGTTCTCTTGTTGCTGTTGTTGTTGTTGTTGTTGCTTCAATTTGGTTGCTTATTCGGTGTTCGGTGTATCTAAGAGTATCTGTGTAAAGAGAGTATATTTGTGCTATAAGTATCTGTTGGATAAATATGAGGTTAAAGCGTTGCCTTCTGTTGTTGTTGCTGTTGTTGTTGTTGCTATTGCTGTTGGCTGTAAATGTCTTTGGCTTTCCCTCTGTGCTGTTGCTATTGTTGATTGTTGCTGCTTCGTTTCATTTAATTTTGCTTGATGAAAACATAAATACACACAATAATATACTGAAACAACAACAACATCAGCATTCACATTGCGACCGCATTTTCCACAGGATGAATGACGTTGCTCCTTCTTACACGTTCATTATACATTTTATATGCTCTTCATTCCTTCTCCTCATTTAACTCACTTCACTTCACTTCACTACAGTTCAGTGCAGTTCACTTAGTATGCCGTCGTTGTTGTTGTTGTTGTTGTTCTTGTTGTTGTTAATATTCTTGTGGAAAATGATTTGTTTTCATTTAAGAGTTTATAGTTTTTTGTTTCACTACCTACCAACCTAATAATTTGCCCTCCCCTACATTTTATATTTAATGGGTGACGATGATATTTTAAAGTGAGTCAAGCCCCTAAGCGGGCACTTGGGCGTTCATCATCCATAAAATAAATTAGAAGAAATATATAATTTACAACATTAAACTCATTTCACTTCAGTTGAGTTGACTTAAAACAAATAAATCTACACTTAAATGCAATGTGAACTAGTTTTGTTATTTTGTATATCATTTTATCTATTTTCTTCTTCTTTTCTCTATTTTATGTTTTCATTTATAAATTGTTGTTGTTGTTGTTGTTGTTTAGCTATTAACTACTAGTATCATCATTTTGCACATTATTAGATCCGTTCATAACATTTATGAGTTTATTGTAGAATAAAAACATGAGAAGAAGATACATCATCAGATAGATACATGTATCTGATATACTTGTTGTACTGAATTATTTAGCATTACAATGTCAAAATTGCTTAGCAATTTGTTATGTTCCAATTTGACAGACTTCATTAAACCAGTTTGATTTAGATTGGATCTACAATTATTTACTTGTTATTGCTGGCATTCATTGGTTCTGAATAAATTTTCCATAAGCAAAATAGTACAAAACTTATTGATCTAATAATTTGTTTGTTAGTTTCTAAAATTCTAATTAAAATAAACAAAATAATTTGGAAACCTTGAATTTGAATCAATTAAAAGTTGATTTTTTTAATCATAATAAAGTTAATAACCTTAAAAAAATTAATTTAATAAATTTTTGTTAATTAGTTTCTACTGAAATATTCACCTCTTCTGAATCTTTTTTTTTTTCATCTAAATAACATTAATCCTTCCACAATTCAAATCACCATAATGCACAAAAATAGTTCAACTTAGCATAAAGTTGAGTTTGATTTATAGAATTAATTATTAAAACTAGGAAATTCGGGACATGTAGTAAAATTAGTCATTTTCTAGACTTCTATTTATAATTTCTTTAAATATTTAGTAATTTCTGTTTGAACTTGTAAGTGGTTCATCCGAAAAGGAAATGCAAATGAAATGACTACGAACCATTTGGTTTATTTTCAAGTACTTCCAACTACTTCCAAATCATTTGTAAATGATCTGCTCAGACTGAAGAACTCGGCATGTGGGAGAGAGAGAAAAGTGCGTGGGAAAGATGCAGCCTCCGTCAGTGTTTTTGTTTACATTCGTGAGTGAACCGAAGAACTCTCATTCCTTACAGGGTCTATGATCAGGGTACTTCCAAGTATTCGTTTGTTTTTCATTTCATTTATGTGGGGAATCATACTTGATTCTTTCACATTTAGTCGAATTTTTTGTCTGAGCAAACATTTAGTATTTGCAAATGTCAGCATGAAACTCATTTCATTTCATTTGGTCGACCAAGTACTTGAAACTCACATCACTTATGGTATAACGAAACGAATGTCTTATTCGTGAAAACTCTTTTATAAATCTCAATAATCTTGCATTTGAAAGAGAGTCTTTCATTGTGAGTAGCATTGGAAGTTACATATACTTATGGGGATTCAATTTTATTCACGCTTTTTAATCATATTTCAGATCAAGTTTCGAAAACACTGAATTTTGTCTGCAATTTCAAATTCTTCATCTCTCAATCTCTCAAACCGATGAATTTTATTCTAATTCTAATATTCCATGATATTTAACAAAACAACAAAATAAAAAACTGTTAGGGTTGAATCCTTAAAAAATTTATTATAATTTGGTGACAGATGAAAAGAATCATTTGGGCACACTGCAGGTTGTTTAACTTCAGGAGCTTTTACTGCTTAATTAATCTACTTAACTTGACTAAATTTTAAATAAGCAAGTGGCAAAAGGGATCAAATAATGGGAAATTGGCATGGGACGCAACCCTGAAGTTAATAGAATAAACACTCACTCGCAGAACAAGTAGAATTTTCCTAGAATTGATCCATGTAAATTGATGTAAAGCAGGATAATAAAAATAATAATAGAATATAGGATGCACCAAGCCGAAAAAACTTCACTTTTTATAAATTTTTTCGAAGGAATTTTATTTTTCTTTATTGTTTCTTCTAGCAAGCAAATAATATAATCTGGAGTAAAGAAACTATAAAAAAAGGAACATCAACACCATTCAACATCATCAAGAGCAAGTGATCGATCGTGTCAAAAATATTCTTGTCATTTGTTTTGTGGAATCTATTTCATTAACCTTGTCCTTATTTGTGAGCATGATGCAAAACGTGTAGCAAATTATCCACGCTTAGACCTTGTATTTTCTTTTAAATGATTTCATGCTTCATTTCATTACTTTTATTGAGTCTTTTACTGTTGTCTTGCGGTTGTTTTTTCTTTGGAGGCATCTTTCTAAGTGTATTGTATTTTTTTCTTCTATCAATTATATGAACATAAGGCACACAACGCAAGCTACTGAAACTTGACCTAAACACAGACTGGCAGGGCTTACAAGAATTTCGAGATTTCCCGATTTATTCAACTAGTTATAAGAAACGTCACTCGTTAAATGAGAGCCAATCGTAACACAAGTCAAAATTGGCTTGAACTTTAATCTTATCTTAAGGCTTTTTGATCGATCTAAAGACCTAATATATAGGAACTCAAAGAGGGGAGTTATAATAACTAAGATAAAAGAAACTATTGTAAGTTAATGCTATATAATTGGTTTTCACAAAGTTATATTTAATATTAAAATGTTAAGAAAATAACTTGTCTTCCTCGTTATAAGGGAATGAAAGTTCATGGTATCTGTCGATGGTCGGTTCAGTCCAACTAAGCTCAGGAAGGCTTTTAAAGCGGCAACTGTCGAACTTACCTCTTGTAATGAGCAGACAACCATGTGAGGAAGGTTATGTAAGTGTTGCTAGTTACGCTATAAGGTAATTTGGCCTATGGACACACTTTCGTATCTTAAAATTGTACTTAATAAGATAAATATGGCATGTGGGCTGCCTCCTTATTTCAAGTTCTGATCAAAGTATAAACAAAGTGATATTATTACATATTGATTATTTGATTTTAATTTGACAATATTCTGAAGTAAGTATTCATAAATCTGATTCCATAAAGTTTCTGTTTCTCTCTCTCTCTCTCTTAATATTATTACTAAGGAAATGAAAATTTATTTAAATATTCTTTATGTTTATGGTACTAAGTATTGTATTAATGCATTCTAGATAGATGAAATCACCTTATAAGGTATGCATGTAACATCGTATTTTGTTGTACTTACATTTCAGATAATCTCTATTAAACAATTTAACACATTGTATTGGATTTATTTCACTTTGCATATTCTTAAATAACCAAATCTTCCTTTCCTTTTTTAAGTATCCTTTGCTCCACTTCATTGTCATTAATTTAATTCGCTTTTTTTATGCAGATCTTTTTACTTTTTAAATACATTTCTAGCTTTTTTTATGCTTGCTCTTTAGCATCATCATTCGTATCTGTCGTCGTAGTACTGTACTGTGTATATCCTAAGTAAATATCCTCAATGTCCTTGACGGCTTAACATTATCGACTTATGCACACCACACACTCGTCGTACGTATTCTTTTTTATTCGGCTGTCGGCTCTTCACTTGAACTCTAGCACCCTCTCTAAATTCACTCACTCCACCACTTACTCGCTCACTGACTGACTGACTGACTGACTCTATCTCATTGTAAGCTTCCATAGACCCACTTTGCCACTGTGGCAACCAATTTGTGATTTGTATGGAGTTTTGAGCAAGACGAAGAAGTGACTTCTCTCTACTACTCAATGTGGTCCTGAGTATGAAGATGGAATGGGATGGTGATGGGAGATGGTGATGAAGATGGCGATGGCGATGGCGATGGAGGCTTTTTAGTCTTTATTCTTTTTTTTTTTTGTCGTTGCTGCTGCTCATACGCATATTTGTTCTATTTTGAGCATAAAATTGTTGTTGTTGTTTGGTTAGTTGGTTGTTGGTTGGAGTCACTTGGAGATTTTTCTTTTATTTTGTTATTTATTTGTTTCATTTTGTTTTGTTTTGTGTATTTTTTTTTTGGTGCTGCGTTTTTCGTTTTTGTTTTTCCCCACTTTGTATTCAAAGATATCCAACATTGACTTGGATGGTTGGTGATGCTACTTTAGCGCAGATACACAAATACAGATGCTATGGTGTTTGTTGTTGTTGCCTCTTGATGATGTTGATGTTGATGTTGCTGTTGTTGTTGTTGTATTATTTATTGTAGCCGCATTTTTATTTTTGTATATCTATGGAATGTAGCCAGAGTAGTAGTTCGTTCATTCGTTTGTTGTTCATTCGTCCATTCGTTTATCTCTTTTGTATGTCTATCTGTCTTTCTGTGTGTCTGTCTGTCTGTCTGTCTGTCTGGCTTTTTGTCCCTCCACGTTACATTGCTGTCATTGTTGTTGTTATTATTATTGTGGAGTAGTGAGTAGTATAGTGTAGTGTAGTGAGTAGATCCATAGCAATGGTCTTCGTTGAATTGGAATCAGTTTCGGATATGTACAACCATGCAAACGTATCAACATCATCGTAAGCAGAGCATCAGCATCAGAAGCAAAACCATCATTATCATCATCATCATCATCATTTTGATGATCATGATGTGAATGAGCTCCATCGACATTGTTGGCATCAACATCACCATCACCACCATCACCAACCATATCTTTCATATTGACGACGATGATGATAATGATCATCATCACCATCACCATCACCATTGGCACCACCAACAACAGCAACAGCAACAACAACAGCAACATCAGAGCAGCAACATCAACTTTGGTACTTGTGGATTTTTACTGTTGCTGCTTCATTTGTTGTTCATGCTTTTGCTTTTGTTGTTGTCGTACTTGATTGTGGCATAATTTCTCGTTGAATGTATATATACATATTTATGTTTGTATATACATACAATATATCTATCTATTCATCCAAAGCAGCCTTCGTCCGTCCTTCTGTCCATCTGTCTGTCTGTCTGTCTGTCGGTATGTCCATTCATCCATCTATCCATCCATCGGTCGGTCCATCCATCCATCCATCCATCCATCTGTATGTAGTTATTTTTGTTTGATTTTCTTATTTCATTTAAAAAAAATGAATTTTTTTCTTTCATTTTTTCTCTTTCTGCTTATGTATTTTGTATCTCTGTGTAAAGTGTATCTCTGTGTGTGTGTGTATGAATTATATTTTTTTTTTATTCAGCTTGTTTGGTATTTTAAGGTAATTTTTTTCTTTTCTGTAAAGCATTTTGTTGTGATTTTTCGTTGTTGTTGTTGTTGTTATTATTGTGTTGTATTTAAGTATTTGACTCGTTCAGTCATTCACTTTATTCGCTCAGTTTCAGTTTGTTGAGGTTTTTTTTCCTTTCCTCCTCCTGCTACTCTTCGCATTCGCCTTCTGCTTTCAGTTTAGTTCAGTTTGCTCATTCGTTCGTTCACTCACTCACTCACTTACTCACTTACTCACTAACTCATTCGTTTCGATTTCGATTATTGTATTGTGTAGTATGTATAAATATACATATATCTATATATAAATGTATCTACATATAGTATATATGAGGTACTTTTATTATTATTATTGTTGTCGTTGTTGTTGTTGTTGTTGTTGTTGTAATTGTGGCTATAGCGGCGACTGCATGAACAATTATTAAGTTATATACTTTTTTTGTATTTTAATTTTTATTTTTTAGTACTAGTACATTGAACAACAACGACAAAATATAAAAATCTGAATCTGAATCTCAGACTGAACTGAAACGAACCAAACTAAACAGATTGTTGTACTCGTACGAAGAATATTTGTACAATATAAATAATGTATTTATTGTATTGTAGATACAAACATACTGATTATTATTATAATTTTTTTTTTTTTTTTTAATAATTATTTTCAATATTTTATTTTGTTTGCATTTTAGTTTATTTTTAGTCAACATTTTCCTTCTTTTTTATAGTGTGATTATTTTGATTTTGTTTTTTTTTTTCATTTTTTTTGTTATTTGAAAAAAACTATACATTTAAGCGTCTTAATTAATAGTTTATTTAACCATATTTGTTATGTACATATTCATTTATTGGAATGTATTTGATATAAAATAAATTTGCTCAAGATTTAATGGATTGATCAGCACATAAAACATACTTGTATTGACTACAATATTATAAATAATATAATAAATAATATAATAATATTATAAATAATATACAATACTTGTTATGTGTTGACTGATGTACGAGAGACACGCAAATTATACAAAAAGATAAGCCTAAACTAAT
The DNA here is from genome assembly GCA_037043295.1 of Amiota minor. Lineage (NCBI taxonomy): Eukaryota > Metazoa > Arthropoda > Insecta > Diptera > Drosophilidae > Amiota > Amiota minor. The sequence continues at coordinate 433,097 of JBAMAW010001189.1, forward strand.
ATGAAAGTGTCGTTATTTTTATAGAGTCACCTGGCAAAGTCGCTTCAAAATCGAAAGAAAGCAATTGAAAAAAGTTTCTCAGATTTGTTGTATGTATTTAATAGGTCAAAGGAACGTTAAACTTTTTTTTAGCTTAAATCCTTATTGGGTACAGTATAATGCGGACACCATAAACAGTAGCGTGACTGGTCGAATTCCTCTTGAAATAAGTGCGTACGCAGCTAGTGTTGCCATGAATGCGGGTAAGCTGGCCCTAAATACAACGGCCGCAAGTCCTACGTTCAGATTGTAGTGTCACTGATTTCTTTGTCTCAGCTTTGTAAACATATGCGCAACACTTCTTAACGGAGAGAGGACCATGTTTTTCCTGTGTGTACCCTCAATCTTGAGGATAGGCTGGTTTTCATATTGATTCTTTAGGCGACTCTTGCAGCCAGTGAATTCATCCTTAGCGAACAGGCGACCATGACTCTTCTACTTCTTTGAAACTGATTTTACATCGGTGGTCTTCTCTCCATCAGGCTTTGTCAGATTTTGCAGCCTTGGCTACTTTTGATGCAGCGGGTCTAGCTGGAGTGTTGGCCATTGTGCTCAACGGAAGCTTCTCGAATGGTGAAAGAGGGAAGGCATAAGAGATTTGGCTTTTTAGTCTGAATACAGCTATAGGACACAGCTTCCAACTCAAACCTTGAAGTTTGTGCTCGGTCATTTGCCGAGACTTGAAGATTACAACAATCAGAGAGGAGATCATCAGGCACAGCAACAGACACATCTCATGGTTTGAATATCAATTGGCAAGCAACCTGCTGGACAACAGCAAACTCTAGCGTGGGATAAAAAGGCAACACGCTCTGAATCTTCCTTTCCTTTAGAAAAGTAATCCACCGATAAATTAAAAATAAAAACATGGTATTTTTCATTCAAATTCGCGTACTCTTGTTATTGACTGGCCGATTTCAAATAAAAAGAAGAAGAAGAACAAAAATTTGTAGCTACATCTCACATAATGTTATCAGCCACGTGTTATACTAACCACCTAGTGTGTCCGACCTGGCTCCATGTTACTGTTAACTATTCCCCAAGGTCAAATCTGCATGAAAAGGACAAAGTTTTCAGAATATTGAAGATGTGAAAAGTGACACGCGTCATGAGGGAATACAGAGAAGAAGTTTTTAAACACTGTTTCGAACAATCGAAAATTTGCTTGGAGTTTTGTAGCGATAATGGGGAAGAGGTGTACGACGAGGTTTGTTAAAACGAAAATGTGTCTTTTTGTATTTATCGAAAAATATTTATTTATATAATTCAATATCTATTTTGTCCCCTTCGAAGTAATCCCCCTCAGGTATAAAAAACTTATGCCAGCGCTCGAAGCAATTCCGATATATGTTTTTTTGTCTGACTTTATTTCATCAATCGTGGCAAACTTCCATCCATTTAAGGTTCTTTTTATTTTTGGTAACATGAAAAAAACAGGAGGCATAATTACGTTTTCCTTTTTGTCCAAAAAATCTCGAAATCATGGATGAAACTTCGTTGCCACACGTTTCATGTATAAAATATCCAAAAAAATTCCATGGTAACCGATATCCTGATATCCTCCGCAACTTCTACAATAGTATATTCAATGATTCTCCATAACATTTTCTCTTCAGTGTTGCAACGTTTTCATTAGTTGTTAAGAGGGAGAACAACTAAACAATTGACAATTGAAAGAAACGGCCGGTGCTACCAAGGTGCTGATCGCCCTTGAGACGTTCAGATGGAGGAAGAAGAAGGAAAAGAGAATTATTGTGACAAAGAGATTGTGAAGGAGATGGTTAGTTTATAACAACACCTCGTATATCAAAGTTAATTTATCGTCTTAAGTACAATATATGTGAAGCATAGGAAAAAAGCATCGGTACTCATTAAGGCTACAGGAAATCATCTCATAACATTGCAGTCATTGTTTCTTTATACTTTGATATATTTACAAATAAATCTTTCAGAGTTTTTATATATCAATTGAACTTCGAAATTAATATATAATCCCATTTAAATATTTTCGATAAGATATCAGAAAAATTAATAAAAATGTTAAAAAACCTTTATAAATATTATGATTTAAAATAGAAATTATCGTATCTTCCAAAAGCGGATACATGAGTATTGTTTGTTTATTGTCTATTATGAAGGCTACGTAATATTCAGCATACAAGTGTGAAACTATAAATGATTTTCTATAACATTTTTTTATAATATACTTACTTACAATATCTGCTCAAATAAGATACAAAAGTATATACAAAATACTTTAAGTACTTTATATCATGTTAATCAACCAATCAACCAACCAACCAATTACTTTATATCCATTTGATTATTAAAAATTAAACTCTATAATCGCTTGTTTAACAATCATTTAACACAACAAATAAGTACTCATAAACTTATTTAATTAACAATGGACTTGAAATTTAGGTAATTCGCACTTGTAAAAAAAGCCTCAAATCAGGCATTAAAACCTTAATTATTTGCCTCGTTTCGTCAATACGAGTAATTACTTCATTAAGAAGGATAATGCAAATTGCAGCCACAGAATAAGATAAGAAAAGCGCTCAAGAGTCAACATTTGTGGCAGCTTAAAGACACCAACCACATTTGAGTTTATTCTACTGACTGCCTGCCTGCCTGTCTAAATGGCAGCTTAGTTACTTTGCCTGCTTCGATGGCTTCTGCCTAGAGAGTTGCCGTTGCCCATTTAATGCGTCCTTTATGCTTGGACAAACTTTTAACTGGCCAAGGTACAAATGTCAAGGATGCGCCTGACAAAGCGAGACATTCTTGCGTTTGCCCATTGTCAAGTACATATTTGTATCTATAACAGTCGTTTTTGTTTTCGTTGTTGTTGTCGTCATCATCATCAATGGTGGTAGGCACGAGCAGCATTATTAGATATAAAAACCCATCGACTCGTTTCGCTTGAGCTGCTTACCACAGTCAGTTCTCACTTAGTCAGGGAGTCAGTCACTCACTCATTCAGTCACAGTGGCATGCCACATAGTCTCGCTAGGTCATATTGTGTTTACACATAGTCACTTGGTTGTTTTGTGATAATCGCCTTGATAATAACTAGGAATGCTTCTCTACTGATGTTGCTTCCTACTCCTGCTTTTGCAGTAGTGGTGGCAATGATGATGATGATGATCTGGATGGTAATGTTGATATTGATGTTGCTTTTTTATATTCGCTTAAGGCAGTTGTCCTCGTACGCCTTGTCCTCCCTTAAATTGTTATTGTTGCTGTTGTTGGTCTTAATAATGGTGGTTAATTTTGATCATGTTGTTTTCGCTCGATCGGCGTTAACATGCCGACGCAGACGAGTTCTTATTCTCGCTCACGTGCCTTTCTCTGTTTCTCCTTTCTTTCTCTCTACTGTTCTCTGGTTCTCTCTATTACTTACTTGTTTTGTTAATAGATACTCTCAGACCAGTTATTGTTGCAGTTGCATGTGCCGCTGATGTTATTGTTGCCTTGTCGTGGTGGTTGCCTGAGCGATTTCCTTTCCACTTTGGTGGTTGCTTTAGGTTTTTGTTAATACTTTTGCGCTTGTTGGTTTCTGGTTTCTGGTTTCTTGCTTCATTCCCTCGCACCCTTGACTCCCTTGTCATCGTTTCACCATAAATATTTCACTTCAATTGAGTCTCAATGGTGTCTATAGAGTACTCAGTGTTGATCGTTGACGTCGTGTCAGGAAATCATAATAATTGTAGACTTTATTGGGCTTTTAGTGTACATATAATTTATCCTGTTGCTTCGTGTGTGACTTTGGGTTTCGGTTTTCTCTTTCAATGTGTTTTACAATGACTATCTTTTAATGTGTATGTGTTGTATCTGTGTCTGTCACTCTGTCTGTCAGTCTCTGTATCTGCCTGTGTTTGCGTCGCATTGGAATGACAAAACAAAAAAAGGGCGTGTGGAATGAAAGCGAAAATGAGATTGGGTTGAATTCAATTGAATTAAAATGAAGTTGATTTGAAACTGTGAAAACTGGTAAATTAGTTTGTCAAAAAGCGTAATGCGGAACTGCTTTTTGGATATGATGAGTATCAAATTTGATTTATATTTAATATAAGTGAACAATTAAAAATGGTAAAATAAATATAAATAAATTGGAAATGTTTGGATTGAAGGATTTATGGGTTATTTAGGCGGTAATTTGATGTTACAGAAGAAAAGGAAAGATGGATTGATAAATAAATATTAGATGGATAGATACAAGAATGGATTGAAAGATGAGAATTGATTGATACAAGGATTGATACATTGGTACCTGAATAGGTAGGTGAATATAAAAAAATGGGCCAAATGCGAGTCAGATTCGTACAGGGAGGGTTCCGTACCAGGTTGGGGTTTGATTTGACTGGTTCCAAAAAATATACCGCTCCTGTATCAGAAACTTATAGTGTCTAAATTTCAGCTCAATAGTTCAAAAAACAAAAACGTTTTTCTATAAAAACCTGGATTTTGAATGGTGGGTTTGTATGGGAGGTACCCCTTCTAGTTAGCCGATTTGGCTGATTCCACCATATGTGTAGCATCTCTATCAGAAACTTATAGTTTCTAAATTTCAGTTTGATAGAACGAAAAACAAAAAAGTTTTTCTAATAAGGACCAGAATTTTAATGGGGGTTTGTATGGGAGGTACCCACCCTAGAAATCCGATCAAACTGAAATTTCGGCAAAAGAAGTTTCTGATGTAAAAACACCAACCATCTAAATTTCAAGATCGTGGGATTACTGGATCGTATAGCTGCCATACAAACCAAAATGTTTCTTGTCTGGGGACCCCTTTAAGTTTTCAAAAATATTTTAGTTTTAGTATATATTGCTGATGCTCGGATAGAACTACACCTTCTGTGAAAGTCTCTCTAGCTATTGCGGTTTTTGAGATAAGATCCGAGGGCGGACGGACGGACAACGAAGTATCTGCATTAGGGTTCCTTTTGGTACCCTTTTGGTTCGGAACCCTAAAAATTAATAGATTCATAGATAAATAAGTGAATATGAAAAATAATAGTAATAATCCATTAGATAAATTTGTATACATAAATAAAGATAAATTATCTATTATAGATAAATAAAGAAATAGTTAAGAAATATCGAGTATATAGACAGATTGGCATTGATACAAAGAGTTTCCGCCTCATGTTTTCTAAATATTTCCACACTTCTTCTATTACCTACTGACAAAAATTTCACAATAATTCACACTGAATCCTATTTACTATGTACTATAATATTTTGAACTCGAAAGATTTTGCGCATTTATATAGGTAATATTGTACTTCACTGTTACCTGCATCTCGACTTGCATTGGATAAATACAGAAATATATCGAGAACATTCTCAAGCTGCTCAACAAAAATACTAAAGGCAATAACAATAATCTCTTAATAGCAAAAACAAGAAAACAATATTTACAATGCATTTAACCCTCAAAACGACGTCATCAAGATCAAAATGATCATAATCATGAACTACAATTGTATGAACATAAATAATTCATTTGTATCTACACGAAGCCTACAACTTCCGCACGCGGCTTTTGCCTTTTGTGTTTTGTCTTTTGTTTATTGTTTTTCATTTGAAAAACTGCTTAGGTAGTCAGTCTCATAGTCATCACAAGCAACATGAGCTCATTTCAATTCGAAGCTGATTGAACACGAACGTTGTTGGGAAAAGGGACATACAAACAGCAAATATTCAAGTTGTAGTTGATCCAGATGTATCTATCTGGTGGTAACTCCATAAGAATTTAAAAAATTTTACCTACTATGTACATAACATACCAAACATTCTGAAGATGTTATTTCGGGTGGTGTACTTTTGGTTGATTTCTGTGGTGTTTCTCACTTCTTCTTCGCACACAAGGATACTTTACTCTTCTATGGCTGTGGCCAGATCTAAGTGGGTATCCTTATGTTTGATACTTTGTTCCTTTTGTGGCGATTATCTACGGTTAACTGTCTGTTTGTTTTGTATTTCATTGATCCTTTTATTATTATTATTTTTGTTTTTTTTTCTTTTTTTTTCTTTCTTATCGTTTTGATAAAATTCTTATGTGACATTTTTGTTTCCTGTTCGTTTGAAATTTTCTGGAAGAACAGCAGCTCAATCAAGGTTTGTGTCTGGAAAAATAAAATGTTATATCTTTTCCATTTTGCACACTTGTGAAGTTATGACTCAGTTTTGTATTGCTTTCAAGAAGAAAAAGGGGTTAAGTAAGACTTCGTCCTTTCATACCATATCCAACCATCCATTTTGATGTTGGTTGTTGATGGAAAGAGTTTTCCACTTTGTTTGTCGTCACCATTGTTGATGTTGATGTTGCTGTTGTTATTATTGTTGTTGTAGGGTTGGTTGGGTTGTTGGTTGGTTGGTTGGTTGGTTGACAATGACATCTATGAAGTATTCTAGCGACTTTGAACTTTTGTGTTGCCTTTTTCTTCTTCTTTGCATTTCGATGATTAAATATATTTCAATTTCTTTGAATTTGCTTTTGCCTTCTTCCATTACATTTTGTGGCAGCAAACGTAAAGAAAAAAACAAATAAAAGGATAATAAAGAATACAGCAGCAAAAAGTAAGAAATCCTTTTATGAAATCTTTTGTTTAGGGCGGTTTTTGCGTATGAAAAGTGAACCTTTTTGCGCACTTTTGGTAAATCATGAAATGAAGAAAAAAGTTTCCAAAAATTTACAAAAGAAATAAATGATAACCTCAAAAGGGTTAAATGCGCAGCAGAAAGAGTGACAGCAAAATCACAAACATGTAAAAAAAATTACAAAAACTTAAAACGCTTAAAACGACAACAACACAAAGAAAGAAGAAAGAATACATCAGAAACAGAGTTGAGTTGATGATTAAGGAAAGGGTAGAGGTCTTTTCGGTATTATTTATAAGGCAATGTGTTAACATTCACATGTGATAAAAGTGTAGAGCTTGAGATGGAAGAAGGACACTTAGGGATGACTAAATTTTGATTAAGTTGCCAGCAAAAACTTAAAATGAGTATTTAATTTGTTCAGTTCAGTAGCTAAGCCTTGGGGATATGAGTTAAAAAGAAATTTGACAATGTTTTGGAATAGTTTACAAACGAAAATTTTGTAAATACGAAAGGTTGGTTTTCAACTTTCTTATAAATCTACAAGTATGTATTGTGGTATCATAAAAAAAATGGGCCAAATGCGAGTCAGAGTTGCACACAGAGGGTTCTGTACCAGATTGTGGTTTGTATGGGAGGTACTCCCCCTAGTGTTCCGATCTGACCGATTCCAACAAATGTACCGCGTCTATATCAGAAACTTATATTGTCTAAATTTCAGTTCAGTAGTCCAAAAAAAGAAAAACCTTTTTCGAATAAGGACCTGAATTTTAATCGTGGGTTTGTATGGGAGGTACCCCTCTTAGTTGGCCGATTTGGCTGATTCCAACAGATGTGCAGCGCCTATGTCAAAAACTTATAGCGTATAAATTTCAGTTCGATAGAACAAAAAACAAAAAAGTTTATCTAATAAGAGCCTGAATTTTAATGAGGTTTGTATAGGAGGTACCCTCCCTAGAGGTCCGATCAAACTGAAATTTCGACAATATACGTTTCTGATGTAAAGTCACCAACCATCTAAATTTCAAGATCGTGAGATTACTTAATTGTACAGCTGCCATACAAACTAAAATGTTTCTTGTATGGGGACCCCTTTAAGTTTTCAAAATTATTTTAGTTTTAGTATATGTTGCTGATGCTCGGATAGAACTACACCTTCTGTGAAAGTCTCTCTAGCTATTGCGGTTTATGAGATATGATCCGAGGGCGGACGGACGGACAATGAAGTCCCTGCAATAGGGTTCCTTTTGGTACCCTTTGGGTCCGGAACCCTAGAAATGAAGATTTCATAGTTTAGACACGAGTTTAAGCTACGTAGAATCCTCTAAGTATTGGATCATCTCCTTATTTAATGACATTCTTCATTCATGCTATCCTTTCCTATATTTGCAATTCCTGGTAATCCATTTTTGACTTTTGATTCTCATTTACAGCAAAATTAACTGAAATGTGTTGTAACATTTCGACGAAACCCATTATGCAGTGAATGAATAATCTAGAAATCAGACTCATCTGAATAGTGCAAACAATTGAACTACATTTTAAATTGCTGCTTGAAGATGTTAAGACACACTCCATAAATATAAATCATTTCATATTTTCAGCTTTCGTTTTTGTTTTTCTTTTAGACTTTGTATTTTTGTTGTACATTTGTTGTTGTGTTCATTTTCTTGTTTAGAATTGAATTGTTTGCTAATAGAATTTTACAAAAAAAAATATTTGTATTTTCTATTGTTGTCGTGTAGTTTTTGTTATTGTTGTTGTTATCGATATCGTCGTAGTTGTTTGTTGTTTGCCCGACGAAAGTAGCAAAACATAGAGAAAGAAAGAGAAGCGGAAAATAAAAAATTGAAAAGATTATCGCGCGTTGGGGTTAAAAACTTCAATTGAAATTCAATTTCCGTGCAAAGTGGTCAAAAGTCTTTTCGCATAAACAAGAGAGGAGGGAAGAAAAGAAAACAAATCAAAGCATTGAACGGTACGGTAGGTTGGCATGCAGGCTGAAAGGAAAGGATCGCAGGACATTTGAAAACCCACCACTTAACAATGCTCTAAGGAGATTGAAAAAAAAAAATACACTCGTATACGATGAGCATATACTCACTCGTAGCTGTGTAGATACTCGTCCACATATGGCAAACAGTAAGTATGTACGAGTATGCTTTTGTGTGTGCGTTGGTTTAAGGTTGACACGTCTTGATATGCCATGACAGAGTCACTTCATTATCGAGATTATCGGCGCAATTTCTTTGCGTACAAGTCTGAATAACCTATAGACATTTCTTCGCAACTTAACTCAGCAAGACAAGAGTAGGAGAGAGTACTGTAGGTTTGCCTATCATGTATGAAGTGCGTGTGATTTGCAACCCTGCCTGCAGTCATCACGCAAATACAACAACGTCATCATCCTTCATCGTATTAGTCGTCAGCTCAGTTTTGCCATCAGCAGAAATGTCAAATCACTCACTTCTCTCACTCTGCTGAGCTGCTACTGATGCTGCTGCTGTTGTTGTTGTTGTTGTTAGTCATTCATTTATTTTGCTGCAAAATAAAGGGCAACAGTAAGCAGCGTATCGCCCTTTCTGAGTCCTTACCGTCGTACCATCGTTAACCCTCGAACGACAGCAATTCGTCTTTCCACAACTCAAACTCAAACTCACACTACATAAAACCGAAAATAAAATTTTAAAATCAACAGTAGCAGAAGCAGCAGCAGCAGCAGCAGCAGCCTTAGCTTTGGCTGCTGTGCGCCTGTCTGTCATTATCCTTGAGGTTGCTCCTCAATGTCCTTGCTTGCTTGCGTGCCTTACTTACTTACTGCTTTTCTGTCAGCCTTTCCTTTCATGCCTGTCTGCCTGCCTGATTTCTTACTTGCTTGATATGCTTCATCATCTCACCTCATCACACAGAAAAGCTTAACTTGGCGACTTTTGTCTGCTTACGGCTTGAAGCCATGCTACAGCGTTTGTTGTTGCCAGGATTAGAGAACGAATGTCGGTCGCTTTGGAGTCGAGAGTTGAGTTCAGTTCAGTTCAGTTCAGTTGAGTTGAGTTGACTCGAGTTAAATTCGAGTCGAGTTGAGTCGAGTCGAGTCGACACGACGATTGTCTGCCCTGAGGATATGCTAATAAAATTCAAAGCAAAGTGTTGACGAATGCCGCTTTTGAAATGCGATTTGTGCGCGATTTTTCAAAGCGATTTACGCTAAACAAATTAGTGACGATGACGACAAAATGAAAAGGAGACTTGTAGTAGTAGTAGCAGCAGTAGAAGCGGAAGCGAAAGGACATGAAGGATGCGCGGATGTTGATGACGAGGATGATAATAATGATGTTGTTTGTATTGTAGAGATTCATCAAAATGTTCTTCTTCTTCTATTTGTTGTTATTTTGCCATTAAATAAAAGAGTAAAAGTCAAACACACACACACACACACACACACACACACACACAACACAATAAGAATGAAAGATACACTAGTAAGAAGATGAAGTAGAAGTAAGAGGAAGAAAGAGGTAAATGTAAATTGAAAAGGATAACAAAGGAAATTGGAAATTATGCGTGGCAATTCTTGTTGAGTTGTTCTTGTTCTTGTTTCTATTAAGTTTTGACAGCGTCTTTTTCTTGTAGTTCAAGTGCGTAATTGAGTTGTTCTTGTTGTTATTGGCATAAATTGCACATAACTCAATGTTGAAGTAGTTAAACTTTAGGTTTTTGATTTATAGTAGCTTTTTATATTCAAAAGTTTATAAAATTAAATAATGAAAAGCATTCCTTTCATGGTAAAAAGGTTTTATGCTTTTGAAAACGAAAGGATTATTTTTGGTCAGAAAAGGGGAATTTCATGACTTTGAAACTTTTTCAATTCATTCAGAAATTATTGAGTCTGTTTGCTGTATTTTATGGAAAAGGTACTAAATGCTTCATTAAGTTTAACCCTATAATGAGCCACCCTAATATCTAACCAACTATCAATTTGTAAAATTGACAATTACTGCACAAGATGAGAATGGAATCATCAGACAATGAGAATGGGAGTGATAGAGTCGATTCTAAGTAGTTTAGGTCTTTGCATTGTAGTTTTGGAGATGTAGACATAAGTAATTTAATTCCTATGGCTAGGAAGTATAGCCAAAGTTTAAGAGGGATAGAGAGGAAATCAGAACATTAATTTCAATATTTCCATTTTGCTAGTAGCTTCTAAACCATTTTTTATAAGTGGGCATAGTCAGTTGTTGGGGTTACCAGACGTTAGTCTAAATTGATTTCATTGCTAAGTTATAACTTAGATTCATAAAGATGAAAGGTATGTCGGAATGAGATAATTTATATTAAATATAAACTCAATTTTTTTCTGTGTTGTCTTTGAAAGTTGTTCAAGTTTGGTGTTCGATAAGAAGAGAATAGGAGTAACGATTGCATGAAGCAAATTTTGAACCATTCTATGGATTCTTATCTACTGAGTTCTGGTCAATAGTGCGATACCCAACTAAAATCAATCAACAATCATAATTTTAAACTGTTTTCTGTCCCAGAATTGTATTAATTATTAGTGGAATCTGGCTTAAAATGATATTACTAACTAAGAAATATAAACCATAAGGTCTGATATAATAGGAAATAGCACTTTAGATATTAAACTCTTCTCTATCTGAGAGTTGTCTCTAATAAGTAGTTGTTGAGTTGAGAACTGGACGATAATCTTAAGATTGAGTCATTTAACGCAAAACAATCAAATAAAAAGTTAAATGAAGTCAGAAGAAAGGGAATGGAAATATTACAAGTCATAAGATCTATGGGGTTTTTAAAGTAATTTTCATCCTATAGATAGAGAAATTGGTACAATGCGTTTTATTCAAAGTCTTGTCCATCGTTAACTTAAGGCTCTTCCCCATCTTCCCATCTTTCTATCAGCAAAGGCCTCCGAGATGAAAAAATTCCTCATTTTTTTAAGGTGACCAAAATATGAACTCAATTCTTTCTAAGAAATGAAGTGCTGCTCGCCAAGCCATGAGCCAAGGCGGTTAGTCAGAAGGAGCAAAATCTAGTAAATATGGCGGATAACATTGAAGCGCCTACAAAGTTTCTTTGACGACTTTTGGAACATGCGACCTGTTTTTTGACAACTAGGGGGCATTTGAGCTTCAATGCTCGGTTCAATTCCATCAATTGTCCTTGGCATCGCTCGCAGTGATGCCCAGCTTAAGTTTTTGCCATTGAAGTTTGCTGCATGGCTGCGTCTACCCAACGATTAAATGCTTCATACATAGCAATTGATGTCCATCAGCTGCATTTTTTTTTTTATATTAAAAAAAAAAGGAAATATAATTTCCGTTTCCTTTTTTTTTTTTTTTTGCACAAAGAAAGTTTGTTGTTTACACTTCAGCGAAATGACACATATTGGTTTTTGAAGAGAAACATGAATAGAGTCTCCAAATAGTCCGATTGTGAATCCGTTAAATTTATTTTTAAAGCCCATCCACCCAATAAAGACGAGCAACTTTTAACTGTTTTCCATTTGAAAATTGTAACTAAAAACAATAAGAGAATGAAATAACTGAATAATGGCAGCAGCTTTTAATTTTATTTAGAAAATATTTTCAAAAGTTGGTAAGCTTTTCGTCAATAGCCCAAGATTATTACATGACTTAATCTTACTGAAACATATCAATGAAAATGGAACTAAATAAATCAAAGCCAAGCATCTATGGGACAGTTCACTAAACATTTTGTTAAAAGTAATTGCCTTTCCGAAATACAAATTTGACTCAAATGATATTTTTTGTTATTGTCTATTTTGCATTCAAAATAAATCATTTAAATGCTTGAAAACAAATGAAACTTTTCATTACACAAAACAAATAATAGAACAAAGACATAAGCATACAAGTATTTCCAAATGTACAATTGTACAATAATTTTGGAATAATTTCAAAAATGACAAAGCTAAAGATAAAATACAATAACAAAAGCACCAGCACCAACAACAATAGAAACATAATATGCATACAAAGATACAAATACTTATAACGATATAAAGTTAATTAAATGCAACAAAACAAACAGAGAACAAGACAGAAACAGAAATACTTTAAAATCTGACAAAAGGCATGACATACAAACAGACTGGACAGACAGACGAAAAGACACTGGCAGACAGATATATTGTATGTATGTATGTATGTATGTCTTGACAGACATTGAGACATACAAAGTGACTGTAAATGAACGAAACAAGCGAGCAAGCAAGCAAGCAAAAGCAAATAGCAAGTAAACCAGCTAAGCTAATCGATTCATTTGAAATTCAATACTCAAACTCAAAAATCAATATATGTACTATGAAATGAGTACGAGAATATGCAAGTACAATACTATGTGTGTATCTATGTATATATGTATATTCTATGAGACGATAAAACCATAATTCAAGAGTAAATGAAGGCATGCATTGCTGCTGCTTGATGGATGGTTTTGGGATTGGGTGGGATGAGAGGAGAGAGTAAGGAAACCGAGAAACATTGAAGGAATGGAGCTAAGAACATACACGTAAAATACATACGAACGAACGAACGAGTGTCAAATAGACAAATCAACGCCGCAATGAGACTTAGTAGATACAAAAATCTATCTATCTATCTATATATTTGATGTATTAAACTGTATTGTGAATTGTCAATTGTGTTTGTGTGCATACATATGTGTGCGTGTATTTAGTGCGTTTGTGCTTATAAGGAAATGCATTTGAGTTGGTAAACTATTTATTGTTGCACGCTTCCCGCACCCAAGTGACTGACTGACTGACTGCCTGCCTGCCTGCCTGCATGCTTACAATAGCAATAAGATACACAGATACAATTACACAAAAACACTTTGAGCACTAAAATGCAAAATAAAGATACTACACACATACGCACACACATGAACTTAATCGAAAATGGAATAAGAAAACAATATAAAATGAAAATGTAAGATTGTTGCGGTTCTGAGCTGCCATTTTCAATTTATTATTATTAATTTTTGAACCAAAATACATTTTTCTTTGTATCTGCTTAAGGGTGTCCCGCTACACCAGTCAATAATATTCTTCTGATATTGACTGCTGCTGCTGTTGCTGTTGCTGCTGCTGCAGATATAAGATACAAAATACAAAATACAAAACAATAAAGACAAGAACGATGACGATGATGAAGGCAGCGGTAATGTTAAGGAAAAACAGAAAATGCGTATGAAAATGTTTATGTATTATTGTTGTTCTTGGTTTTGCTCTTTGTTGTCGCTGGAATTTTCCATGTCAGAAGTTGAGAAGAATACGAGAAGAAGGAGGAAAAATAAAAAGAAAACAAAAAAAAAAAAGAAACAAATTTTGTATATTTTTTGGCGACACAAGATTAGTCATACTGTATCTGTAACTCGAGGGTGTGGAGACGACAACGAAATCGATGAAGCAGCGCCATGCTTAGCTAAGTGTGTGTGTGTGTGTGTGTGTGTGTGCGTTTGTGTAGATGTCTGCGACGTTCATTTCAATTGACACGTGCAACAATGACTATAGCAACGTTCAAGAGAAGAAAAAAAAGGGAAAAAATAATGTTTGCGGGTGGAGAAGGATACCGACATTTAAGCACAGGACTCTTCTTTTTCCTTTTGAAAATACTGTCAGCGTGACGCAGTATTTACCGCATAAAAATCATTTAACGGCACAAATAAAAGCAGAAACATCATCCATAACAGTGAAATAGAAAAAAAAAAAAAAATGAAAAGGAAAACTAGGGAAAAGCCAAAATAATATTACCAGACAAAGGCCTAGGCATGCAGGCGTTGTTTGCTTGTGAGTATGGGAAGTAAGGGGAAGTCAAGTATATTATCAGAAGCAACATAATATTGTATATCGTACAAAAGAACATAAAGCAAAGAGCATAGCATAGATCTCAGCTAAGTGAAGGCAACTCATGAATATGAATGTCTTATGCGAGAGATACAAATGAATGAATAACTGAATGACTGAAAGAAAAGCAAAGTGAAGAATGAATAGGTAGGTAACTAAGAAGGAGGAGCGACAACATTGAAACGCGCAACGGAAACCGGAAGATATTTTTACTACCGTGCTAAGACTAGAGCACCAACAATAACAATAAACAAAGTACCATAAAGTACAACAACAAGAATGTGTCACGTAACAGGAAGCAGGAGCAACAACCCTCGTTGACTTTTGAATCTCTTCTATTTTACTTATTTTAAATACATACATACATACATACATATATAATCCTCATATACATATACAAGTATATTGTAGATACATATATATTGCATATAGATAGATACATGTAGGTAGATATTGTAATTGCGTCATAAATGTTCTACAAACATATCTAAGTATAAATGCCTCCATCCCATGACTCCCCCATATAACGCACCGCACCGCAGCACAATTGATGCCCGTGATGAATGCGTCAAAAGCGCCACTTTTCTCGTTTATGTTTGACAATATTTAATTCAAAATGCCAAACAACGGGAGGTCGCAAATTTGTATTCGAACGAAAGATACAAAGATACATTTTATATATACAATACATACCTACGTACATTTTTTTTGTTGCTGCTGTTCAAACACACGCCACTAATGCGAAAATTGTTAAAATCGAAATTGCATATTGTCGCGTCAACCCCCCCTTCCTATTCTGTTCTTACCCTCTTAACACTCAAATAAATTTTAATTCATATTCAAATCAAAATATGTATGTATGTGTGTTTGTGTGTATATTCCACGCCTCCTTTTAACGTGTCTCTCTAACGACAAACATACGAGTATCCCGCTGTGTTTCGAATATGTTTAAAATATATAATAATTTTTCGTTAGATGGAATATTTTCCATCATCGATGGCTGCTTGTCTGCCTGCCCCCTCCCCGTAAAAGATACAAAACACTCAAAATTGTTAATAGTTTGCTTTTTAACCCTTAAGTGAATTTTTATTGGCTTTTATGAGTCTATGATTGTCTGTTAGACAGTCAGCCAGCCTGGCTGATTTGCCAGTTCAATTCGCTCATGTTAACATATTCCTATAAATGTTCTACGCACTTTTTATATCTTTTTATGATTTACAAACTCTACTACTACT
Organism: Amiota minor; assembly: GCA_037043295.1. Lineage (NCBI taxonomy): Eukaryota > Metazoa > Arthropoda > Insecta > Diptera > Drosophilidae > Amiota > Amiota minor. The sequence goes on from JBAMAW010001189.1 coordinate 448,862, forward strand.
CTACTACTTTTTATGCATGATTAATGGTACGATGACTAATTCAAATGAGTTTGAGTTGGGAATTTGTTATTGACCAATAATGTTGGGTATTTATTTTTACAGATTTTGTGGTTCACTAGCAAAAACAAAGAAAAAAATAAAAATTTTTAAAAGAGGTTTCATGGAATTTGAAGCAAATACTTATTTTTGCCAGGAGTTTAATTTTGATTTATGAAATCTTTATTAGAGAAGTCGGGATTATGATTAGAAGAATATAATCTTGAAATAAGCAAGTGTAAAATGATGTTGACTTTGTTTCAGTTAAGATTTTGTAGAATGCTATGCGATTGACAATGATTTAGTTTGTTGTGCCAGTTCCTTCAGTTTTGCGGGAGTACTAAACTGAAAGCGTCTGAGTTTCTTTTATATAAGTATGAGTACATCGATTACTGTATGAAGTACTAGATCACATATTGTAGAATGATATGCAATGTTTCAATTCAGTTTCTTCAAGCTGACAACAAATATATTCAAAATCTTATTTATTGACATATACCAAAGAACCCGTGTATGCCAGACCTTCCTTATTTTGAAAGAAAAGTTGAAAGTTTCTCTGCAAATGCTTTCAACACAAATAGGAACCATGGTTCTTGGTCCGATTTGGAACACTGATATGTTTATGATATTCTGCATATTGAACTGGCTGGAAATTTTAACATAAAAAATTGCTGTTTTTTTGTTTAATTAATTATTTCATTTAAATTTTTGGATAACACTAATTTTTGCATTTTCACGTTATATTCAACACTAAATGCGTGCTTTTCAGATACATTGACCTTAATGTGACGTCATAATAAAGAGTGAGCAATTTTCGAGAGCGTAACAGGCCAAGTTTGCACTACTTTGTATCTTCTCCAAAGAATTAGTTAAATTCTCCATGTAAATATTATAAAACAGAAATTCTCATAGGACTTGGAAGACCTTTGAAATGACGGACTTCGTATTTTAAACATTTTGTTCATCATTCATTTAATTTATGGGTACCATTCCAAAAGAAAGTTTCATTCTTCTTTGAAATCCATTCACTCAGCCATTCTTTCATTTCATAACAGCAAATGCAGAAATGATGTCTTTCGCCAGATTGGCCGAATGTCCAGGAGCGTTGTTTTGCCTTGTATTCTGGCGGATTTTAGATGAACATATGGTTCAAATTAATTATTTGCTGCCGTCAGCCACCATGCTTGACAAGCTCGTAGTATCCACCCTTCTGATTCCGCCACAGACATAGCATTATACTCATCCTGCAGCGATTATGTCTTGCACTCGATGTTGATGGTTGCCCCATGATATTTTGATTTTCCATTCCATTTTCCAACCTTTCATATACAATACTTCTCATACTTCTCAGGCGATAGGAAACGGCTTTCTGAGAGATATTCTGCAATAATTTTTTGTTTCTGAAAATCGTCTGCATCGAATAATCCTTGCAATTCGACAACTTCAAAGTTTTTCGATTTTCGCGTTCTATGTCATTCACATTTAAAGCAGCCTTCACAAGTCTTGACGGAAGGACCAAGTTCGCCGTAAGAGTCCACAAGAATTCAAAGACTTTCCCATGTTTTTTTTTTCCTTTGATTCGTTATTAATAAAGCTGTTGATATATTGTGTATTAGTATTAGGTTTTATTTAGGTTGTAAATTAAAGTGTGCGTCTTGATGTGATTAGATACTTTCAGTTGCAGCCAGCAGCAGCCCCTCTTCACCACTCTCACGAACGCAAGTGCTTGACCATGCACATGAAGAATATGAAATATTTTAGATTACAATAAATTACAATGCGAGTATCATTGAGAATAAAACAATACTTCCGTCTTTTGATGCAAATTTAAAAAAAAAAACGAACCTTTGCCAGAAACTCAACAAATAAAACTGTTGAAAGGCGTACAACAACAATGATAATGATAATGATAATAATAATCGAAACAACAGCAACAACAAAATGAAACAATGTACAAAGTCATTTTCAATTAAATTCCAGGCGCGTAATTTAGTTAATTAAGTCATTTCAATCAGTGAGTGAGTGACATGACAACAACAATTTGAGTAATAGCAATAAGAACAAACAACAACAGCAATCTATAGATGAATAGAAAAACAAAATAAAAAAAAATAAAATAAAATAAAATAAAAAATATCTACAATGATAAATAGCAAAAATTATAAAACAAATTATGCAAATCACAAAACAAATACGAACAGACGCGCATTCACTTAGAAGAAATGCAATGCATAGAAACAGTAAAATATTCACATTCATAGATACGCAGATAGATAAATACATACATTCATGGATACCAAATAGATACATTCACAGATAAGCAAGCGAACTAAGACGCTAAATATCTTTTGACTCTGGCAATTTCAATTAGAATTAACTAAATTTTGCAATGCAAACAAATGTGAAAATAAAGAAAAAAAAAAAATTAAAAAATCAAAAAGATATAGAAACACAAACAAAGAGAGAGATAAATTTAAATAAAATGAATATTCGACAAATAAGTCAGTGCAACAACACACACACAAACACACATGTGAATGCAAAATGTATCTTCAAGATACTTTTATACCTATCATGGTAATAATTTTTATTTTCATGTGACAACAAAAACAAAGAACAACTGACTATGTTCACTATGATGATGATGATGATGATGATGATGATGATGATGGTGATGATGATGATGATGATGATGATTCTAATGATGTTGGTGGTGATGGTGATGGTGATGGAAATGATAATGAAGATGGCGACTATGTTGAATGCTCAGGGTCATTTTACTTCTTGCATTCGTTCATTTAAATGTTGGATGGCGTCACCCTAGTCATATAGTCAATCAAATGGCTGAAAGAATTGTTACTTGGTAACGAATCAACCAACAAACGAACGAACGAATGAATGAATTATAAGTAGAATGACGGACCAAGTGAGCGAGTGATGGTTTTGTGCTTTTGAGAGTCGTTTGCTTAGAATTATGTTATTATGTAAATCAATCGTTTAATTATAATAAAACTCGCTAACCGTTACACACTGTGTCCGGTGGGGGTGGTGGTGGTGGTGTTGGCAATGTAACTTAAGATACATTTATATCTTTTTACCTACATCTGTACATTACATATAATATCTACCTAGTATCTATCTATGTATGTACAAGTATCTACAAGTGCTAATAATCCGAATGAGTGCTGCAGCGTGGCTTGCGCGCACTTAAATAATTATTGACAGCCGACGACGACGACGGTTCTTTTTCATTTTTATTACCTTCATTTTAACTGCGTCAACAACAACGACTGACGACCAACGAAGATATTGACAACGATACCGATGACGACCGCGACAAGTTCGATTTCTTGGATGTGATGGTAATATCGTCTGCTCTGTGTGCCTAGCTCTATCTGTTTCGTACTAAGTATAATATGGTACCTTGCTGGTCTGGTCTGGTCTGGTCTTGGTTGGTTGTTGGTCATTAATAAGTCACATGAATATTATAACGTGTGTGTTGATCTATAATCCCATGTGTGTGTGTGTGACAAGTAGTATACATGTGTTATTATTTAGTCCTTGAAATTTATTGCACGGTAGGTGGTTGGTACAAAGTCTCAAAGTCCATCAAACTGAGGGCCAGTGAATGAGTGACTGACTGACTGACTGGTTGCTTGTTACTGCATTTAGTTAGTTTACTTTGAAGTTGTTTAGGTCGATTAACATTGAGGGTGTGTTCATCTATACTTTGCACTTGTGTAATACTTGATTCGTTTATTCATTGTGGTTTATTATTGAAACAGCGTTATTTATTACCATTAGATAGATAGATGTATGTTCATATGAATGTGTCTAAGTATGTTTTTAATATACTTAAGTGCTGCTGCCATTTGATGACATTTCGCACTTTATTTCACCCTCTCTCCTTCGAAGTGTTCAATTCTTTAACTTTATTTCTATTGGGTTAATTACTTATTATTTCTATGAAAGTTCCTAAGTCAAACTTTATTAGTTGGAGCAACATAAATATATTAGTAAGAAATTTAATTGATTTAAAACTTTTCACTTGCAAAATTGTCTTATGAGAAGGTATGACATATGAGTCAAAGAAAAATCATCTTATGAAGTCCTTTGCATGATTAATTTTACTATTTCTAAGAAATTCTGTCTAGCATATTTTAAGCACATAATTTATTATTGCTATTGCTATTTTAAGGATTTTTTAACAAATACAATACAATACACATACAAATATTTAATTTTGAAAAGATTCTATGTCTTTCTTACCGATTCAAAGTACAAAATTGCTTCGCATTCAAAATTCAGGGTCTTAAATATTATACAATATAACATGCGTCAGTTAAAGTTTTCATTTGTCAATATTTAATGATTTCTTGGTAAATAAATTTCAAATAATTGTGTCACTGTGAAACAATATTATTTATTATTTTATGTAGCAAAATTTTTCAGGCTTTCAAATAAGGGAATTTATACAGTATTTAAAATTTTTTAGGATATACATGTCGAATGAGTATTTTAGTGTCTGTTAATATTGTACTTACTTAACCGATTTATCTTTTTAAAGAGCAAACGAATATGAAAAGAGCCATGGGACAGATACTTCAACATAATAAAAAGTATTGATTAGACTTAATTAGTTCTTCAGATCAATTAGTTTAAATTTGTCTAATTGTCGTGCAAAGATGGAAACTGAAAGTTCCTTCAATGGCTGAAATAATAAATTTCTCTACAAACTTCAAAATGTCCCTAGAAAATCCAAGAGATGGAGATTGTAGCATCGATATCTTTTTGTTTTGAAGTTTAGTTTAATTGAAGTAAAAATGACCACATGGATCGGAAATTGAAGTGCATGAGCTGACTAAGACTGAGCGGCTAAATCAAATTTTACAGGAATATTTGGGCATAAAAAAAGCAATCTTTGCTATGGCTACCGCGATTCCTCATACTCAACCATAAGGGCAACTGTGTCCCACTTCGAACAGATTGTGAACCATTAAACCATCACAATACGCCAGAGACCAAGGAAAAGTCAAAGCAATGGACTTCATTGTATTTTTCTATTTTTTTCTAAGCTCTTATTGATCAACCCTCGTAGCATATTCACTACAACTACATATATATATATATTTTATTTTGTTGCCACATCAATTGCCCTAAAAATGAAAGTATCTGCTTTGGAAAATTCTTTTCTTTTCCAGCTTCGAACCAGAACCAATGTTCTATATTCTTTTATGATACTGACAATAAAATTTACATAATATGAGATTCTTACATAAGTTACAAAAGTCTTGACAGAAGGATGGTCTATTTAATTTATGTATATTTAACTTTAATAGCTTCAAGTATTGATATTTTATTCACTTCCATTCATACATAATTAGTTAACAAAACAATAAACCGCTTAAGTTGTAAAATATCATGTTCCCCTTCTATGAGTATCAGTTAAAATAATAATATTAATCATTAGCATATGTTAATCTTTAAGATTTTAACACTTGATGAACTTACAATTGTTTTTGAATCTTCACCACATTTCAAATTAAAACTAACGTGGTCAGTTTAAATTTGGTCAAGGCCTTCAGACACTTATAGAGTTTGTAAACATGTAAATAAGATTGGCAGACAAATCTAAAGCAGCAAAGCAAAGTTTAATTTCAAAAAGAGAATGATAAAAACAAAATGGATACGATACGTTCAACCTTTTCATGATGGTTCAACTTTACAAAAGTCTACAAGTATTTAAGACAAATCACAAACGAAATAAAAACAATAGATAGAGTGATGTCATATTAACCTCGCATTTCATAATTCATAAAATCAAAAAAAAAAAAAAAAAAAAAGGGAAAAAATATTGAAATAAAATAAGATAAATAATAATAATGATGTTTCATTTGTAGTTGTTGTTGTTGTTAAAATAAACCTCAAAACATTTGGTTGAGGTGCAAAAGAAGCACAAATAACCGCAAATAGATATAGATATTGATGTATATACAACACTAGTAATTTTGTATAGTTAAAAGATAAAATATTATGAATGTAGATAGATAAATAAATAAATGAATGAATGAATGTCCAATACTATAAGACAAAAGTATTGGAGATATAGACCTCGAATTTAATGTACATACTGAAATAATAAACAAAAAATAGGCATAAGAATTGAAAATAATAATAATAATAATAATGAAACAAATCCGAGAACAAAGTGACTGAATGAATTAGCGAGCGTTTTCGATTGATCGTTCGAAAAAAAAAAAATATTCGTTTGCAAGCAGAGGAGACATTGTAGAACAACAGAATAGAATAGAAAAAAAAAAACTATTAGAGTCGCGCATAAAATTAATTTACTAATTGATGAGTCCCTGATCCCAATACGCAAATACCCGAGAATCATATGCTTATGTCTATGTATCTGTGTATCTAGTGTTAGTGTGTTTATCTCTAGTCTTATGTATGGTATGTATATACATATGTACGTAAGTAGATACATTACACAATAACAGAACACAACAAGTTGAAATTCAATTACGAACAAAAGATACAAAAAAAAAAAATATGTGATGAAAAAGTAGAAAATAAAAAAAACTCAAATGCGAGAAATAATAATAATAATGAAGGCGAAGAAGAAGAAGCAACAGCAAAGGCGGCAATGAAACAAAAACAAAAAATGAAAAAAAAAAAGAAAATAAAAATTAAATGAAATGAAATTTATCGCAAGTACAAACAGATCAGCCAAGTCATATACATATAAATTATATACTTATATATTAATATGTATATATGTATGTATGTATGTGTGTGTGTTTGTTTGTATCTGAGTACGTTTGCATGTAGATTGTATATTTAAACGCGCAAACTAAAGTCAATTCAATTCATTTCGAATGACAACAAATGAACGAACGAACCCAAACCGAAACGAATGAACACAACCGAACGAAAAATTCGAAATCAAATTGGAATAACTGACGACAACTACTACACTACTGCTGTCTTCTCTTGCTGGTGCTAATGATTATAATGATGATGTCGATGTCGATGCCGATGATGATGATGACTATGATAATGATAATAATAATAATAATAATGATAAAGCTGACGATGATGACAAAGTGACTTAAATCTCACACCCGCACTTGTGACAAAAATGGCATGATTTCTATCTAAGACGTTCGCTGCTCACTGGCAACGAACAGATAAATGTCGCCACCGCCAACGAAATCAACAATAAATGGACTTGAAGACAAATAACTGAACGAACGAACGAACAAATGAATGGTTATTCAGACATCCAGACATATGGCATAGACAAATAGACGAATGGATAGCTAGATTTATAGACAGAACGTCATAAAGTCAAAAGCTTCAATGATGTCGCCAAGCTGTATTTTTTTTTTGTTTTTTTTTTTTTCATTCTTTACTTTTCTATATACACTTAACCGATAAGACAATGCGAAATTTTTCTGTTCATATTCAACAAATAGACAGACAAACGAATTACGATGAACTACAATACTACAATATAAAGATTATATACTCGTACTATAGACTATAAAAGCAACGTCAACCATGATAAAGACGACAGCGAACAATTAGAATAAACTCAATGCTCTCCCGAATGGCTTGACTTGATTCGTGGTCGTCGTAGTCGTCATTCAATGTTATTTGATGGTTCGAAATACAAAAGTAAAGTAATGAAGAAAGGCGGAAAAGGCACAAATTTGTAAAAATACACACACTCATTCATACACACACACACACTCTAACAGCAACTACAAAAAAAAAAAAAAAAATAAACTAAAAACAAATGAGAGACAACGAAACATTTAATAAATAATTTCATAATTATTTCGCTTTCAAGGCAGCAGCAGCAGCACAACAAGCAGCGTAAATGCGTGGATACTACAACTACGAGATACTTTCATAATACAATTTAGTTTTTATGTGAGTTTTTTTTTTGTTAAGGGTGATTAATAATACAATAGTACAAAAAGAAAACAAAAACAAAAAAAAAAGAAACGCAAGACAAATATTATTAAATAAACTTCAAAGTAATTTTATGAATTTACATTACATAAGAAGATATTTTTGAAATTGCGTCAATAGATTAAACTTTTACATATTTACCTTCTCTTTAACATAAGAGTACATAAATATCGCACAAGTTTATCATTGTTTAAATGAATCAAATTATAACTTAGTATTACTACAACATATAATATTTTGTTGTATAGAGAGTCTGTTATCAATGGTTGTGTGCTGTATATGATAGAAGTACCAATGAAGCACACACAGCTTGCTAACAATCGGGGCACAACATTCCTATATTTTATGTAAATATATATGTATTTAGTTTACATATTTGAATAATAATGAACTTATGCTTGAAGACAACACAAGCTCAGCATTATTACTCAAACTTCTTGATCTTGAGCAAAATGTATGTGTTTATAAATTCTTCCAATAGAAGATGACAAAGTTTGTTTTGAAAGGGTCAGGGTTTGCGAATACTGAAGCATTAGAAAGCTTGTTATTTTGGCAACACTTTACTCTAAGGATCTTTGCAAGATACCATCCAAGAGTATCGTTGTTGGACTCTTTAAACTGAGACGGATTAAATGCACCTGTACAGCCGAAAGAGGGTATTGGTGCGGGCATCTTTTCAGCCCAACTATCGTGTATCTATACAGTCTGACAGACAGTAAAGTTCATTACAATAAACATATCGATTTATTTTGACAGCAAATCCCATATTAATAAGAGTAAAGCTATTAGAAGCTCGGTGACGGCTCTTAATCAAGATAGATAGCACCCAATCGTGCTTATATGGGGGACTGACCATTCTGGCTTTTTGGTAATGATATGGCGGATAAGTACGCTAGAAGGGTATTGGCCTGTTCCTCTAGCCGTTGCGGACATACGCAGGCCACCACAAGACATTACTTCAGAATTGGCAGCGGTAGGCGAACTCGCTTTTTCTAGGACCTTTCTTTGATGATGTGGGCATAGTGGCGATAGTAACTGGGAGCAACTAATACAACCTATTTTTATTTTTCTTTGGATTTCCCCTACTCTTATCACCACTCCTACTCACTCCATCCTTCTACATTAAACTGGCATTACAATATGCCGCAAGGTGTCTGGATGAACTCAATGTACTCGCGAGCGGCCTGAGTAACTCTATCTGAATGACTTTAAATTTGGATCACAACTATAGTATTACTTCCTTTAAAAGAAAATCATATTAGCCCCATAGTTTTTTCCACAGCAATTAATAAAAGATCAAATATGTAGTTAGATATCTTTTAAAAACGATTTCTGAAAATTTTTTTCTCCCCGCACAACACCACAACAACAATCTAAACAATTCTAATCAACTTAAATTACAAGCAACCTTTTCTCTTTTACCGAGTTTTTTTTTTTTTTTTGTGTACCTAATTTTCCACATAAATAAATAAATAGAGAAAAAGAAAACGCAAAAAGACACACAAAAAAAGACATTGAACATCAATCCAAGAATAATTTTATTTTGGTCTTGATGATTGCTGCTTCTTTTAATCTGTTGTTTGTTTTAATTTTTATTTTATAAGCAGAGAAGAAATAAATTCAATTGAAAAACATTTGTGGTGCTTGATACCAATGAACCATTCAAGAAACTTAACTAAACAAAGAAATAATAACAATAATAATCGTTGACAAATAAGAAGAAAATCATATCAGAATCAGCGATGACTATTGACAACTAATGACGATGTCGTCAATAATGAATAATGATTAAAAGTGATAAATACTAAGGCAGGTAGGTACCACCCTAGAGACCAACAAAGAATTGAGATCATTGGGTTCAAAAAGGAGAGACAAGTTATGCAGGCTTCACGTAGTTCCAATTGATCTAAGTGATCAGGTCTTGGTACCAGTCCTTTATCTAAACCAACCGAACTATTCCTTGAAACATTCAAGAAAGGTAATGAAGCATCTTTAGTTACTATACACTGCCTCTGAAGTATTTGAATTACGGGTATCTGTTTGAAAATTATGAAGTGAAGGTGTGTGGGCCATTAATTGTTGAGTTATGTATATACACTTCCTTTTCTTAATAGTTAATAATTATATTTTTTTGTTAATTAATTTATAGTTCCATCGCACATTGTTTATAGAATGTTTGTTTCTGTTATTTTAATACTAAATATATTTGTTGTTGTTGTTGTTGTTATTATTACTTAGCATTGAAATTTTTCATCATTGAATTTTCCATAATTTCTAGTTAATTTTTTATTTATAAAATCTGCAAACATAAAATCCAAAATTTGTTTATTAAAAAATTGTACTTTATTTTGGTTTCTTATTTTTTTTTATTTATTGTTGTTTTTCTTTTTATTTTTGTTTTTGTTTTTTCTTTGTGTGTTAATCTTTTAAATTTGTGAAAGGCAACAATTTGTGTTTTTATTGTTTTTATACAATAATTATTTTTTTTTTTTGTTTCTTCATGCTTTGATATTGAAAATATTTTATAAATAAATTAAAGCCATCTGGTTTTAAATTTTTTATTTTTGTTATTTTCGATTTTTGCTAAAATGTTAATCATTTTTGTTTGGCATTTAATTTGCTGCTTCTTTTTAGTTAATTTATTTAAACAAAATGAAATGAAAATGATTTTGTTTAATTTTTCACCATATTTTTTTTTTTTTTATTTAATTTGAAATGCACTTCACCATTGATATTGATAATCCTTCGTTTATCTCATTTTCTACATGTGTTTCTCATTTTAATCTAATTAATTTTTCATATTATTGAGATATTAAGTTGACATTTTGTTTATTCTATTTCTATATTCTTATTAAATACAAGTATAAATTGTGGATGCCCTGAAGAAAAAGCTTTTGAGTAAATCAAAAATTTTATTGAAGAGATCTGAATCTGAATTTTGTAGCAGCGTACAGCCTTGATAATTTGATAGGTAAAAGATAATCCAAAAGTTCTAACTTATGTTGTTCACCTGTCTCCCTTCACGAAAAATCACTATAAACTGAAAGCTTATAGTTGTCTCCAATATACTTGGAATATTAGTTTAGATCTTTTTAAAATTAAAACAATCTGTAGATATTGTTCCTTATCATTCTGCAACAAAAATCCTCAAAATAAAAATATATTTGATAATAGTGTTCAGCCCTTTAACAAAAATTGGAGGATTGTAGCTTTAAGTCATCATTGTCATCCTTTACCTATTCAAAGTATTGTTTGCCCTGTAAACTACGACAGGAATTGGACTACTCTTATTGTTGTAATAGATAAATTGAAACATATAGAATAGAATATATTTATCGTGTATGTATACAGTGGAACCTCGCTAATCCGGTTTAATTAAAACGCGCGCACTTCATATTGAAACAAAAAAAAAAAAAAAAGATTAACTTCGGCTGTCTTTGACTACATTACTGTCATTGAACATACAGGGTCAGCATTTCAACACTGAAACTGAAATATTTCCATGGGAGCTATACCATCCTGTATTCTTAGCATCTCGAAATTGGAATGGTTGGTGAATGTGTGTCAAGCACGTATACATAGTATCCAAATTTCAGGTCAATAGTACAGAAAACAAAAAAATTTTCCTAGAAAGAATTTGAATTATAATGGGCAGTTTGTATGGGGGGCAACTCTCTAGTGGCCTTGGGGAAAGAAGTCTTTGTGCTGAATTTCAGATTTCTACCTCTAAAAAGTGAGGTTGTTTTTGAATTCTGAATGCACTCTTGCTTAGCCTCCACTATTTAGTGGTAAATGGTCTCATCTGTAACGAGTCACCTACTAATTTTAGATTGCGATGCTTCATAATTATCATTATTTCTGTTAATTTTTATACATTGTCATGCTCTGACTTCAGTTTCTCTTTGAACCCAACAACGAAATGTTGTCAACTGGATCCTCTTCAGCATCTGTAATGTTTTCGGTATGAACAGTCATTGTTCAATTCAATTCGGATTATCGATCATTGCATTGACTGACGTGAAACCGTGGTCGGTCGTGGAAGTATTGCAAGGGAGGTAATATAAATTTTGTAACTCTGTCCGGATTATAGAAGGATCCTCTTTTGGCCATATTCGGATTAACGCAGTTCTACTATATAATCTGTGATGGACCTTTCTTTTCTAGCATATTGTTCATATATCTTTTTTCTTTAATAATTTTATTGATTTTTTAAAAATTTTTTCCCAATATTTCCATTCAATTGTTAATTAGTTTATTGGTATGACTTTTATCTCTGCTGTTACTCATAAAATTAATTAAATTATTTATATCCTACAAATATGCGAATTTATTATAGTTTTTTTTTTTTTTGCATCATTAAAATTTCCATATAAAGTGTTTATTAAAATGAAATACTTAATATTTGAAAAAGTAATAAAAACAAGTTTAAAACATTAATTTATTTATAATAAAAATACAAATAAATACAAAAAGAATGAAAAGAGATGGGGGAAAATATATTTAAATAAGTATAACAATTCAATCAAATATGTCAAAATTGTTGCACATTTCTTTCTTTATTATTTGTTATTTTAATTAATTTATTTTTGTTTTGTTTTACTTTACTTTTTGTATTATATTTGGTTGGAATTAAATGTGAAAATATTTTTAAATTAAATTAAGAAAAAAAAAAAAACATAATAATATATAAATAAATAAAATATTGTAATATTTAAAGTTAATTGGAATATTATGCAAATTCACTAAAAACCACAAGCTTTTTACTTTATTGGTTTTGAATAAATTGAATTAGTTGAATAGAAATTAATTGTAACAGTTTAGAGTGTTAAATACTTAGTTCTAAATTTGTGAAAATGTTTCAATAAAACTTTTCATTCCATTTTTTCGATTTCAGCTTATTTCGATCACATGCGCTTGATGAGTGAATTAAAAGAGAAGAACGCCGATTATTGTATAAATAATAATCAGCAATGTCGATGACTTTCGGTGAGTAAGCCTCTTTCTATGTTAAAAACTACGTTTACATCCAAAAGTGAAATAAGAAACCACCAGTTTTAGCATAAAATACCCTATAATGGGTTTTCCACCCAACATCTTATACTTGTACGAGTATACACAGCTTCGACATAAGATGACTGAAACGCTATCACCCTTTAGACTTAATTTCAGAAATTAATATTAATATGTCATAAAGTTATCCAATGGCTCAATTTGCATTCTTATATAAACGTAATTCTCTCTGAGCAAATTTAAAAATGGTCTAATCTCATGAACAGTTTATAAGCAAAAAATAAAAAAAAAAAATTAAAATAAATAATCAAGTAAATAAAAAAATGTATGTTTTTCTTGGGATTATTTATTTACAAAGTAATGAGCCATTTCATAAAAGTGTTCCGATCAAAGTAAATCATTTTCTATGAGGCCTTATAAGACACCCCCATACTTTGAGAGAAATGTTCTTTTCGCCAGAATGTTTGATCATTCTTAACTTAGTGTATCACGTATTAAATGCTGTAATTATTACTATAAATGTTTTTTCACTCTCTAAATCACGAAATCTGTCATTGATTTCGGATATCAAATTGTCCAGGATTTACAGATGCTTGATTTCTCGAATACTGTTCAGAGGTATAGCGTCGGATATAAGACATAGGCGTCCCTATTGAATCGGTATCGGAATTGAAATTGGTGTATTCCTAGAAAGAAGTAAACTTCGACTACTTTAGTTTCCTCAGCATTGAGTGGAAGTTGACCGTAAGAATATCGATTCTCACAGACTAATAGAGTCACAGATGATTATATGTAAACTTCAATGAATATCCAATAATGTAAATGAGGAGAGTACTGAATAATTCAGTCAGTTTATTCTCTATACTTTGGCTTAGCTTATACGATTGAACTACATAATCCAAAAAAACTAGACCTTTAACTTTAAACTCTTCGAAACAAGTAGGCAGTAAAAATGCATAGTCTTATTGTACTTTCATATAAATACAGAATTATTATGTTCTCAGTTTGTGTCGAGTTTTTCCCAATCATTAGTTATTAAATCTTAGGCTGTCAATCAATTGAATTTTTAAGTTTATTTATAATTCATCGCCATTCTAAGTTTGTCAATTAATTTTTGATGTTTGCAATAACAGAAAACTGATTATTAGAGATTTGTATATCTTAATTTAATGTGTCCCGTTTTAAATTCTTTGTAAGCATAATTTTAATTCATTTTATTTTGTGAAGTATATTATGTGTGTGATTGTATCTTTGTTTGACTGACTACTCTTGATAGATTTTACACGTGATTGTATAAAATTCCCCATGAATAATTGAAGCGAATTACTTAATTTTTAACACATTTGACAAGATAAATCCATAAACTAAACATACCTTAGTTTCTACATACATAGCAGCATTGTGTGTGTGTGTGTGTCAAAGTTCATTGAAATTTATCAAGTACAAAGATAGTAATTCTTGCATAAAGATACATAGTGGAACTTTGGTAAATAGACATAAGTACATATTCTCGTACATATAAATATATCTAAGTATCTATCGTACATATAAATATATGCAAGTGTAAACTTGATAGAATCTCTGAACATTCGCAAGTTCGTACAACATTTAATCATTGCTTCACATGCCTTTGCTATAACATAATTTAAGTGCATAAGCATGCTGAAACTGAAACTAATCACAAATGATAACATTTTCATACTATAGACAGATATAGGTACTAAAATACATAGTAAGCTTATCCTAATATGAATATGTATATATCAGATTCTCGATAGATAGTTGTGTAGTTGATACATTTATCTATAGTGTGTGTATATATATATACAATATGTTTTAGTAAATCGTTTTGTAGGCAGTTGTTTGTGAGTTAATATCTTAGTAGTCTCTCAATATCTTTATGTGTAGATTTTGTAGTTGCATTTAAGATTTTCGTTTATTTGCATACTTAAGTTAACAGTTATTACCTTGTTATTTGAAAATTCACATACGCATACACACGTTTGAGCTTCAAGTTGAGTTCAGTTCAGTTCAGTTCAGTTGAATTGAGTTGCTTGGTGTTGTGTCTGTATGCTAATGATATATTAATTTTGGCAGTTGAAGTTGAGCTAAGCATGCCTTTATTTATATGTGCGTATGTGTATTTCCTTCATTATTATTATTATACTTGTATGTATCTATGAATGTGTTGTTGTTATATGTATGTATTTTGCATAATTGCACTAAGCTCTGCCACCAATAAACTTTTGCATAATTAATTACGATTTACTCAATGGCATTTATTATTTAACACAACGCAACATAAAATAATATAAACAAAACTATCAGCAACAACAACAACAACAACAACAATAACAACAGTAATGGCAATAACAACAACAATTCTTCAAAACTAATACAAAATTATTTGTTGCAATATATTTACCTATGTACTACAATACATCAACGAATTTTCCGTATATTAATTGTTGCTATTGCTATAAATTTTGTTGTTGTGTCATGGCCAGAAATTTCATATGCAAATATGCCTGATGAACCAACGACAAGTGGATAATCAAAGTAAGTGCGAGAAGGGGGGAGATCAAGAAATAGCTATAAGCAATTTAAGTATGTGAAGAGCAATGCAATGCAATGTATAAATTATGAACATATCAAGTATACGCAATGTACTCCGTAGATAAAGTTTGGATATTCAATTTGATTGGAAAATCATTATTATGATATCAAAGAGACAGAGAGAGTTATTAACAAATTGATTTGGTTATTTTGATCTCTAGAGTATTTAGATAAGAAAAGAAAATTGATATACAATCTTTAATTGGAAATGTTTGAATAAAATTATCACAATTCAACTAATCAGGAAGAAAAAAAAAGGCAGATAAATGTAAATAGCAGATCAAAAAGTTTCTTAAGCTGTAAATAAGTGTATCAAACAACTATACATATATAGGTTAATAAAGACCATGTGGATCAAGTAAACAGTACCAGTCATATGAAGGTAATCGGAAAAACTAACTTCTCAGATAGGAGTAGCGAATTACAATACGTGCAGGATATGTAGAAACCAGGGAGAAAAAGAAGTCATCCAGCATCCAGTGTAGGTACAAGTCCAGCAATACTAAATCATGCCCGAGATATGTTGGACCTCCATTGTTTAAGAAACTATTGACTATGTATGCAAAAGTCATGTCGGTTGCTTTAGTGTAAATTTTTAAATATTAAATGAGTGACTGCCGAACATATGTGTGTCATTTGAATGGTTTGAGAAAAGATGCAATAAGTAAACTTGAATGTCGGCGATGATTTGCAAATTTCCGTTCTGAGATTTTGAAATTACGGATGCAAATCTCACTGGCCGGCCATTGGAGGCTAATGACGACCAAGTCAAGCCAATGATTGACGATTGGAGCTCGATATTTCAAGCGCATTAATATTTGCGATTCATTGCTCAAATGTAATGAAAATGATCCGTTTTTGAAGTGAATCATAACGGGCAAATAAAATTGGATTGCTTACAATAAAGTCAAAGGAAAACATACATAAAGCAAGCAAGATGAACCGCCTCTAACCACATCAAATGTTATTAATCACCAGAGAAAGTAAGCAACTGCCACCGAATCAAGCCATCAGTTCGGATGTATAATGTCGTCAGCTATTCGAATTGGACAATGAAAACAAAAGGAAGCACCCTGGTCTATCCAATCGGAAAAGTGTCAAACTTTCACCATGACAACGCTCGGCAGCATTCAACTTTGTTCACTCGGCAATAATTATCGGAATTGAATTGGCACATCGACTGTGTAGCCTCTACCTTGCACCATGAGATTACCATTTGTTTCTCTCTCTTCAAAATTCTTTGAATGGTGAATTATTCGATTCTGATGAGAATGTCAAAAACCACTTGACATAGTTTTTATCCCATAGGGACCAGAAGTTCTACGAGAATGGTAACTTCACGAAAGATAGGCTAAAGTGGTCAAACAAAACAGTTAATACATAAACGAATAATGTTTGATCAAGGTACTTACGGGTATATTGAATCAATTTTAATTTTAATGTAAAAAGCCGACATGATTTTTGTTCAAACTCAATAGATGATATCTAATGAGTGAAGCTGATAAAAAATCTTAAATTCAAAGTGTTGGTAGCTTGCAGGGCGCCAACCATTGAAAAAAACACTCATCGCTTTGGCTCCATAAGGTAAGAAAAGTCTATTCATAGTCAATTAGTAGTCAATTGGTTATGACAAATTGAAACAAAATTTCATTTAAATAAACTACTATAATTTTATCTCTTGCAAAGAGTATGAAAAAGTTAAAGTGATAAGGCAAAAGTGGAAAAAAGTGACTCAAAAGTTCATTAAAATCATCCGCCGATCATATATTTTTTTTTTTTTTGGTATTTACGCATATATCAACACATATTTACAATAAATTAAATTGGGAATAACAAATAAAATCCATGAATAGTTTTTTAAAAATATCTGCAATTTTTCACTTTATCCAACATGGCGTATAAGTAATAAATTATTTTAATATATTCTTGTTTATCTTTTAATAGAAATATTTGAAAACACATCACTATTTATTTTATTTAATTTAATTGACTCACCCCAAAGCCTGGTCCAATTGATCGAGGCAACGATCAATTTTCCTTGTTCTTATCTTTGAACCATAACGAACATTTGGATCAAAGAGACGCGGCTCACGCGGCTTCTTGAATTTATGGCCTTTAATTTTCATAATTTATATGCAATTTATTTTAATCCGAGTTCATCCGTCGTCTATGACTTGATAGTAACACTGATTTATAATAACTGAGAGTGAGAGTATCTTTCTTCAAATAAACACTTGTTTCAATAAAGTTTTGATGTTGATGAAACACTTGATGCGTTCTATGTGTTGCAATGTGCGTTGCACACAATTCTGCGAAGTGTCTTCACTGGCTGAGGTGTTCGCATTGACTGTGACATCCACCATTGTCACCATATTTAACGTGGCTTCATTTAAGCTGACTTACGATGAGTTCTGATTAGTTTAAAATGGCGCCGTGTTGGCGCTGTTCCGTTGTCTGACTACCTGTCCATCTGTCCGTCAGTCTGTCTGTCTGTCTATCTTTCTACTAGTATATAATATTTAGAGACGCCATTGTTCTATCATTTTGTTGTTTGAACACTTGCGGTTATAAAAACAAAAGAAACAAACTAAAATAAATACAAAATAAAAAATAAATTAAATAAATAAAGAAAAAAATAAATAAATCAAAATGAAATCAATTTCAATCGAATCAAAAGCTGTGATCCAATGCAATTGTAGTCTGTTGCGAAATAGTTTCATAGTGACAAACTGTCAGACGTGCTCATCTCTCTCTCTCTCTCTCTCTCTCTTTATCCTCTATTGATCGATCGAACGAAGAACAAACCCAAGTCTTCAAACAATTTACAGACAATGACAAAAATCAGTCCATTCCATTCTTGCAGCTGACAAATGCAAAGAAATGACTTAACTTGGAATGGAATGGAATTTTTTCCCAACTCATATGTCTGTTTGTTATGTGAATGTTGGGTTTCGGGTTTCATTCTTGGAAATTTGTATAATTTTCTAAGAATTGAAGTTGAGCTTTGATCTCAAGTGTAATTTGTTTATTCTAATTTGCATTTATGTTTTCCTTCAACAGAAAACAGGTAGAAAGCCAATATGCAGAAAGGAAGCAGTATATAAAACATGATATTAAATGATATTGAGAGAAAAAGAGTTGAGCTAGTAAGTGATTATCCAAGGCATCGTTTTTAGAGCCACTGAAATAATATCTTGCTTCCCGGAATTAAATTCGTACCTATCACAAAGTTCATAATACTTATCTTCACGTTAAAGACTCATTTCACTTGTAATGTCTAGGAGTTGTAGAGCTTTTAATACAAAATATGGTAAAAAAAAAATCGACTAAATGCGAGACAGACTCGTATGGAGGGTTCCGTCCCAGATTGGGGTTTGGTTTCGGAACCCTAAAAAAGAAGACAAGTTTCAATTGAAACTTAAATCTTTTCTGTATTCATTTGTCTGAGAAACAACTCAGATTTAGTGAATGTGAAACTAAAGACCTTTGGGTTCCTTTTCCTTCAACTTCTAATATCAATTGTTTCCATATTCTTCATAATCTGATTCTTGTATTTTTTTGACTTCGGATTTTTGCTCTCATTTGCTGCTTTCGCTTCCAAGCAAACTTGTTTTATGTCGTTTGTTGCTAAACTTCAAAAATCATAGGAGAAATATATAAGTATAAATGACGTCAAACGTGGAATTGGTCTCTTTCTAGATAAAAATAAGTTTAAAAGAAATTATTTTTGTCATTTTCAAAAAGGAAAATAAAGACACAATAACAATTGCCAAAGTCCAACTAACCAACCATCGAATGAATGAATGAACCATGGTCAATAGACAAAGGCAAATATCTTTTTCTTCTTTTCATTTCATTTTTCATTTCTTATTTTATCTTTACATTCATAAATGGCAATATAGAAAAAAAAAAAAAAACAAAACAATGATAAAAAGAAAATAGTTAAAAGTAGGAGGAAGAGTAAAATAAAGAAAAAGACCCACAGACCCACATCAATTGGATAGATGACCAATGACTGGACAAATATCTTAAGTTGATTGCTACTAAAGTGTTAGTGACTAGATATCATCGACTTTGGTGGTTAGGTTAGATAGATGAATGTGGATTAGGGTTGGTGGTGTTGCTTGGCTGGTGTATGATAAATGAAATAGAATATATAGTATATAGTATATATATCCGATATGAACAACAAACACAACACACAACATAACACGACAAACGACATCTGTTTTTGAGAATTATCAGTCTACGGCGTCGTCGTCGTTGCCATTTATTTCTATTTCTATTATTATTGTTGTGGTTGTTGCTTCTGCTGATAAGAAAAATAACAAGAAAAAGAAAAAAAAAAATAATAATAATAATAATAATGACATTGACAACTATTGGCAGTTGTTCCAGTTTTGCTTATCGCCCGATTGACTGCCGCGTGATTGAAGCAGTTAATAAGAAAAGCAAAGCTAACCAAGTTAATATGAACGCATAATGCTATTGTTTGTATCTAAAGCGGAAAAATGGGAATTAGAGAGCAGTAGTGGGAATGTTTGAGTAATGGCTGGTTGTGGTGGTGGCGGTGGTGGGTGTTTGGAAGTATATCTAATATGGGTGTGACCTACTTAAATGGTATATTAATTTTTTTGGACTTTTTTTTGGGTTTATTATGTGTTCTATTAACAAAGGACAAAAAATAAACTGACACACAAAAAAAAAAAAAAAAACATACAACCCAAAATAAGAATAACAAAAGCGTAAAACTATTTTATATGAAATATTTTTTAAAAGAATTTCTTCATTTGCGACGCGCGCTTTGTTGTGAAAATGACCTCATTTCGTTTGACATTATTTTTCTTGTATTTTGTGTGAATGTTTTTCTGTGTTTCACACTTGCAAACAACATAACAACACAAATGACCAACTGCCGCGCCGCTTTCCTTTCCACTTAGGGCGGTGGTGGTCTTTTTTCCTCATACCATTTTGCATTACTTATTTTTTTCCATTTCTTCTTTCTCTCTATATTATTATTATTATTTTATATATATTTTTTTTTTTTATACATTTTGTGGTTTAGGTTTAGCCACCGAAATAGGCAATGAACGTCAGCAAAGTGGAAATAAACAAACATACATAAACAAACATACATGGACATAGATACACACCCACAGATACTAACACTCTTACATACACATGTATAAGAATATTTTCATTCATTGGCATTTATTGTAGGTTGTAAGCTTAGGTTTAGGCAAAGGAAAATGGAAGAAAAATTATAATGAAGAAAAAATAGAAAGAAGAAAACTGAATGTCAAACATGGAAAACTGTTGACATTATTGTACTTGTTGTTGTTGTTGTTGTTGTAGCTGGTAACGCCGTGCAAAATTAATAAAGGACCAGCTTACACCTACACACCACCTACATAGACGCACACTTACACACACCCACATTTTTTTTTTTTAGTTTGTTGTTTGAGGGAAATTCATTAGGAGCGGCATATGGAAGTGGCGCTTGTGTCCTTATTTAATGTGCGCGCAAATAAAAGAAAATAAAAATGCGTTTTTATGCTCTTCACGCAGTGAATAAATAGTATTATAAGTTTGTAATGAAGTTTGTAACAGACAGAAAGAGATATCAATCAAAACTCATAAAGTATATATTCTTGATCAGCCCGATGAGATGAGTTGATTAAGCCAAGTCCATCTGTCTATCTGTCCATCTGTATGTATGCAAACTAGTCTCCCAGTTTTTGAGCTAGAGAGCTGGAATTTTGAATAAAGTTTTCTTTTTACCAGACACTAGGATTCATTCCTATTCATTTTCTTATTAGAAAACATTTTTGCATTTTAGGGTTCCGAACCCAAAGGGGAACTCTATTATAGAGACTTATTTGTCCATCCGTCCGTCCTCGGGTCATATCTCATAAACCACAAAAGCAAGAGAGTTGAAATTTTCACAGAATGTGTAGTTCTATCCGGGCATCAGCAACAAATAATAAAACTATAATATATTAATAAATTAAGGGGATCACCATACAAGAAACATTTTGTTTTGTATGGCAGCTATACGATCCAGTAATCCCACGATCTTGAGATTTTAATGGATGGTGGCTATACATCATCAACTTATACTTTCGAAATATCAGTTTGATCGGATCTCTAGGGAGGGTACCTCCTATACAAACCCCCATTAAAATTCAGGTTCTTATTAGAAAAACTTTTTTGTTATTTGTTCGAACTGAAATTTAGACTCTATAAGCGTCTAATATAGGCGGGGTACATTTGTTCGAATCAGTCAAATCGGACCTCTAGGGGGAGTACCACCCATACAAACTCCAATCTATTACGGAACTCTCCGTGTACGAGTCTGACTCGCACTTGGCCCATTTTTTTTTTGAATGGAACTGAAATTTATATACTATAAGTGCCTGACCCTATCATGCAAATTTCAAGAACCTTGCATTACTGGGTCACACAGGTCCCATACAAACCCCGATGTACCTTCATGTTCTTCTTATAGACAAAACTTATTGGTTTCTTTATTAATTAACTGAAATTATGACACTATTAGTGTCCCATAATTTTTATTCAACCGAGTACATTTCAAGACCCTTGGTTTGCTGGATCTTATAGCTCCCATACAAACCAAAATTCAAATCCAATTTCTAATTAGAAACTCTATTTTGTTTTTTGTATTATCGACCTGATATTTGGATACTATAAGGGCCTGATCCATATTCACAAACCATGTAAATTTCAAGAGCCTAGAATTACTGGATCATATAGCTACCATACAATTATTGCTGCTGTTGTACCCTACTCATAAATCAAATCTATGACATTTCTATATGCTCAATCAAAGGAGTGTAGCGAAAAACGTTTTCTAGGGGTGCGCGAAAAGTATGAGCACTTTGACATAGCCAAAGTTAAGCTTCTTTTTTCTTATTTTTTTCACTTTGTTTTGCCTTCATTTAATGAAAAATTCAAGTTGAAATAAAAAGAACAGAAAATATTGATGTGAAAAAATTATGAGCGTAAATTTAGTTAATAAAACCCAAATTGGGCACCCAGAATTTTTGATTTCCCCGCCTTCAGCTTCTTATATTTAATCTAATTTGCCACGACAAAAAAAAAAAAAAGGAAGAAAAAGAACGCGAAATTCACAGTAAAAAGGAATGTAAAATAAATCAAAATGAAAATGGGGAAAGAAAATTAAAGCATCACAAATCAACAGCAAATGAAAAACACATCAGGAAAAACGAAAGAAAAACTCTAGTAAAAATGGCACAGGAAATCTTATTTTCGCTTAAAGGTCAACCATTTTTCGTTTGTATTCTCTTATTTTCTTTCTTGTTTTTTTTTTTCTTTTGGTGTCCTTTTCTTAATTTTTTGTGGACTTGTTTGTTTCTGTTGTTGTCCTTTCGTTTCATTTCATTTCGTTGAGTTTGTTTAGTTATTTTCTTTTCTGTTGCTTTGCTTTGTTTGTGTGTTCAACTTCACTCATTTAGTCATTCCTTCATTCATTCGTGGTCATTTATAACATTTCAAGCATTATTAACAACAAAATCTAAGAAGTAAAAGAGAAAACCAAAGAAATGAAATGCTCAGAGACCAGTAGATCCAAAAAATGAATGAGGGTTCATAAAGGAAAGGCAGGGCAAACTTAAGCAAAAATTCGTTTGAAACAAACAGAAGAAAGAAGAAGAAATATCAACATGATAAAGAAAAGTAACAAGAATTGTAATTGTTAGTGGAAAAAAAAAAGATAAGAACAGAGAAGAGAAAAAGAAAGTTGCCTGCTATTAAGCTTTTATTGTTGCCTTTGTTATTGTTGTAGAGTAGCCACGATTTATCAAATTAATGAGTATCATTTTATTTTCATTTTATTTTCCATTCCAAAGAAAACGACGACGAATTGCGAGAATACTGAACAGGTGGCAAGAAAGAGAAAATGCATATAAAATAAAAAAGATGAGTCAAAAGAGTAAAGAGAAAATGAGAAATGAAGATGCGATCAGAGTTGAGATGAGTAATTAGCGGAAAATAAAGAACTGAAATAATGAGATAAAAACTAAGAAAGAGATAAGAATGAGAATATTATTCATAAAAAGAAGGAATGACCAAAGGAAACTTTATTGAAAAAAGAAAGTATTACCTTTTAAAAAATATTATTCCAATATCCCCATGAAATCAAAATGTCAGATGCAAATAAATCTATAGATTGTAACTTCTTCTTTTGAAATGTACGTAACTTGATATCCATTCCAAATTGATTTTTGATAATCCTAAAAGGGTTGATTCTCTCTCTCTTTCTCTCTATCTATCAAGGCAATTCAGATGATTTGTTTGTTTTAGATTTGATGCACAAATGAATTCGATCTGGAAAATTAGGAATATCCGTATGTCAATTACTTACTATGTACACAGGGGATAGACAGTAGAGACAGACAGACTACAATAGAAATGGCTGGGGGGAAAAAAAAATATATAAATTGTTTAAGACTAAGCATAACTTCCAGATCAATCCATCTTATTTGGGGTTGCTTGATTATACCTAAGAACTCATTCTTACTACTATATTATTCACCATAATCGTTTTTCCCACTTCCACTATGGGGACGCACATAAAAGTGATTTTATTTCTACAATATCTTTAGGCAAAATAGCCGGTGACTTCCTTTTTATCTCAAAATGGTCATAAACATATCTAAAATATATATTAGCTATAATTTTTATGACTTTTCTATACATGAGTATAATATAGATATGTGTATAAGTATCCTGAAATGTGTTGTAAATATGATATGGTGAGGGTGTGTGTGTGTGTGTGTGTGTGTGTATATGTGTAGAAAGATTCCAATTGTGGTTAACAAAAATGTCCAAAATGTATACTTGCTTGCTTACCCACTCAACCCACATACGTATATTTTACTGTTATGCGAACATATGTATTCCCAAGTGGCAAAAGGATACTCATACAACAACAAGGATAATACATAAGAATGTTAATGTAACGATATAAAAATACACCGACAGCAGTAACAACAACAACAACAACAATAACAACAACAATAAGAAGAAGTGCCACTTACAGTGTTACAACAAAAATTGAAAAAATGCCAGAAAAATAAAGCAAAAAGCAAAGAAAGCTAAGAAAGGACCACATGCAAACACACAACAACACACAGAAACACCTAACATAAGGAAATAACAAGAAAAATACGAAGGAAAATGAAGTGGCTGTGAAATGGGCGCTGTGTTGAGACGGTGGAGGTTGGCAAGAAACCAACCTTACCATATTAGAGTTCTTAACAAATAAATCCTCAAAAAAAAAAAAAACAAAAAAAAATGGGAAAAGAAAGAAAAAAATAAAGTATAAAACCCAAGCAAAAAGGATACGCTTAGCATGCGACGTTTTCTTTGCAGAAAAGAAAAAACTTAAGTAAGAAAAGAATGAAACGACGAAAGCCGCAGGAAGTTATTTGAAGAAGTAGAAGTAGCAGCAGCAGCAGCAGCAGCATAAACAGTGACCAAAGTTAAGCTTCAAAGTGGACAGAAAAATAATAAGAACAAAAAGAAAAAAATAACAACAATAATAAACACAAACAAGGAATGAAAAAAAAAAAGGATACCAGAAAAAGGAAATATAATAATAAAATACTAAAAAAAGTAGAATGAGTCAGTGGATAGTAAAAGCAGTACAAACGGAAAAGATGGAAGCCAAAACGAATTGTTTTATATCCCTCATTTGTCCATTTAATGGCAAAAACGAACATAGCCAAGCAAGATACAAAGTTTCACCAACCAACCAACCAACCAACCAACTAACCAACCAAGCAAGCAACCCAAGTAGGACACACATAGGACTTTTGTATGTATGTATGTATGTATATTGGGGATGGGTGTCGGTATAAAGGGAAACAATGAAGAAACAAGGGAACTATGGGAAAAGACATGAAGTAGAGAAAAATCAACCAAGCAAAGTGAAAAAGAATATTGAAACACTAATAAAAATAAGGATAAGCAGAGTATGCATTAAGTAAAATATAAAATAAGCGTCAACGACAATGACTACTACGACGACGACGACGACGGCAAGTGGGTGAGATGCCAGCGCGCAAGGATTTGCCATAAAGAGGTCGTTGTTTGGGCTTGAGTGGGTAAAAAAAAAAAAAAAAAAAAAAACTTGGAATGAGCCTGAGTCTGTTGATGTGTTGTTGGGCTTGGGTTTGGATTATTATGTATGTATGTACGTTTGGGACGGGTGCAAGGTGTTAGGCAGACAAACTGATTTCATTTTCACAAACACATCAAGCGGGCGTCATCATCATACTTACTTACATATTGTATGGTAGATAGATTGGGTTGAAGCGCAACGACGTCAACGCAACGTACGACGAAGGACATGCATGGCATGTTGTTGGCATTGGCGACGTAACGCAACGCAACGCAACGCCAAAGGTTCGCTTAGGGTTTATAAGGCAAAAGCAACAACTACAACAAGGATAACAGTCAAAGGACGACGCTCGACAAATGTACATACTACATATGTATGTTCATGTGAAAAGGACGAACGACCTACCGTCTGTCTGACTGTTCATTCGTTCGTAAGTTGATTCGTTTGTTCGTTTGTACATTTGTCCTTTCGTTGTGTATTTGTCTATTATGCTTGGGTCTCTTGTAAAGGGTCGTTGGCGGTAGAGGTATGTTGGTTTCTCGGGGTTGCGTACGGGTAGGATGTGGATGAAGATGTGGATGTGGGTGTGGGTGCGGGTGCGTGGATTTCAATGTGTCTGGCCTTGTGGGCGAGCAAATGTTGCATAGTTTAATCATAACAATAATTCACCCTTTCTTTGGGATTTCATTTGGTATTTTTGTTTTTTTTTTATCTTTTTATTTTATTTTATTTCTATAATTTTTTCTGTTTTAGCAAACTTTTGTCAGGGACAAAGAAAAGAAAAGAAAAACTGAACTGAACTGAAACTAAACTAAACTGGACTGGACTGAAGTGAACTGAACTGATGTGAACTGAGTGAAATTGAACTGGTAAAAGGAAAGGAAAGGAATAGTAGAAAGAAAGAAAGAAAGATATGAAAAGGATATGCTTTGCTTTTTGGGTTACTTTGCCTTTGCTTTTTGCCTTTCTTATATGCATATACTTACAATTTGTATATTTAGATAGATGACTAGCCCCCTTCAAATTGGTATAGTGGGTTGATTATGTTGGGTTTGTTGCTTTCTGTTTTGGATTTGTGCACATTTGACATGCAGAATATTGTCGGGGAATAGTATTATTCTCTTTTAAATATACTAACTTAAATGTCAAGCAAAAGAAATATACACTCAACTCAATTCAACTAAACTGAACTGAACTCAACTCAACTGAACTCAACACAACTGAGTTACTCCTACTCCTTTGAGTACACTGGGCTGCTGGTGTTGATGTTATAACCCATGTTTTCAATGCACAGTGGCACAATTTAACACAAAAGGTATAAACTCATTCACACACACACACACATATCACACACCTCAATCCCATCTAGGGATACTCACAGATACTTACATTTATAAAATACTACAACCAAAATGGAAAACAAAGTTTAAGCCAAAAATAAAACAAAAAGAAGGAGTAAATCAACCTAAGAGTTGCAACAACAACAACAACACCAACAACATCAACTACAATAAGAACAGTAAAAGTAAAAAACAAAAAAGTAAATGAAATAAAAAATTGACATGAGAAAATAAAACTTTTGTTAGCTCAAGCGTCAGCAATGAAAACTGGGTTCGAGCTTGGGATTTGGTATGAGTAAGGTTTGTCGCTGCTGGGTTGCATTGAGTTGTGGATTAGTGTTTGGCATTGTTAAATGGGGGTTTTTTTTTAAATGTAGAATTGGGGATGAGACTTGGGTCTGCACAACAACTACTATTACTACTACCACTACAACTGAGCTGTGGAAAAGTTGTACAAATAAATGAAAAAAAAAAAAATAAAAGGGACAGAAAGAAAGAATAAGAAAAATTATATAAAAAAAAAAAAAAAATAAATGTATATAAAACAAAAAGAAAAATTATTATAAAATTTATAAAGTGTAATGTGTAAAATAAAGAAGGAAGGAATTTTTATGGTGTGGCACTTTGGTATGCAGGAAGGAAGGAAAGAAAAGTGTTGCCAGATTATGCGTATGTGTGCGTGAAATAGTCTTAGATTTATATTGCATATAAATTTATCATGGGTCTTCTATTTTACTTAAAGCTCTCTACAAAAATATTTAATATTTATTTATTTCATATTTAGTTTATTTATGCTTTTTTATAAAGGCTTTTTCTTGGAAAAATTTAACTAAACTTAATGAGAACTAGAAATTGATTTCATAGAAATAAAGTACTTTTGCATTAATTTGAATAATGTTGAAGTTTAATTTTTGATTCTTTTAAATAGAAATCAGAAAAATACTGTCCTAAAGCAAATTGTGAACAAATTTGACCAATGTTTTGATCTCTTAAGTCGAGGTGTCACATAGAACAGAAATAGAATTTAGTTCATTTACAACTGAAAACAGAACAGAAACAGGAACAGAAAACAGTTTAGAAAACTGGTATTCGTGATAAGAACAGAATTCAGTGTATTTTATATAGAAACAGAAACAAGTACATTTGACTTGAACCGGAATATCAGAAATCTGTTATTTACGCTTATTTCACTGTTGTGATTTTAATTTTTTTTTTTTATTTTATATGAGGTTTGAAACTTTTAGTATACAAAATTGTAACTTGAATGAAAAAATATATTAAAATGGTTGACTGTTCCTGTTATTTGTTGTAGAATCCCCAAAAAACAACAACAGACAAACAAAAATAAAAACATTAACAAAAATTCTATTTTTTGTGACTCCCCGGCTATTGTTCATGGCAAATATAAATGTTCATCAAAATCTTTTCACTACATAATAGCCACAAACACTAAACAGGATAATAACACTAATAGTCCTTTTTACACAGAGCTGATGCAACATTCACATAAGATGTAGCACGGATGTTCAACAGGAAAAATGGTGAAATTGTGAGAAATTGGAAATAAAAATGGTCACTCTGCGTAGTGTTGAACAATTTTTCTTTTAAAATTGGCAGCTCTTTCCTCGTTTTTTGTGATTTTCAGGTGTCGTCTTCTTCTCTTTTTTTTTTTTTTGTGTCGCGCAAAATAGCAAATTTCAATTTGCAAATATTTGTGGCTTTTGTCACTTAAAGTTTCTGTATAGTTTCCTATTGCAGAGTTAAGTCTCCCAACCAGCATTCAACAAATAAATGCAAATTATTCAAGTATTTTTCCAACCATTGAACAGACCAAATACTGTCAATCATGTGATGCAGTATGGATTTGTAATAAAGTTTATGCCTCTTTTAAACTCGAAAAACATTCTTGTCAGTGTCACTTCTATTGGCATGCACATTAAGACTTTCTGCATAGATTTTCCATGAGTTTCAATAATATTGATTATTATTTTTGAAGTGAAATTTCTTTTGAGTAAAAAAATTCAAATTGTCACGTTTTTTCAATTCTGTATCTAATGAACCGCACTAGGTAGAGAGTTCAAATTTTCACAGAATGTGTATTTCTATTGCTATATCCCGAACAAAATTTTTGGAAAATCTACAGGAAAATCTCAAAAAAGAAACTAAAATTATACAACAACAGCATGCAGCTTCTGGGTTACACCAACAACGTGCAAGAAACTAACTTGTGTGTGTGCAAACAGAAGCGAATGTACGAAGAAAAGAGAACGAGAAACACACAAAAGCTTGCAGTTGATCTAATTTTTTAGCAATAGAGGACAGACGGCAAATGTTAAGACATTGTTTATCACAACAACAACAACAATTACACAAGCCACAGAAATCAAAAGCAATGTACAGATGGACAGACAGACAGAATGATAAATTGACACACAATCGTGTTATGACCCTTTCCCGCACACGTTGTGAGAGTCCACAAGCAAAGTGAAATTGTACAATCAATCGTATTATGTGTGGCCGGCATTATAAAATTATAATACTGTATGTAGTTGTATTTGTTTTGAGATGATTTTTAAGAATTTTCACTTTTATCACGTGTTCGATGGCACAAGCGCAATTTTTTTTATATCCTTATAAATTGACTTAGATAAATAATTTGCAAGCAATCGTATACTTTAGCAAATTTGACAACAAAGTCGACTATTTCATTATTTACTTATGCCAAAACTTATAATCATGATGATCAAATAGTCATGTTTATAATAAATATTGTGTAGCAAGGCAACTTAGCATAGATGGATATATTGAATGAACTTTATCTCGTTTGTTTCAAATCTTTTCATTTCAAAGAAGACACATGAATATATTATTTTTCTTTCCTTTCATTTTTCAAATAATTTATTTATTGTATAATATTTTATTAACAGTGTGGCAACACTGATCTGGCCATCTACATGCAATAAAATTCGTGCTGAAACTTATGTTAGCACCACAGCGAAAACCCGCGAGTGTTAATATAAATATACACGTGGGCAAGCAATAACAACGGTGTCATTGAGTGTTGCTTACTTACTGGATGGCTGGCTGTGGTCTTGAGGATGCAATTGTATAGTTACCATGCTACTCAACGGAACGTACGTATCGTATAAGCTCTCTTGACTCCATATTGTCATATTGGGTTCGTACTAAGTACAATGCAATAGTAGTTAGTGCAATATATGGTGCATGCAACATTCAATGCATACGAATTGTGTTTAAGCAATTTTGACCAATAAAAAAGAATAGAACCGAACCAAACCAAACCAAACCAAACCGAACAGAACACAACGAGTTAAGCGCGTGTAGACGCTATAAAAAAAAAAAAAATTGAAAAAGGATAAAAGAGTAAAAACAAATATTACTGTGCAATACAATAACAAAAACAACATCAACTAGGACGAGAACAACAAAAGCGCCAAAGAACAAGTACAACACAATTTATATGCGTGCGAAAAACATGAAAATGAGAGGAAGAGAGAATGAGAGAATGAGAGAATGAGATGAGGCAGGCAGGCAGGCAGGCAGGCAAGCAACAAAAGGGGCCCATATATGTATAGATACTTTTATCCATGCAAAGGATCGTAGGAGCCACAAAAGCCAAAGCTGCTGACTTACATATAAAAATGCTAACAATACACGAACACATCCTCATACATGGCTTCATACATAGATTTATATACATACATTAAATTACATCTAGAAGTATGTGTGTGTGTGTATTGGTGTCATATCGGGGTCCATTGTGTATTGGAGGGCTACGTGTTATGCTCTTCGTGATCCTCTTTCTGTCCGAAATACTCGGTTGGTTATGGTCATAAAATAAAACCAAATAAACAAACAAACCAAGCAACCAACAACAAAAGATACGAGGCAAGCACACAGAACCATGTCAGAATGAACAAACACAGATACACAGACACACACACACATACATATATAGGAATTGTCCTTCCGGCAGAGCCCCGTTTTGTTGGAGCCCCCATAAGAACGAACAAATCAGCAAATAAGAGCAAAAGCGCTTATAGTCGAGCCGAGGCAACCAATTTTATAAATTCACTGTTCTTTTCTATTATACACATACACATGTATGTATCTGTGTGCTTGTGCATGTTTATGGATTCAACACACACTAATACATACTCCTGGTATTTATCAATAAAATTACTATTGACTTTGTGGTTTGTTTTTAATAATTTTACCGCTTTAAGTGTTAAAAGGATATCTGCCATTTATCGTTGACTTTCTCACATATTCTCCTTTTTTCACTCTTGTGTTCATTTGTGGGTGTGTGTGTGTGTGTGTTTGAGTATTTCTAGCAAGTGAATATTATTACCGTTATTATCATCATTATCATCATAAATATTATATTTGCAGAACGACACGCGCCGTCATAAATATTCGTCTATATAAACAGTTTATTTTTTTTCACATTTTCTTTTCTTTGAATTTTTTTTAAACATTAAACTTGAGCGAACATTCTTCGTGTACGTAATATTTTTACAGTGACTGTAGTGGTAGCAGTAGTAGTAGTAGTAGTTAGTTGCAGTTAGATTCCTTTGGAGGTTTTTATAGTGTCCACAAGGAAAAGAAATACATATGTCAGAAAGTCATCAAAAAGTTATTGTTTTCTTCCGGTTTCTATGATAAATACCAAATACCAAATGTATGTCATTTGAACTTTGAATTGTGTGAACTGTGTGATGATGTAATACTAACTTAAATTGAGTAAGAATTCTTAGTTGACATAGAAAATTAATTGCGGTTTTAGGCACTAATTCTTGTTGAGGAATTTATAGGTTTACTCATATTTATTATTTCTATTTTTAATGTGATTTTTATTGAGAGAAACGAATGTAAACTGTATGACACATTTTTGTAATTACTTATGTACATAAAAGTAATGAGATCTTTGATGATGATGAGGTGTTTAGACAAAATAAAAAGACTATAACTTCCTTCTTAGAGGGAGATCGTATGGGTGTAGCCTTTTAAGTCTGCAACTTGTAAAGCAGCGGATGAGGGTAGATGCAAGTAGCTTGGGATGCATTACAAGTTTTGTATGATAGCAAATGCTATATAGCTTGATCACCTCCATTACAGTCGGCATCTTGAGGTCTCTGTATAGCGTTGTATTTCGGAAGAATGAGCAAAGAACATCCGTGATTCTTCGGAAAGCCTTCTTTGGCAATATTATAGGCGGCAGTGGCGCAACCATCTTTATGTTGGGCTTTTGTCCAGTATCAGACCAAGATATCAGATTCGACTCATCTGCGGAATGATGTTTGATTTATCAGTTACAACTCGGCAAATAAATATTCTTATAGTGATACCATTAATGGAGAATCGTTTCAGATATCCTTTGCCATGTTGTTTGGAAACTGAATAAGACATCGACCAAAAAATAAAATGTAATTGGATGATTTGTGTCCCATTGAAATGCTTCCAGTGCATCCCTGAAGATTCTATATATATACATGTAATTCAGAATTGTTCTCAGTTTCAACGTGCTACTCATTTGAAATGGATCATTTGTTTTCTATCCCCTGTGACCATTTGTCCAAATTGGCTTATAGTTGATTATGTCACGTTTTACTGTCCCGCAAAAGTTTGGAATGTCACATGGATCTTCTTCTCGCTTATGGCAATGACAATTCTATGGTATATCCTAAAAAGGAAAAAATCTCTTAAACTATTTTATATACGCTGATTTTTCTTGATTTTACTCTTATTCATTAATTTTTGTTTGCCCATTGCCCTTATTTTTTTTATTTTTTACATTTTATCTTGATCTCTTTTCTATTTCAATCTAATGCATTCCTAAATCAAACTTCTTATTTCCATTTAATCCTCATTTTAACAAACGAACTTCGAATTCTGATTGTAGAAATCTTCTTTTTTTTTCCCTTTTGTCCAATTAAATAAAACTTTCCCTCAAAGACAAGATACTTTAAAATCGTTTTCACACATCAATGCATCTAACAAAAAAAAACAAAAGAATAGAAGAAAATAAGATTGAGAAAAGGAAAAAAAAAATATATCTAGAAAAATTGCACGAAATCGTTTAGAAGTAAAGAGAAAAAAAGCAAAAAAAAAAAAAGGGAAAGGACAAATAAAAGACTGTTCAAAGCATAACTGAAGCTGGCCAAAATCATTTCCAGATCTTTAACACATTACTCAAGGTGTCACTTCCGTTTTACAAAGAAAAGATGAAAAAAAAAAAACACAACACACACATATAATAATAAAAAAAAAGGAAAAGGAAAAAAGAAAATGACAAGCACAAGTTTTCATTCAAACGCCCACGCATACACATATATTTTTATACACATACATTTACACTTAACGGACCCGAAAACTGATGATGATAAAGTAAGAATAGCTAAAAGAATGAGGAAGCAAGCATTCAGGAATAAAACCAAGTTAAGCAAAGTAAACCAGCAGAAGCAAAAGTTTGTAAGAAACAAAATTAATTTTTGTAGCTTGAAAAAAGGACGACGACGACTAAGAACAATACAAAATAAAGATGATTTTCTTCCTGCTGAAATCGTAAGTGAATTGGCAAGGGAAGAAGGGAGTTAAGAAGAATGAAAAAAGAAAAAAAAAGCAGAAAGACAAAATCATCAACAGCAGACAATACAATTCAGTAAAGAAATGAAACCTCTACAGCCCAAACCACCCAATTGACAACGGCCTTAACGTCTCGAATGGGCAAATAAAAACACACACACACACACACACACAAACATACATAAGTACACATTGTGTGAGTAAGATACAAGCATAAGTACCGCTTGACAGAAGGATATTGCAAGCAAGACACAAGACACAAAACAATATGAAAGAACAATCCGAACATTTTCAACATGTACTAATTTTCCACTCTACACCAAACACAATGAAAAGGACAAACGCCGGACAAATGGACTGACAGACAACAGGGACGAGCGACAGCGGCGAGCAGGAGATGGACGCCAACCAGACAGACAGACATACCGAGGGACAGACGGAAAAACTTGCTAACACATGACATCAGTGAACGAATGAGCTTTGCTTATGGTTGAGTCCTTTTTGGTATCTTGTTGCTCCTTGCCGCTTTGCTTTGCTTTGCCTTGCCTTGCTTTGCCTTGCGTTCCGTTGCCACTACAAGGGATTAACCTCAAAAAATCTCATCAAAGTCAAAACCAAGCGAAACTGAACTGAAGGCATGATCTAGAAATGGCAATGCCAACAACAATAACAACAAGAAGAACATAAGCATCAGCAGTATCCAAACTCCAAAAGGACATGCCAAGCATAAGAAGAATATATAGGTATAAGAAGAATAGAAAGAACACAAATACACAGAGACATACTCCAACACCAACAACAATATTAAGTGCGATGTGACTTAGTCAGTTTGAGTTTGAGGTGAGTCGAAGGAATGCTTTTCGCTGGCAAAATCATGATCCCATAAGAAGGATACGCGCAGCATTATGTTAAAATTGAATGGAATGAGAGAATAAGGTTTACCGAGAATAAGAAATACATAATATGCGAAGAAATCAAGAAGAAACCATAGCCCAGTGGGTTTGTCGTTTGCTAGAGTTGGGCCACGAATGAAGTTGTGTTTGTATCCGATAATATAAAAGAAGAAAGGGAGGAGGAGGAGGAGGACGACGACGGAGATTTAAGCACTGAAGATGATAGCTTAAAGTTGAAGTTGAACATAAGACAAAAGTATAATAGAAGAGAGATGAAGGAAGACAGAAGAAGAAGAAGAAGTGATGGGAAACTGAAAAATAATAAAAGTTAAAATGGCGAGTGAAAAGTGTGCGCTGCGGGCATTTATTGGTATTGATTCTGGTTGAGGGTGACGAATTCATTGGGTGATGTAGGATAAAAATGGAAAAATTGAACTGTAAAAATCTAAAACGCACACAAAACGAACAAATCGACATAATGCAAAGAAATGAAGAACAAGAAAAAAAATAAAAAACAAAAAAACAATCGAAATAATAAAAATAAAAAAAAAGGAAAGGAGAAGGAAAAAATGGAAGGAGCCTCATCAAATGACAGAAAGAATGAAGGTGTGGGCAAATAATGGGTTTGGGTCTAAGTTGATCGATTGAAGGGCGCTCGCTCGCTCAAAAGTGAGGGTGGAGAATATTAAATTTGGTTGAAGCGCAGAATACGAAGAAGAATCATTTGTTAAAGCAACAAAATATAAGAAAAAAAAAGCGCACAACGCAAAATGACAAAAGAAAATAAAGCAAAAAAAAAAAAAAAGCAAGCAAACAATGAGAATGAAAACGATGACGACAAGGACAATGAATGCAATTGTGTTGAGGTGTATATGTGTGAGTATGTGGATGGATGGATGGATGGATGGATGGATAGAGCGGTGTTGATAGTATGGGCTTTATTATAATGGCGTGGGTAGCAAGCATCAATATTTTGGTGATGGTGTTGTTGGTGGTGGAAGCATTAGCAACGACGACAACCACGAACGATGACAATGACTAACTGAACTGAACTGTGCACGATGATGACAATAATGACAGGAGGTGGGGGGAGAATACTCGTAGTATGATGAGTTGAAGCTTTTTAAAGGAAACAGAAGGAAAATCATGTGGATGATGACGTTTTTGATTTCATCGTCATCGTCGTCGTCATCATCATTGTTTGGGGTTTATTAAGTTTCGATGATGTTGTTGGTTTTTCATTTTCATCATGTGTTTTTTTTTTTTTCTTCATATATATTTTACTTAAATTTGCTGATTTTGATTTAAAAAAAATATATTTGCACAGATTGTTAAGTATGAAACCCATCAAGGGAGATGATGATCATGATATCAAACCTTAAGGGTGAATGAATAGTCAAAGGTGCTTTTTTACCATCATACATACATATACATACGAGTATGTTGTGTTTATAATGAATAATGAAATACAAATACAAAAACACATTTAATGAACATTATGCAAATGAAGTGAGCGTGTATTGTTGTTTCTTTGGACGACTGAACAAAAACTTACTAGTGAACAAAACAAACTTGATGACGACGACGCCAAGTGTTTATTTAGAAACTTTTGCCACAAAACTAATCTAAGTTTGTTAAGTGAAAGTTTCATAAGCAAATATTTTAGTATCCAAAGTATATAAGATTCAAAAGATAAGATAGATTCAGAACAGAACAGAAATGTTTCTTAGCAGCAAACTTTCGGCTAAAATCGGTGTAAATTTTTGATGATGTATCTACTACTACTTGTATGTAGTATATGAGTCAAGTTTCTGCTACTGTTCTGGCTTTCAGTGTAAGGCAACCTAAGACAATTTGATTTTAACAATCAAAAGCTTTGGCACGAACACTTGTGAAACAATGCCAAACACGCAGACATAGTCACAGATATAAGGATGCATAACTTAGATACTTACTAAGATAGAGAGATATATAAATATATTTACCAACACTTCGATGAGCGCCATTCAGTCGTCGTCGTCTCAAAGTTTATGCATGTGTCTACAATCTGTCGTCGCCACCAAAATATATCACTTGTCAGCTTCATCATCATCATCATCATCTCGTCTCTTTTTTGCTCTAAAGTTCCTTTGTTGTTATGCTGTTTCCTTTGCTAAGAGCTTAAATTCATGAAAGTCATTGCCGCTTTCCTATATCAGCACAATGGTGTTTTTGGGTGAACTAATTCTTACGGTTGACGGCTGTTTTCAGTTTTCAGTAGTTTAAGTAAATGGATGGATGAATGAAAAGAAGACAGGATGGTGGATGTGAAGCTGGTGGATGTTTCGCTTGGTTAACTACCAGATTGCTCGACGACGACGTTGTGGCAACATATTTACCTAACTTTGGATGATGGCAAGTTGTGTGTGCTTCTGAGTAAATATATTTTCATCAATTCTAAACAGAGTCTAAACAGAAAATACACAATATAATGATTAATACATGTCAAATATGTCAAAGAATAGAAAAGGACTTTTTGCAACTATTTTTCCAATATGAAATTGTAAAGAATAGGCCAAACCTTATCAAATTTATATGTTGAAGAAAAAAAAAAAAACAAAAAACAAAAAAAAAAACCACAACAAAAATTAACTCAATTAGTTAAATGCTTGTGTTAATGTGATATTCTTTGTTCATTCTTCTCTTCTTAAATTCTATTGTTGTGTTGTTGATCCTTTGGGCCTTAACACAATTGGAAAACCAACATGTTTATCGTTTACCATTAACCTTGCTTCTAGTGTAATGTATCTGTCGGTCGAATGGTTGGTTAAGTTTGCTTGTGGTCAGTGGCTTGGCCAAGTTTGTGGTTGATTTTTGAGGTTAAAACCATAGAAAATGTTTTGTGTCAATGTTCGGAATATGAGAGTTGACACACTTATGGGTTTTCTATAAAAAAAATTAATATTCATAATCACAAAAACTGTAATTAAAAAATAAGTAAATATAAAATAAATAACATCAAAATATAATAAATTTTAAATTTTAATCAATAAAATCATTACCTTGAATTTAGAAGAAATAAATGAATCTGATTTTATTCATTTAAAATTTCTTCTTCTTTACAAAACAATCATCATCTTGTTCTCACTCATTGAAAGTCTTGCATTTCATCAATTCAAGAAAATATGGAACTTTGAAATTGATTTTGTCAATTTCACTTTATGTCTACATATTCTGTATGTAGTATGTATGTATTTTAAATTCATTTTCAACTTTTTACTTATTCCATCACCTGTGCAGTCTGAAGTGTCCCTCAACCACAACTTTTCTGTCCAAATACAATAAATCTTGTCTAACCCTCGTCTTTCAATAAAGGCAACCATAGCTTAACCTTAACCAAATACAAACCTTAAGCATCATTCAACATACTGCTAATTGTCGCAAATCACCACCCTACACACCCACACTCATACACACACACAGACATACACACTATACAATATCCTTAACATATCAGTATGGATGATTACAATGCCACCTGAAGAGCGGAACGATAAAGTGTAAGTAAAACCAATAGTACGAGTATATACTAGCACTAGCAGAGACAATATTAACAGTACGTATGAGCAATCAAATCCAATCCCAAAACAATTCAATCCAATAACATAACTCACAGACACAAACAACTTAAATCAAACGTGGGTTGACACCATCCACATCACCCACTTGCAGCAGTAGATCCACATTAGCAAGACCCTTTGGCAACAACAAAATCAACCAAAACTAGAGAAAAAAGAGAGTACAAAGAGGAGAGGAGACTGTTAACTCTCCAAGTAGCATGCCTACATACCTGCCTGCCTGCCTTTATACTTACATTCTTGTTTGTATTTGTATCTATCTATCTATGTATATATCTATGTATTTAGACCCATTCTACCACGTGGTTCATGTCGAATCCAAATGCTACTTCAGCTTTTGGGTCATCAACAATAACAAAACATCGATTTGTTTGTTTGCGTATCTGTCTATGTCAGGCAATATCCTTCCTATAGACCATCATTACTCACCCTCTGCTCCTTGTTCATTGTCCATTATCATCTCTTTACTAACACGAATACAAAGTTTCATGCCATT
The DNA here is from genome assembly GCA_037043295.1 of Amiota minor. Taxonomy (NCBI): domain Eukaryota; kingdom Metazoa; phylum Arthropoda; class Insecta; order Diptera; family Drosophilidae; genus Amiota; species Amiota minor. The sequence goes on from JBAMAW010001189.1 coordinate 487,627, forward strand.
TTCTCTTGTTCATTCCTTTGCACAACTTGAGCACTGACCATTGTTTGTTGTAATGGATGTCTATTGTTGTTGTTTTTGTTGTTGTTCCTTTCATTACCTTGACTATAGTCTGTTCGAAGCAAACCTAAAGCTTTCAGAGGAGTCCTTTGCCTTATGAACAACAGGAACGAATTTCGCGACGTCAGCATTTTGGTTTAGCTTTCGTTCATTTTGGCTCCCTTTCCCTGTCCATCTATCTAGTTTTCTGTTTCTCCTTTTTTGTTGCCCGTTTTGTAATTTGCCTTTGTTGGTTGCCTGCCTGCCTGCCTACCTTACCTTTAGTTTTGCTTCCTTTGCTTTGGTTTAATACGTTTCAGGTTTTTTTTCCAAATTCTTTCTTTACCCTACCAATCTCTTGGCTCCCATCGTTTCTTCATTTTTGGCAGAAACATCATCAGCAACAGAAACAGAAATGGAAATTTTTTTCCATTCGTTTCATTTTGATGTTTTTTCATTGCTTTTGACTTCGTTTTGGCGTTCGGACGTTTTATTTTTCTTTCTATCTTTTTTTGTCTAAAGTTGGCGCATCTTCAACTCGATTTTGGCCACAAAGCTGAGTACAGAACTACTTAGTTTTGTATCTGCTTTTGCTTCTTCCTATTCCTATTGTTGTTGTTGTTGCTTTGTTGTCATCATTATTATTGTTGTTGTTGTAAGTGCTATTGTTTGATTGTGTTGCTGCTTCAATTGTTCGGTACAATGGTGCGTATGATTGATATTGCACCAAAGTCGCCTAGAATCTAGATAAATATGATAACGATACTCATTATCGTTTGTTTTCTATTCTCTCTATTTACTTTGTTTAAGTTGCCTTTGTGTGTTATTTGTTTTTTTTTTTTTGTTTTCGGTTTTAGTTTTGTTGTTTTCCTTTCAAATGCTTATATCAAGTTAATGGGGAAGACATAAGTTGGATAGTTTGCTGTTGTCTACATTTGTATGTGACGTGGCGTATTTGTAATATTTTGGAAAGAATTCTTTTGAATAATTTAAAAAATTCCATCTGTTTTTGTTTATTTTAGTTCCATCAAATTTTCATAATTGAGCCCACTGTCTGTTATCATCTAGCAAAAAAATAAAAAATAATTTTGAATGTAAATAAGTAAAAATTAGATGGAAGGACTAAAAGCAAAATAGACAGATGAGAAGGGCAAGGAGATGAAGTCGAAGCCAAAGTTGAAGTTAAAGTTGGCAAACAGTCATAATGGCAAACATTGCTGTATTCATTGCATGGTCTCTCGATTATTCTCTTTCATTTTGCTTTAAGTTAGTAGTAGCAACAAAACCAACAACAACAACAATAAAAAAATCATAATATCTATAGTTAGTTACAATACAACAACAACAGCAAACACAAATTACAATTCAACCATACACACACTCAGAGAGGGATAGAGAGAGAGTGAGATAAGCACACACTTTCACAGACAAGAAGCATGATCCTTTTGCAAGGACATGCTATAATTTTCCAAAACCAAAACCAAAAAGTAACCGAAAAAAAGCAACAATCCCAAAAGCAACAACAGAAACAACCACAGTATTGAGGACTAACGCAGGCAGGCAGGCAGGCAGTAGTAGCAGTAACAGCAACAACTAACTACAGTAAAACCAAAGTCCCATGCGGCCACTACAACAATGAAAACTCGGTCGTCGGTCGTTGGTCGTCGGTCGTTCGTCAGTCAGTAGTAGTAGTAGTAGTACATACATTCATTTATTCCACAGTTCGGTCAATTCTCATTCAACATCATCGTTGATTCGTTTTCATACCATCCTCCCTGCCTAACACTTAACATCCATCCTCTCATCCACTCGTCGCTCATCGTCTCTGCCATTACTATTTCTATCAACTGACTCGTTGGCCCATTCGTCGTCTCTTGCGTCTTTTGCATGGAGACGAGTTTTCGGATTGCTTGTAGTCAGTTTGCCAAAGTCCTTTCGTCCTTTTGGTTCTTTTGTTTGTTTGTGTATGTATGAGCGCTAGTATGCATTTCTATGTATGTGTGTGTGTGTGTGTGTGTGTTTGGATGTATGGTAAGTGTGTTTGTGTCAGTGCCATATTCAATGGAAGCCAGCAACGGTGACGATGACGGCTGGGGCAGGATTTAAGCTCTTTTACGGCAGATTGTATTTCACAATACGGGAAAAAAAAGGAAAAAAAAGAAACGTAGCTGATGGAGCAAGTACGACGAAAAGTATGAGAGATGACAGCAACAACAACATTATAGAATATTGCAAATGAAAATAGCTAAAAGAAGAACAAGATGGAATGAACTAAAAGAAAAAAAAAAATAAAGAAAAGTGAAAGAGGAAAATACTCATGCACGCTTCAATGATACTTTGCTTTCCTTTGCTTTGCTTTTACTCCTTGAGCTTCTTCTGCTCTTCCTCTCTCTCTCCCCAAAAACACGTTGCTGTCACTTTTATTCTTGTTCTTTTGCTTGCTCCTCGTTGCTGTTGTTGTTATATTTGTTCTTCTACTTTGTCTACTTTACCATTGTTGCTTTTGCCTTTACTTTTACTGTTGTTGTGATTGTTGTAAATTGGTAAAAGTTTGAGTTTAATTCAATTCGGAACGGGAGCAATGAGTGTTGGCTTCCTATGATAACGACTACGACGATGATGATGGTGATGATGATGATGATGATGATGATGATGATAATAATAATGATTAAAACTACTGAGATATGGGTAAAGATGAAGAAATGAATATAAGCAGAAAACGAAGTCTACTGCACAGATGAAAACACATTTTATTTGTAGTGATGAGTTAAACACACCAGTGATGGGTAGGTTGGTTGCTTCA